>OZ017739.1:94058002-94398002 GCA_963969285.1 Odontomyia ornata
TAACTCCTCTATATGAGGAGACTCCCCCCTTCAACACCTTATAAAATTTTTTTAAGTTGAACTTTGAAGAGAGCACCACTTTGCACCCGCATACAAAATTTGATGTTTCTAGCTTAAGTAGTTTTCGAGAAAAAGTGCTGTGACACACGGACGGAAAGACAGGACGCAATTTTAGTAGGGTTTTGTAAAATTATTTTACAACACCCTAAAAAATTGCACCTAATATTGGTCTGTGTCCTTCAGCCAAAATGAAGGATGGCACAAGTTTTCTCCTTAAAGCAAAGTATATGGTATATGCCAATTGTGCTACCATTAGCTGCTGACAATATTAGATGCGAGTTTTTTTGTGTTTTTAAATTTTGTATGAGGAATAACTGGCAAATCTGTTTCGGTATCGACTAAGAAATTTAAATTATGGATTGTATCCCGAATATAAATTCGGTGGCTTGTAAATTTTTTACCATTGCTGGCTGCCTCATCAATTGATTCATTAAGTTTTTTGAGTACTCATTTTGGGTATTGGAATTGTAAGGCCACTTGGTTTAACACAACAAGTTGCATTTTCTCCAAACCGAAAATGATACCAGCAGAATTTGCAATTTTTGTTAATATTGCTGCTTGAAGACCGACTTTTTGACCACGTACGTGACCTGTATTGAGATCTAGATCTATTTGTCTCGTCGATTTTGCAACTAAGAGGACAATTTCGTTTTTGCAAACTTTCCAATTGGAAATTTTTGAGTTATCATTAGATAAACTTGGTTGCGGCACATGCTTAACTTCCGCAATCCGATGTGTTGAAAGAGCCTCCCATAATTTCTCTGCAACCACCGAAATTTTTTCTAAATCGAAATCAAACGCTATCGACGCGACGTTTAAACTATTTGGAATGCGACTAAGCCAAAGCTTCTTTATCAAATTTTTGCCCACATTTCCTACCGAACTAGCCGAATTCCTTAGAATCCGGAGGAGATCTGATGTTTTTCTATCGCCCGTTTCTTCTCCGGATATTAATTTTTTCAATCTTGTTTCAAGACTCATCGAATGCCCATCAATAAAGATTTTAATTTTGAACATGGATCTTCATTTGGGTGGCATTGAATGAAGTCTGAATTCGATTTCGCGATATTTTGTGGTAATGGCGTGGTTGCATAATGGTACTTTGTGGTTTCCGTAGTCACTCGCGCAAGAACAATCTGTGATTCGGCCAGTGCAAACCAAGTTGCGGGAGATGAAATCTAAAATGGAGGTAATTTCACACTCCTTGGACTAACTTTCACTTGAAGCAAAGTATCATCGGATGCCAAATTTAAATTCTTTAATTTAGTTTCATCGTTGCCACTCATTTTACTAAAGAAAAGTCGTATATGTCTACTTTTAATTTTTCGGAAATCAATTTTGAAAATTATGAGTAAATTAAAATCAAATCTATAAAGCATTAATATATCTGTTGTTCGATAATCGTTGATACTGATGTTTCAATTCTGAATACAAATTTACTGGCGATGTATCTGCTGCGGCTGCCGAAGTACACTCTTTACAATAGATTTTTAGGTTATAATGATGATTGATGATGGTGCGTTTTCGTATATGTGGCCGGGAGCGATTTTCTCAATATGGGGCTTCGGAAAGACTTCGCGATAAATATGAAATCGACAAATGTTTAAACGTCCTTGACTTGATGACGTTTTTGAAGTATTTGTTGCCTGGCTGCACGTTGTGTTAGTGCTGGTTTGCTGTATATGCATTGAAGTTAACTTTAATTGGCAACGATTGTATTGTGGCATGCAGCCGTAAATGGGAAATCCAACAACAGCAATGCGTTTTGGCATCAATATTATTTGCATCGGTACTTATGATTTTCGTGTTTCAATTTGGTTGCAGTATTTCGAATCTAAAAATCAACTGTGAAATTATTTGAGTTAGCTGTTCTCTTTTATGTGGGTGTTTTTTAACTTTATATTTTAGTTTAATCCATGAAATCCTTAAAGTTATATATTATTTTACACTTATTGATTTTAAGTTTTTATTACTCCTAATTTGAATCGTTTTTTATATTGACTCCAATTGTATTGCCTTATCGGTGGCTGAAATGCTCCTTTTTACCAGTATCTTAGGCCTATCTTCCTTTGACTAGTAGCATTTGGTACGAATGATAAATTTTCTTTTGCTTGTACAATTGCAACTAGTATGCTAGTACAATATGATGCCGACAGAAGCATTCTTTCCTGTTTCCACTGCTTCGCTATGCCGTACTATTCCAGATTATTTAGAAAATTTCTAATAAAGCGTCTATTACGACTAATTAGTCTCGAAATTTTACTTATGGTGACATCTTTTTACCTTTTCGATATTACATAGCGTCTTACAACGCGGCATTTCGAGTCTTAAAGTTAATTTCATATTACGCAAAAAAAAATTGACTGCGCAAATCTAATTGTACGAGTAGTACCTTTGGAAAGATCTCATACAAGACTGGGTTATAAATTTGAAACGTATGATAATAGCTAATTCATAAAAAAGAAAGAAAGATAGTGGGAGTATCTCATTTTCATGACCGTATTGATTTTTTCGGAAGTTGGTTTGGTCAGTACCATGCTCCCGTGTGCTTGCTCAGCTATGATATGATCTGATTAAATCAGTACTTATCACCACTGAGTGAACACTCGTAGTCTGTCCGAAAAATCCCTGAACTAAATCACGTTGCTCCCAACGAGATTTGAACCTGGGACCTTTGGCTTATGCGTTCATGCTCTAACCTCTAGACCACACAGACTAAATAGATCATATGCAAATCAATTTGGGAGGAATTACAGAACTGTTAAGTTTCCTCGATGACTAATGCGAATAAGTGTAGCTCATATTATATTCTAAATATTATTTAGGCGTGTTCAATCTTTTCATTAACAGAATATTATATTGCTAAAAAGCCAGCGTCATACCAAATTAAAAGTTTACCCAAAACACCACCATAACATTCAACTTCAACATTTTCCCACCTATTTTCAATGTCAACCACGTTACTGCAAAATCAACCATCAAGTTCATTATCAGTTAACTTAAATCGCTTATTAGCATAATTCCACCCTTTTTCGTGCAGATACGAGGATAAACTATCTGCAGCTCGTAACAAATCCCAGTTTAAGTATTCGCTACGGACTGCAAAGAAGCTTGTGTATGCCATGTCATGGTTAATTCACCGAGCACGTATTGGGAGCAGTCATTATCAAATGCGCAAATTTTAACGTTGCGTTCATGTGGAAAGGATCCTTGTATATTTCTCTGAAATAGAAACTGACTGACTTGGGGTGTAACCAGAAACTAGATGGGTGGTGTTCAGCCTGCGAGTACGAGTATTCGTCGAAGTGAACTGAATTTTCCCGGAAAATCTATTCTCCTTGACAGAATTATTTTGGGTTTGGCCGTTCCTTCCGAAAAGCCAAAAGTACGAGTGTGTAACCAGGATTAGGAAAGATTACAAACGAACGAGCTTACTACACACGAACATGGGTAGAGATAGCAAATACCAGAGAATGAATGGGAAGGCGTGTGGGGAAGCAGTTTTGATTCCCGAAGGTACCGCACGTATCTTTAATTCGGCAACAAATTGTCTTATCGTTAGGCACCCGCAATCTTGTTTGTGTGTACGGGGAGTAGTTTTGCGTCGATTCTGCAACAGAGTGAGAATCTTCTATTTTATTGGGACTGATTCATCTGGAGCATATGTATCAGAGGGTTGCAAATGCAAACACACTTGAATTAGATTACAATCTGTTTGTAGACTCTACGCACGTGAACTCACAAATATCGACTGAGAGGAGATGAAAATAATTTCATCAAAGCAGATATCGATGAGGACCATGTTTGTTGAAATAAATAATAGAATGTAAGGATTGTCGTTTTGCCTTCTTTCATCGATAAATCGAAACTAGGTCATGTGCTTTAATTATGCAGATTTGACTAAAATAGAATTATTTACGATTCCACGCAAACAATTTGGATAAGCTCGGTACTGGTGCAATCAATTTCTGTAGCATATTGTTGCGTGCCACACTGTGCACCGTATTTGCAGACATTTAGGATGATAGAGAGGTTTTAATCTTCAGACGGCGTTATAAGGCCAGCATGACCTCAGCCGTGTTTTTGAAGAGGAGCTCCCACTCGTGCCCGGCAACAAAAACATGCAGGACAAACACCGATTTTCGAGGAAATGAAATTCAAAAGAGAATATTTTGAAAAATGAATGATTTTGACATCCACTTTATACTATAATTGAACTTTCTAAGTCCAATCTAGTCTTGGATTGTCGACAATGAATTCTTTATCGGATTTGAAATGAATAGCAACCTACACGTTTGATCGGCGAAGTCTGTTTTAATCTTATTCAAACTTCATATACACTTGTGCCATGTCGCTATGGACATAAGGACGGTTGCACAATAGGACGACAGAAGATCTATCAAGAAGATGCACACTCTCATTGCCACGTATCCTTACAAGAAATTTACAAAGCCTTGCTCCATTGGCAAAAACAGTTTTGGGCTATGACTGTTTATCATAAACGGAAATCGATGAAGGAAAAAAAAAGTCAACACTTAAGCTTCTCAATAGCTTACGAGATGATAATTATTATAAACAGAATATTTAATAGGCACGCTAAAATGAACTGGCCATGCTGAAAAGACCAGTTTTTATAAATAGGGTTTTTAACTAGCTTAGGGATGAAAGGACATGGAAACAGTAAGGGTTATTTCTTTAAGATCAATAGCATGTAAAACAAGAACGATCTGTCGAAAAGCAGGCACTCGGTGTACAGAGGCAAATTTTGCCCCTTTATGGTACATGTTATAAAATTGTTTCTACCTAACTCATGCACATCGGGAATGCGTGGCCACAAAATATGTGAAAGTGACTTCTTTTTGCATAATTTTTTGATCAGAACGTCATGAGGTTGGTTATCATAGCCAATTGTTGAGGTCGGCTTTCCGGTAGGTGTTCGGAATTTTTCTCAAGTGAAATTTACTTCTTAATTGGATATTTAATCCACACTGTAGAAAAATAAATAAATTTATAATAAAATATTAGCTGACGAGAGGCTACTATGTTCTTCTATATAAAAAGGGTGATTCATAATAAGGTTTGGTTTGTAATCTCAAATAAAAGGCATTAAATTGATTTTATAGTAAAAATTCTATTTAAAGTTTAACTCGTTGAAATGTCGACGCCGTAAATGGTCCATCCTGAGGGTCCAATTTTGGGCGACGCGTTTGATTCGTCACGGTCTTTAGCCACACTATCAGCTATAGCCGGTATATTCTCTTCACAACGTGCTGGATGTGATCAAACCGGTTGAGTATCATCCAATAATGTATGCTGGGTTTCAAATTTGCGGATGGTATTGCCTATAGAGGTTTCGGTAGGTCGAAGATGCACACCATAAGTTGCTCTAAGAGCACAAATTTCTCATAGAACGCTGATTTTCGTAATAAAGCTGAACGATTTGGATACGTTTTTCCGGTATAAGTCTTTTCATGATTATTTTACAAACAATACTAAATAAAAATTACATTACAGTTTGACGGAAGTCACACGTGATCTGTCAAAAAGCCTATTGAAAATCACACCTCATAATGAATCACCCTTTGTATATATATATATATATATATATATATATATATATATATATATATATATATATATATATATATATGTATATATATATATATATATATATATATATATATATATATATATATATATATCTATATGTATATATATATATATATATATATATATATATATATATATATATATATATATATATATATATATATATATATATATATATATATATATATATATATATATGCATATAAAATAACACCACATCCTGAAAACCTAATCATTTTTCTTATTTTATCTTTTTTTTACCATTTCAAGAATTTTCCGCAATTTGCACATTTCATCATTCCCAGCCATAAAAATATTTAACTTAACATGAATTTCAGGAACATTGCACCTGAGATTGACTCGATCCTGCTCACGATGGAATACGTGGTGAACATTGGTCATTGCTTGATGATAACTTAGTTAGCATTCCAATGTTTATAGTTACTTAGTGTGAATTTGTAGAGATAGTTAAAAGAGGTGAACGCAACATAAAGTTGTCCAGTTGTTTTTCAATTTGCGAGCATTAATATAACGTTTGCATTGAAAAAGTGATTTCCATTAACACAAAAATGTCTTATCTTAACCGAAATACTAAATGAAAAAGTGTTTTTCATTAACTGGCGCCTGAGCAACAAAGAACACGTTGGGTAGACAGACCTATGCTCATGTCAGAAGGGTTTTGTACTCAACTTACAAAATGTAGTAACCAGCAACGAATAAAATCAAGAAACATACTATTATTAACAAAGTTGAAAGAATTAAGACTTCTGAGGTATTTGTTATAGTTATACTCATAAATTTCTCCCTTGATAATTTTTTCAGATTTTGTAGATCATGGTTGTCCATTCGCGTGGGAGGAAACACATTTTTCATGTATTTCCCCCACTGTGCCCCCACTGAAGCAAAAACTGTCAGTTTAAGAACTGTTTTGAAAAGCTCTTATAAAGAACTTTCAGTTGATACTCATATCGGCTACCTTTGATGAAATTCCTTTTCAGGGGCCACTCCTCTGTATTGTAATCATCGATTCATGGCCTATTTTTTCGAAGCCTAGAATGGTTACAAAGCCCTTTTGCTCGGAGCTCTCTCTCGCCTCTTCGACTTGTTTCAATTGTATGTACTCAATTTCATGATATCTATCACTCCTGAAATTTTCATGCAAATCCTAGCAAAGCTGTAGTGTCTATGTCGGTAAAAAGCCATAGCCATATGTTTCCTTAGTAATACAGGGCATATTGTTCCATAGTAATACAGGAAAATTCAAATCGCTATAACTTCGTTAAATACCATTCGATCTTTATGAAACTTTCAGAAAAGATCAATTTTATAAATGGTCATCTGTTTGCTAAATGTTATTGAATTTAAGAGTACCGTTTATATTTTATTCAAGAAAACACAAAATCGATAAATCATACTATTACTAACAAAGTTGAGTGAATTTCGACTTCTCATGTATTTGTTGTTGTTGTACTCATTAAGGCCTACATTCATGATTTTTTTTCAGATTTTTCGGATGGAAGGTGTCCAATCGCGAGAGGGGGGGTACGCAAAAAGTTCGTACATTTCCCCTTCCCCTGCCCCACTCGGTACTCATAAGGCAATTTTAAGACTTGTTTTGAAAAGATCTCATTGAGATCATTCCAATGACATCCTACTCGACTATCAATGGTGATAAATTTTTTTCGAGGGGTCACCTCCCTATATGGGGAGACCTCCTTAAACCCCTTTGAAAAAATTTTCCACCCTTGAACTTTCAAGAAGTCACCACTTCTACCTTTCCACAAAGTTTCATTGCTGTAGCTTCTATAGTTTCGGAGAAAAAGTGTTCTGACATACAGACGGATGGACGGACGGACAGACGGACACAGGTCGTGATTGCAATAGGGTTTTGTATTTTAGTACAAAACCCTAAAAACTAGTCCGGTTATCACGGGAATCCACAAAAATAGTAGTGCCTTTTTGTGATCCCTTAGTAGTGCCTTTGTGATCAATATTTAACCAAAAAAGGAAAGAAACCTGTTCAGTAGTCAACCAGGGACGACAGAAGTATATGTCTACCGAAGCGAATAGTAAGGTGCTGCAAATAAAGGTGGAAGTGTAGGTAGCTGTGACCGCGAACAAAAAACAACCTCCTTTGGAAAGGAGCTCAAGACGATGATGATTTTGATGGAGAAATCGCATGTGAACGTAGGTGTTCCTCAATTAAACCAATCAATGTTGGACTCCAAAAGGATACTGCGTGCGATTCTAGAAAATGGGAACAATTTTTTGTTTGTAACTTCACCTCTTCATTATTTTACAGACAAATTCATATAAGTGAAAACTATTAGCTTTAAAAGAAAATACAAGTTGCTTGTGTTGTGTAAACCGACTTTCACCGATTATTAATGTGGTGTGTTATTCGGTAAAAACAGGTCAATTTAAGTGTTGTCTTTAGCGAAAATTTATGCAATTCGGTTTTTCAAAAGTTTGCGTGAGTCCGCCCCTAATTTGAAAAAAAAAGTAAATGGGAGCAATATAGGAAAATTTAGTGCAACTGACTGGGGCGTTTGACGCTCACACTGAACAGATAAAGAGAATCGAGACGCGATTAACGAAAATAGAGGGTAAAAACGTGGATAGCACTTAAGTGATACGTGAAATTCTATGATGACAGAGTCAGCCCTAGAGTCTATAAGGAAGTTACAAAACTCGGTTAGACATCTTCAAAATTTTTGAAGGAAGCCTGATCCTCGAAGACTACCAAGTCGTCCAAGATAAACCAATTTTTCAGGCGATTCTTTGTCATATCAGGCAATAAATGCCTATAATGCTCATACAATGTTTTCGACCAAGACTGGTTATCTATAAAGAAATGTCTATTATTGCGCTATGCTGAAAAATGCGATATAAGAACCTTAGAATATCAACTTCGTAATATGCGTCAGGGTGGTATGACAGTTGATGTATTTTATGCTTCAGTCAATCATCAGCTTTCATTGATACTTAACAAAGTGAAAACTGGGGATCACTCACGAGAAACTATAAACCGCCTAACCGAAGATCAGAAAAATCACGCCCTAGATGTGTTTTTGAGAGGCTTGCATAATGAAATCTCGGACGATCTTATGATTTAGAGCCCTGGAATCTGCCAGAGGCATATGTTTCATGCCTGGAATTTCAAAACGTCTGCATAAGGAATACTCCACTTCGCCAAAATAAAAATAGTGAGGTTGTTCACACGTATTTCAACTCAAATTTTAATACCAATTTGAAGTACGGAAGACCTTAGAGATTCCAAACTCATGGTGTGCACCCAGCCACATTGAATACAATAGACAGGAACAGTGCCTACAATATAAATCTCGATTCCCAGAACCAAAAACCAATGCCCCCAAGACCGACGCAGTCAAAACCTCCAATACGGATGGAGGTTGATCAGTCGATTCAAACAAGATTATATCAACAGACCATTTAATATGGAACTAGAAAAATTTATGGAGAGTCCTTCCAGGCAACAAACAAATCTCCAAAGTAGCAGTGATTCCCAAAACTATGTTGATGTACATGAAATTGAAGATTATAATCGGCCCGGCGACTTCGCAGACCACTCTGCTGAACCTGACCTAAGTTTTATGGAGGACGCCTCCCTAGCGTTCCGCACATAGAATACACCACCAAAAATGGCCAGGTATTAAAATTCTTAACAGACACCGGTGCCAACAAAAACTTTATAACATCCAAACTGTCCCGAAATTCCAAGCCTGTGAAGAAACCATTCACTCTTCAATTAGCGGCTGGTAACATTCTTATTGCTCTCAAAGTTAGCGGAGCCTTTTGCCATTTGCCGAACGAGCTTGTTGAAAAGTATCAAGGAATTTTAAATAAGTTTTCATCCATTTACGGTTCAGTTTGCGATGACAAACTGGTACAAACCAACATAACAGCAGAGATTAATACAAAATCTTTCGATCCAATCTACACAAAGTCGTATCCCTATCCTGTCACCAGAAGGCAGGAAGTTGAGGTCCAAATCGCAAAGCTGCTCCGAGATAGTATCAAACGTCCCTCGAAAAGTCCGTACGATTCACCTATTTGGGTTGTGCCAAAACCAACTCAGCAGGGGGAGTAACCGTACCGGCTGGCGGTAGACTAAAAGATTAAACGCCATCATACCAGATACCTACCCAATTCCCGATATAACCAATACCCTAGCAAGCTTTGGCCAGTCAAAATTCTTCACGACCAAGGACTTAACGTCGGGATTTCTCCAAATCTGAATAAAAGTAAGCCACGTTCAAAAGACTGCCTTTTCTACCGCAAATGGCAAATACGAGTTCATCAGACTACCCTTTCGGATTAAGGAATACTCCGGCGGTGATTCATTAAATGATAGGCAATGTTTTGACGCCACAAATAGGGAAAATCTGTTCTACGTTGACGATATTATTATAGCAGAAGGCACTGAAGAGGAGCACTTATCACACCCAGAAACCGTTTTGTCTGCTTGGGCTGCTGCCAGCCTCAAAATTAATTTGGAAAAGTCAACCTTCATGAAAACTTAAGTGAAGTTCCTTGGTTATGTAATCTGTGGGGATGGAATACTATCCGATCCCAGGAAAAAAAAGGCAATTAGGAATATGGGAGTTCCTCGAAACCTCAAAGAAGTAAAAGCATTTCTTAGGTTATTAAAAAAGATTTGTCAAAGACTTCACAAAAATTGCGAAGCCACTAACAAAAGCCAAAACAAACTCGAGATGGAGGCATTTAATAATCTGAAAACTATGCTTCTTTCCTCGGATATCTTAACATTTCCCGACTTTGAGAGACCCTTCATACTGACGATGGACGCATCCAATTACGCATTTGGCGCTGTCTTGTCACAAGGTGAAATCGGGTGGGATAGACCTATTGCTTACATATGCAGAAGCCTCAACAAAACCGAGGAGCACTATGCAACCGGAGAAAAAGAGATGTTTGCCATTGCTTGGGCCTTGGACAAATTTCGGAAGTATCTCTATCGTGCAAAAAATATAAAAATACTAACCGACCAGCCATTAACCTTTACTTTGAGCAACAGGAACTTCAACTCTAAACTGAAAAGGTGGAAAGCGCGCATTGAAGAATACAATTATGAGCTTGTCTACAAAGCGGGGAAAGCTAACGTAGTTGCCGATGCTCTCTCTCGGCTGCCTCCACCGACAGCTGAGACAAACACGATGACTTCGGCAGCTACTATCCACAGCGCGAACGAGGAGAACAGTGATCCCATTACCTGCTGTGAAGCACCAATCAATGTCTTTTGGCCACAACTTATAATCTTTGAAACTGGTCAAGGCCCAGCAATCTAACTGATTCACAAGGAACCTCACCCAAGCTACGAGTACAATAGGCAGTACATTCGGCTATGCGAACTCAATCGAGAAACTTCGACAAAGGTTCTAAAACATTATTTAGATCCAAACCTTTTGAATGAAATAAATGTGGACAGAAAATTTATTCAGTTGCTGCAAGAGACATATAAGCAATCCTTTTCAAAATTCAGGGTACGAATCACCCAACGCATGGTAGAAGATATGGTAGATGAGGACATGAAATTTAAAATTATACAAAGGGAAAACAAAAGAGCGCACAGGAACAGCAGGGAGCCCAAAGAACAAATAATGGAAAAATATTACTTTCCCGGAATGAATATGCTTATCAGAAAAAAACACCTCGAGTTGCACCACATGTAACACGTGTAAGTACGATCGCCACCCACACAAACCCGCACTACAGAGTACTCCGATACCCCAATATCCCACCCAAATAATTCATATGGACATAGTAACACTCAAAAATGAAAAATTTCTGACATGCGTAGATAAATTCAGTAAATTTGCAAAATATTTTCCCATCAAGAATAACTCCACTTTGTTCCTGCGTAGAAAATTATTAAGCGAGTACATTATTTTACGGGTCCAGAAGTTATAGTGTCCGATAATGAGGGAGGCTTTTTTAGCCCTATTGTTGCGAACTGCCATGAATCTCTTGGTACAACCATTCATTTGGCACCACCTCCGAAAAGCGAGGTGAATGGTTCAATTGAACGCGTTTATTCAACTGTTCTAAAGATTGTTAGATGTCTTTCACAAGAATATCCCGACCTCTCTCTCTCTCCCAAAGACGTTGTAAATATATCCGTAGATAGATACAACAGCAGTTTCCATTCAGTCATTAATGCAAAACTTTTTGACGTATTTTTGGGAAGGGAACAGCGAATCAATTACCAAAGATTAACGGATTTCAGCGACAAATTACATGGAAACATCAGAGCTGAAATAATGCGCAAACAGCAGACAAATCAGTGCGCACAATGATAAACGCAATGAACCTGAAAATTTCAATCCAAGGACGTAATTTATAAGAAAAATAAACAAATCAAAGGCAAGGACAACCCTCTATTCGAATAAGAAATTTTAGCAGTCCATCCAATGATTTTATTCAAGGGCAAACGTATGAAATCGGAATGGTTAGACTCACTACCAACAGGTGCAGTTGGCTAAATGTCACCTAAAGGCAGTATGATCTGTAGTAAGCAAGCAGTTAAGGGTTAAAGGAAATTCAGGCATAAAATGTCCCAGATCAACTAAACAGACAATTTCTGATTAAACTGGAACAATTTGAGATTGTACTGGAACAATTTCAGATTGAACTGGAACAATTTGAGATTGTTCTGGAAGAATTTCAGATTGAACTGGAACAATTTGAGATTGTACTGGAACAATTTCAGATTGAACTGGAACAATTTGAGATTGTTCTGGGACGATGGAATGTTTTGACAGGTGTCGCGAGGGAAAAAAGTGGAGGTTATCGCGCGAAATGGATGGACGAGGAGGCACATCGAACAGAGAGTGATTTTAATAGCATAGAATTTGACCAAAATTCGGAAACAGAATCTTGTGATCAAAATTTAAATCATACCACAGATGATTTCTCGCAACAACAACCATCAACGGATGATAGTGGTGTAGAAAGTGGCAACGTTCCAGAGACTGAAGTGAAAAGCGTTCGTGGAAGAAAGAAACCTGCCTACGTTTCTCCATATAGACGTAGTGCTTTGTCTGGAAACAGCTCTCGTACTACATCTCCTAAGTCTCAAATAGGAAATACAACAGTCCGAGCTAATCTATCAGGTAAAACTAGGCCAGATTTAAAGAAGAACTTTTCATCTAAAACAGCTCCCAAAAGACAAACGTCAAAAACACATGTGCTCATTAACAAGTCTGAAATAGCTAGTAAAAGTAAGGATACGGGAAGCAAGAGTCGCTTAGTAAAGCCCGGATTTGTGAATAATACAGCTACGAAGAAAAGTGTTGTGGCTCAAAAGAATCTGTTCAACAAGCGTGTGACACCCACGCTCAAAATTCCAAAGACTTCTTGAGTGTCTGGTTCTAAAGATCTTCAGGAAAATACATCCACGACGATACCTGAACGGCAAGGAACGTTTGTGAAGGAGGAACCTTCGACTCCGGAACTTCCAGTAGTTACGTCACTTCCTCCATCCCCGAACAAATCTTCCAAGCTACCGACCGAAACCGCTAGTCATAAATGCACTAAACAGGCAACACACGTTTGAGAAGTTGTGCCCGATATTCGATTGGCAGTTTTATTTCTTGCCTGTGTTTAATTTGTGTAGCGCATGTCCATCCAGAATTTGCAAAACTTCGACCCCCTTTGCTGATGCAATCAATTGTGCTGAGGGTACGGTACAGGACGGATTTGCGCACATAGGAGTTCAGCTCGCAAGATACGAAAAGGGAGATCGGCGGTCCGCTGTTTGGCGAAAGTGTTTCCAAGACGATTCCAATTGATGTTGGGTTTTCCACTGGTAATCGGAAAATTCAAAAATCTCAATACGACTTACTAAACGAACGCGCAATTCGCACATATAGTAGAGTTTGAAAGCTCGCATCGCGAACGGAAGCGCACGCCTATAGTGTGGGAGCTAGTCAACACCCGCGCCCACAGCCCCAACGGTAGTTTGGCTGGTGGTGAAATTACTCGCTGCCTTACGGTCTTCCACATTTCAGTTCTTCCCTGGCAGTCGACAGTTTTGAACCCGCACCGCGAGAGAGGTGATCTGACCTACGTGACTACAAGCAATCAGCGTATTCCGCGCTTCCGTGGTTCCACTGAAAGGCCAAAGGACTTGAACATCAACTCCGACCAACCCGACCGGTTTCTTGTTTTCCATTTGGTTTGGTTTGTTTTGGCAGTGAACGATTCGCGGAATCCCTCGCGAAACGCGACTTGGAGCTTCCTGTCTTGCAAGGCCAAAATTCTAAGTAGCTGAAAGCGTTTTCGAGTAGTTGACCCGAAAGTAGTGCGACGCAACGGCAACTGCAGAAAATAGTTCGACATAGGGAAACAAGAAAACCACACACAACTCATCCTCATCATACGTACATCCTGCACTTAACTAGGAGCGAGCGAAAGGGCACAATCGTGCGAGTTCCCTATCCATATCACATCCGCCAGCAGGAAACAGTTTACTGGACTGCATCCCGGGCACCATTCCGTCTCCCACCCACACATCGATGCAATCAATTGAACGCCAGTGCCTTATTCCGGGACACAATCTTGAGAATCAGCGAATTAAGTGAAACTGCCGCCCACGACTCCCAAGCAATTGGAATTGAGAAGGGGAACAGGAATTAATATCTAGGACTCGGTTTCTTCGCTTGTAAACAACAACATTGAATCCTCCCTGATTTTCGCTGGCTGCCACTTGAGGCGAGCGTAGACGTTGCGAAGGATTCGCATGCATTTGGGTTAGACGACGTTGAAGGAGCAGAAAAGTGAAAGAGCTCCCGCGCTAGTGTTTTGGCAACGCATCCTTCGCTCGCGTTGCCTTGAAATTGATTTAGACAAGTGCCTGGCGGTCAACTAGTGAACAAACGCCAGAATCTACATACGAGTGTTGGGCATTACAAAGTGTAACGGTTCTATCTGAGACGAAAACTCGAAATCCTGGTGAAATCAAACCCAAGAAAAGTTGCCAAAGTTCTTATTGAATTAACGCCAAGTTTCTCTAGTTCAGCTAAAAAGAAAATTGCATTTCAGGACCATCTGCATCGTTGTCGAGCGCTCGGAGGACCATGCGGGTGAGTACCCTTTTGTTGCCTTAATTTTGCATATATATTTTTAAATGTTGTATTTAATTCTTTTTTTTTCATATATATCTTAACTTTGGCATTTAATTCTTTTTTTCCATATATATCTTAACTTTGGCATTTAATGCTTTTTTTTTCGTATATATTTTTAAATGTTGTATTTGATTCTTTTTTCCAAATATATTTTTAAATTTTGTATTTAATTCCTTTTTTTTCATATATAGTTTAAATGTTGCAGTTAATTCTTTTTTTCCATATATATTTTAAATTCTGTATTTAATTCTTTTTTTCATATATAGTTTAAAGTTTGCATTACATTTTTCTTTCATATAGATTTCACATTTTTGCCTTACGGTTTTCTTTAAATTGCTTTCTTGTTGTAATTTGGTTTTTTTTTTTTAAATTAGTATTTTTATAAGAACAAAAAAAACATGAAAATAATGAATTACTAAAATCAGAAAACCTTCGGTCTTTTCATTCCTGTGGAACTCTGACCAGGTATAGGACCCGGTACGGTAGCAGGCTGCCCACGAAAAACATGAGCCAGCCGCCGGGTACTTAATTAATCCTTTTTTCTGTTTCAGGCGACATCGCGGGTTGAGTGGCCCAAGCAGAGTGCCTCTTTATGGCATAGCGTTATGCAATCAAATTGTATAATTCTATGGCATAAATTGGTCACCGGGGTACTCCCCTTCTGATGGGAAAGTTCATACAATTCAAGTTGTATGAGTTTTCCACTCAGAAGAGGAATACCTGGCCACTGCAACAAAATATGGATTTATTCCGGTTGGGTGGGTGCGAAGGGGCTCCATCACCGCCCGGTTGCCCCTCTTTCATTTGTGGGCCATGAGCTTCGTCGGGTAATGACGAGGTTACCCCAAGTCCGCCTTTCTTCTCAGGTTCCTCTTGTTTTCGTAACAAGTACTATCTCCCTCGGTGTAGTTATCTACACTTTTTGCGACTTCGGTCGCCTCGTGAGCAACATCAAATTCATGAGTGCGAAATTTTTTTGTAGTGGGTCCTTGTGCTGGGGAAATGAGCCCGCCCCACGACACCGCAATGCTAACCTGCCAGCGCATTCACGCGTCTCCAGACGAGGGCATTCTCGGCAGATATTGTCATCTTCTTCTGCCGAGGCAGCATAACATCGCTGCAGTCCTTCACGGACATTTTTGAACATCAAATTCACTACAGATCGTGAACGTTTTTGTCTACTGGATTCACCATTTTGCTAAGTATAAGCTTTCTGGGCCATGTGTATTGATATTTGATGGTGTAAAATGCCATTTGGATGATTTGATCGTTGATGCTGCAGAAATATTCGAGATAAAGCTTTTCTGCCCCCCCCAAGTAACTCGAACCATGAGCTACAACCAATAGGCAAATCCGTATTAACATTCTTTGAGTACTATTGCGATGAAGAAATATTGAAACACTGGTCACACAATCACGACAAGAGAATCACAAAACAGAGATTTGGAGTAATTTTTTCCAAAGTTTGGGGCGAAGCTCTAAGTCTGGCAGAAAGCCGGATTAGAGGCTACAGGTATATATCCATTTGATCTTACGAGAATTCAAGAAGAAGCATATATGCCAAGCATTCCAACTCATCGCCCTTCATTACCGTCTACTCAAGCAAATGCTTGCACTAGTGCAGATAAATCCAGTGATAATGCACCGACTGCGTTGTATTATATGTATGACAGTGAAGATGATGTTCCCTTGTCAAATTATTGGAAAGGAATTGAATCCAACAGTATGAGCAGTATAAATCCACATTTTGATAGCCCAAAATCAATTTTTGAAATGCTACCAACTCTAAAAAGTTATTGAGTACAGTAGTTGCTCCAAGAAAAAAGATTGTTAATAGTCTAGCACTTGAATTAACCAATAATGACAGGGTTACGCCCGGAACATCCAAAACTGTCCATGCAAAAGACCCAAAGAAAAAAATCGAATTGCATTAAACAATCGGAAAAGGCGCAAAAATGCAGGTGCGCTACTAACAATGAAAGCTGGTATTATTTTGTTTGTGATGAAGACAAAGTCGCTGATATGAGGCTTTGTATCAAATGTGCAGCATATGTCCACGAAGGATGTGTTAGACTTACTTCTCAGGACAAGGAAAACTTCATTTGTTGTGTTTGCAGTTTTGTTGTAGCATTATTTATGATTTGTTAATTTGCTTTAACGACTCATTTTATTTGTCAAAATTTACGAGATTCAGGTACTATAAGTTAATTTTATTTAAAATAACTACATTCCAAATAAAAAAACAATAATTCTGATTGCCATGTAACTACTATCGAAACTATAGCCACATTGCCAGTTAAAATAAAAAACTAATAAAAGTATTTAAGTCCAATTCTATTTACACAGTATTTTCTTTGTGCCTTAATAATGTGTGGTAGATAGGACAAGACGGAATAGAAAAGGAATATTAACCGCAACTTATAATCAATGCAAGAAACCCACTGTCAAACGTTAATTTGGCCATATTCGACCTAGTTACCTTATATATGCATAAACATAATATATAATTGCCGACCGAAAAACAGCCACCTCGGGGTGGACGGACTTGTAGGCCTTAAGAGGCTTCACGTCTTTAACCGATGAGAGGTCTTTTTAGTGTTCTTTGGGGAGATCTCGAATAGAGCACAGTTAAAATCATTACACATCACGTTTGACATCGTTCAACATTAATAAAGCAGAAATATTATTAAAGAATCTCGTTGGCACCACTGGCAAGAAAGGCAAATTTCTCGTAGGTAAGCGCCCATTTTGGAAGTTAAACACCGTTTAAGGATAAGTAAAAGTAGCAGCAGAAGAATATTGTAAAATAATCAGTAAATCAAACAACGTCTTTTGAATATCAAAACTTGGCTCAACCATATATTCCATGAAATGAACTGGAAACCTTATATATGGTTATTATGTATTTTAGTTTGCCACCATTTTATTTTCAGTCTATTGACCGCAATGTTTGAATAGTCATGATAACATACCAATGTTTTTCAATATTTATAAAATTTTCATCAAAACGCGTGCGTATCTGTGATGTTTGGGTCATTTGCAAACGTGTATTTACACAGTATTACGTATATATAAGTTAGCTATTTATGACTTGATTTTTATGAAACTTTCCGGAAGCATTTTACATCACAATATTGCGATATGAATTTTTAAGCAAATTTAAGGGTCATGCTTCAATTCTATAGACGAAAACGTAAAATTCATAACCTGTACTATTTTTAACAAAGTTAATCGAATTTTAACTACTGAGGTATTTGTTCGCCATGTACATGTACTTACTTGTACCTTTAGGGTTTTTTTTTCTCAGATGCTTCGGTTCAAAGATGTCCAATCGCGAGGGATCAGGACATAAATTTTGCGTACATTTTTCCTCACCCTGCACCCCCTTTGCAAACGCCTCTAGTTTGGGACCTGCTTTGAAAATATTGGCTACCTTTGGTAAAAAAAAATGTTTCGGAGCCACTCCCTTTATATAGGGAAAATCCCTTGAACACCTTTAAATATTTTTTTGCAAAGCGAATTTCGAGAGGGCACCACTTTTGACCTACGTAGGAAATTTCATAGCTCTAGCTCATGTGGTTTGGGAGAAAACTTGCTGTGACGCGCGGATGGACCAACGGCAAGACGAACGGGGGGAGACAGACGGGCAGACAGGTCATGATTTTAGTATAGTTTTGTAAAAATATTTTACAATACCCGAAAAATGGTCTGTAGTATAAATACTTCCAAGTTAAGCCATAAAAAACGTTTCCATGAAAAATATTCATTATCTCAGTTGTTACGAGTTATGCAGGTTTTCTGATTTTTGGAAGCTGCCATTTTGGAGGCATGCATTTGATTTTTATAAATGTTTGTGTCTTAGGGTCTCATCAATCAATGTGCCGAGCCTCGTTCAAATCGGAATTTCAATTTAAACGGGACAAAAATTTTCAATTTTTAAAGAAAATCACAGCTAAAACTGTTACGTTTGAAATTTCGACTTGATAATTTTTTTTCAAAATACCTTGATAATTTTTTTTCAAAATACAAGAACTTAGTACAGTTATTCATAACCCCAAGTGTCCTCGAAATACGTCGGAAAATGTGGCTACTAGAGGGCCACAAAAATCTGGAAAATTTGCATATTTGAACCGCCACAATTTTCAAGCTTGCTCATGAACGATCACCAAAATGACAAACGCATAGGGTCGAAATTGCGACTTATAGAAGGCTTCGAAATTTCGAGCTTCAGCTAGTCACCATCTTGTTTTTTGAAACCTGACTTCTAGGGTTTTTTTGTACCTATTTCTTTAGATACTTATTTTCCCTACCAAACTATCGGGTTTCATCAACGTCGCTGGAAAGGTGTGGCCACAACTGTAACAGCAAATTTTTGCATATTTTTTGACATTTGAGCAGCCGCTATTTCGTTCCAGATCGTTGGACTTCAGATTTTTTATCGTGTGATTCATGACACAGCTTAATGACTCACTGTACCAAATTTCATCCAAATTGCAGCTATACTGTCGTCAGAGCAGATCTCACGATTTTTCGTATGAAGTGGCTGCCATTTTGTTTTCGCTCGGCCGATTTAGCCGGTTCAAGTTCTTGACTGAGATATTCACTCTATACACCTTTCCTTAAATGCTGATGACAATCTGGTACACACAGAGTGCTAGTATCATGGATAGATTAAGAGTTTTTGAAAGGAAATGCCTTTGTGCATGTACTGGTTTCTACAGAAATCCTGAGACGGATTGGAAACACTATACATCGAATAGAAAAATGCCAAAGTGACGAGATTCGATTTCTCCAGATTGAAACTTCTTCGGAGTTGTACTGCAAGATCTGTAACTGTGAGTGAAAACCCCTGGATTCACAGCCGTTCCACCCTACAGAAAGGTACATTGCGACTTGTCTCGCTACTGGCTTCGTTCTTCCAGAAGCATTCGTGTATTTGGACATGCATCAATATGTTTTTGGTTCTGATGGCGTCCCAATTATATATCACATATATAGGCGGGCCACCGATAAGAAGATAAAATATCCTCCGAATTTGAGTTCACGAGACTAACAACGTCTAAAATAGCCGCCATTTTATCTTCGCTTGGCCGATTTAGCTAGTTTTAGAATTTAACTGACATATTCACTCAATGCACCTTTCGTTAAAAGTTGCTGAAAATCGAAGTAAAATTGCGGGTTCTAGCGCGGGCACAAGTCTCGTTATATCCCGTATATATATATATATATATATATATATATATATATATATATATATATATATATATATATATAAATATATATATATATATATGTATATATATATATATATATATATATATATATATATATATATGTATATATATATATATATATATATATATATATATATATATATATTTATGTATTTATATTGTGATATATATATACATATATATATATATATATATATATATATATATATATATATATATATATATATATATATTTATATATATATATATATATGTTTATATATATATATATATATATATATATATATATATATATATATATATATATATATATATATATATATATTTATATATATATACATATGTGTGTATACATAAATACATGTATATATTGTTTATATATATAGGTACTGTTGCGGATACCGGCGAACCGGCATTCTTCCATTCGCAACTTCAAATTGCCGCCGTAACATTTCCACCTTCCTTTGGACACTTATATCTTTGCCTCTGTATATTTATTTATTTTTATTAAAATTTTACCAATTTCCTTATAATTGTTATTTCTCCATTATCTCAATCCTACCCTGTTCATTACTTCCCATTAACAAAATTTCATTCGATACATTTTCCCTAACAAAAACTGATAGCCTTCCTTCATACTAACTAATTTTATTCATTAGCTCCCACTAACAAATTTTATTTTTAATACTAACAAAAATTCATTCACGTTTCCCTACTAACCAATTTCATCTCAATGCCCATTAAGCAAGGTGCATAGTTGAAGTTGCTAATTTGATGAATGGAAAATCAACAGAAGGTGGCTCCGTTGGTACCGTCGTGGATTCTCGACCGGGGGTCCGCTGGAACCTTGGATTCAAGTTTCCCGAGCATCCAACCAAACGCTATCATGGTTATGCAAATCGCCATATATGTAAAATGGAAGCTGTTGCTGTTGTCGATATGGGAAAGATGTGTGGGTAGCGGAATCGAAGTGTAATGATCTTCGAATACGTTACTCAGATGCGGTAGCCGTAATTGGGAATGAAACGATTGCGGGATGGGTTTTTTGGGTTTTCGGCGACCCGGTGTTTGGCTTGCAGAGAGAGTGCAGTTCTTTTACGGTTTCGGTGAAAATTTGGGGCGGAATTCGTGAGAAAAAGTCTTAATTTAAGATTCGGGAAGTGAATTTTTAACTCAGGAAAAGAAGTTTTTGATTTTGGAGTTTGGGATAGGAGTTCTTTTTTCGGTCAATTTTTGGCGGTGATTAGCGATATGGGAGGGTGGAAACAAATAGTTTCATGAAGAGATGAAGAAAAGTGTGAAGTCAAGGAAATATAGGAAATAAATCGAAGTTAATGAAAATTTATTTTAGACGAATGAAGTGGAGACAGAATAGTGTGAGACGATTTTAGATGAATAGAGTGAAAAAAAGAATAGTGTGTTGTGATGAGCTAGTGATTCTGGTATTAATTGAATGATATAATATAGAGTCCACCAACAGTTGTGTTCGTGCTAAAGGAAGACATTCTTTGCTTTCTATCAGAAGTAATTTATTTCGTGACCAGACGTTCTGTTTTTTTCTCTGGTGAATTTTTTTTTTCTATTTCAAAACCATAATCTGCGAAAACATAAAAAAAGGGTCAAAGTAATAGTAATTGATTTAAAAACAATTTTCATTGAATTGTTCGACGACTTCAAGGAGCTGACAAGGGGATTAGTGGCCGTTTTTTTTATTGTTTCATAATTTTTGCTGAAGTAAATTTAATTTGGTTTTTATAAGTTTTATCATTCTCCCCTTCCAATTGCAGAGCGCTCCGCAGCTTCATAAGAAAGGGTGAGTAATTTGTTTTTTTTCCCGATTTATCTGCGTGGAATTGAATTTTTTTTTTCTCTTTTGGCATATTTTATTCATTTTTTTGATAAATTGTTTTGAACTAATTCCAACAAAGAGGCGGTTTAAATTAATTTACAGAATTTAATGGATGTTCACTGCTAATTATTATTCTTTTGTTCCATACTTGATTGAAGTGATATTGTAAGAGCATCATTAAAATTTTTAAATAAAAAAACGACCGTGAAACACGAAAAATGTTAGATTTTTATTTCTCAAAAATAACCTCCCCCTTTTCCGTCCTTTTCCCTCCGTGTTAGTTTTATGTGTAGGGTGGGTCAGCACGAGCAGAGGGTGTCCCGGAAGACCCACGACACGACTGAGCGCTAGCCGGCCTCAGTATGCCACCCCGGGTTACTCACCCCTCTGTTGAAACATAATGCCTGCAACTGCGGTGACTTCCGTGGTGTGCAGCAGTACTTTCCACAATAGGTAAAATTCTCTCGGGAAATTCGCCTAAAAACTACTAACACCACCATGATAAGGGGAGAAGAGAAATTGAAAATCAGATTAGAATCATTTCACGAAACGTGGGTTCAAGAAATCGCTCTCAAAATATACGACAGCATTTACGAGAGCACTTTTAAGATTCCTATGAATAACCACCATTGAAATATTGCATATTTGCCTTGGTCAGCGCTTTTGATATTCAATATTGCCAGACACATTCTCTTTAATCTTCAATAGAGAGTTTAGATCGTATAGCCTAAAAGCTATTGTCAGCGAATTCATCCAAGCCAGCCTCACAGATATATCTGTAAAGCGTATCCATGATGAAAATTTCAATGGCTTCAATTTATACCTCCCGGTAAACCGATGAATAAATGCAAATCAACTGTAATGTAGAATACAAAATAGATATTATCCTGAAAGGAAGCCGAAATTCTACCAAATTATGTATTAAATTTAATTAGTGTCCTGAAATTTACCTCAAAGATGATTTCTGCCAACTGATATAATGCAAAGCCCTATTACTTTGCTTTGACGAAAAAGCGAAAATGTTGCCTTTGATATTCAAAAATATTTGAAGAAAATTGGACTGTTCCGTGGAGCACTTTGCCAAAAAATGCCATCAGCATTTCCTTACGCCGTTCTCGGCATTTAACTTTTCTCGTGAAGTGAATGAGAGTGAAACTGAAGGAGACGTAGCTAAAATATAAGGAGCAGAACAGCAAAACGAAAAAGAAATTATGTATTTGAAAGCAGCTTAAAAGAAGAAAATGACGCAACGTAAACGTGAAACGTAGCCACCAACAATAAAATTCAAATGTGTAGTAGGTTTTATCTCATCAAAATGGTTACCATAAAAAAATTGAAAGCAAAGGATGTGACTCTGGTTGTGATGGAGGCACATACTGTTCGTTGTACGTTATTTGTAGATGAGTGAAGACGAGCCTGTTCTGCTTGCCATAGGCTCGTGTTTTAGAAGCAGGTACGCTCCTTCGCACGCATGATGTCTTCTTCGGAGGATAATGGCATTTGAAATGAAGAAGCCACGTTCTGCTTTCTGACTACAATGTCATATGATAAGTCAAAAGGGAAAATAATACTCATGTGTTGCTACCTTCGAGAGGAATATTTCTAAGATCTTATGATCCTACCGTACTTATTTTGAGCTCATTCTTTCTTTTCAGCCTTTAATTTAAGATTTTCAATGTATTTTGAAAAAAGCTACATAGGTTTTTAAAGCTTTCATAGGAAAAGCTGAATTGAAATTCATAATTGCTGAATTGAAATTCATAACTTAAGAAAGGTTGAAGTCTTTCAAAACAATTGTAGGAAGGATCATACTTACGTTTTACACCAAGGCATTCACAAGTACGAACAAACTTTAACTATTTCCACCCAATGGAAAATCTTTCGCACTCATGCAGATATGCTTTACAGACGAACTCTAAGAGTACATTTACTGTGAAATGCAAAGAGATCGTCCATAACGACATAAGTGACTTCCCATTGTAGCATAATCACCGGCAACACTCAAACGTTTCTCGGGGCGAGATGCTAAGGAAAGCAGCTTCCGCTGAACTGAGAGATTCAACCAAATTTAATGTTTCCCGACTTTTATACAATATAAAAAGAATCTACACCGAATAGATGTGCAATTCAGGCGCCACCAAAGCTCCTACCCCATCTCAACTTAACAGCAACACATCAAACGACGACTATAAGAGGGCAAAGTAAAAAAAATCCATTTTCTCTACGTGATGCGAAATTCCATAATCCTCCACATTACCTGAACATTTGCAGATATCTAAAAAAATAAAGTATGTAGTGTGCAAGGGAGAAAGCGGCGAGGATGAAATAAAAAGATAATGCCAGTCAGCACACTGAGTTTGTATGAATGTCGCATGAGAGTACGGAAAAAATTGCGTCAGGATCGGCATTGATGATGACGACAAGGACGAAAGTAAGTTGCCTCTACCGCTACACAACACCACATATCTCAGTTGGCAATCAATTTACATATTACGAAGTGATGTTGAATTTGCCTGAGGTCGAGCGGAAACGTGACATCGCGGGTGCCGTAATTCACCATATCCGTTTTTCGGTGAGATGGATACCTCGTATCTGTGAGAAAATGGCTACGTCCTACAGTGAGGGTACTCCAGCAATTTGTCATTTGCAACAGTTTAGATAGGAAAAATATATTTTATCAAAAGAACATTTGAAAATAGATTACGAATTTTGTAGCTGCTGGAAGTAATGCTTTATATATGGTTAAAAATGAAGGACAAATAAGATTACATAATTCAATTGTGGTTTTAACTATATTGTTGCTATTGGATCGGCGTGTGACGAATGACGAACGTGTTTTTCAGTAGGCAATTTATTTTCCAATCACTCTTCCAAAGCTACGTATCGGGTACCAAAAATCACGTCAATTAGTACCTGACTTGAAGACAGAATGCATAAGTAGAAGTAGCTGAAAGTTCAACATGCTTCGTTCGCTTTTTTATTCATAAAAGCACTTGATGGAATGACTTTCATCCAAATCTGCCACATTATAGGGAAGAAACGTATAATGAGCTTAAATGCATTGGAAAAGGCTGCGAAAATCGCGGGATTTTAATAATTTTCGACGATATGAAGAATAATGATATATGAGCCGTCAAACAAACAATTTGTAGGGAAAACAAGGAAAGCAGCAAGCATGCAATTGAATAACGCTCAATTTCGCATTTACAACACCTTTCAAATACTGATACAGGACTACCACTCATTGACTCTAGCATCTTTTGAGATCTAGATAAAGAGCGCATGCCAGTACCATCTCTAACGAACGAAACGCAGCAATATTGACCGTAAGTTGAACATACCACCCGGTTTCGATGGGATTTGGGTGGAGTTACTAAAAGGGAGAGATGGAACTTTGTCTGTGCATCCATCAACTCATTAAAGTAATTTGGATTCAGGAACGACTACTGGAAAACAGAAGAAAAACTGTAATATATACGAGGTGTGACAATTAAGTAATGAGACTGATTTTATTGCCACGCTTGTGGTAAGCCTGCGACCTTGAAATTCCCTTCCTCTTCCCCGGCGTTCTCCCCCCTCCCCCCTGATATATTTATCATAGCTCTAGCTTATTGAGTTTGCCTGCTGTGTCGTTTTGAGTAGGCGTGTGCTGGTGGTGCTCGTCACGAAAATTGAGAAACTAAATCAAGAGCAACGCGCCGCGATAAAATTTTGCCCCAGATTGGGCGTAACAGCTTCGGAAACGTACGCTAAAATTGTAAAAGTGCATGGTGATAGTGCTCTTAGTCGTGCCCAGGTGTTTCGATGGCATAAAAAGTTTAAGGAGGGGCGTGAAAGCGTGCAAGACGAAGCGCGGAGCGGTAAACCAGTCGAGGTGCGGACTGACGCAAACGCGCAGCGTGTGCGCGCCCTAATCCATGAATATCGGCGTTTAACATTTCGAATGTTGGCCTCGGAACTGGGTATAAGCCGTGAAACAGTCAGACAAATTTTAACCGACGATTTTGGGATGAAAAAGTTGTGCGCGAAGAGGGTTCCAAAGAACCTTTCTGAGGAGCCCTCAGCGTGTCCCAGTGTTTGGCCTCTAAAGGGATTGCCGTGTTGCCGCAGCCACCTTATTCGCCCGATTTGTCACCATGGGGCCTTTTTTAGTTCCTTAGAACAAAATCGGTGGTCAAAAGAACCCATTTTGAGTCAATTACGGACATCCAGGCGGCCGTGACGAGGGTACTTGCAAACATCCCAGTCGAAGCGTTCCAGAAATGTTACGAGGCATGGAAAACGCGCTGGAATCATTGTATAGCTGCCCAAGGGGATGACAGAGTTTTAGAATAATTTTAAACTATACGGTTTCCATGGAATCAATCTCATTACTTAATTGTCACAGTTTATAGGGGATAAAAAAAAGCTGACACTGCTGACAAAACTATAGCTGTGTGTATCAAGAGATTTTTAAACCTTACCATCATTGGTGGACCAAATCTTCCCAAACAAAATTAGAGAAAATGCAAGGAATATAACATTTAGGAACTCTAACTATTTTAAAATTTTCAACTAGCCTGTAACACTACCAATCGGAGTGCCCAATATAACCTACTCTTTGAGCTTTTTTAGCGTATCAGCACTAATAACCAAATATTCTCAATCAAAGTTTGTCCAAATGCTAGGACCATAAAATCGAGGAGCTCTAACTATTTTAAGAACCTATAGCACTACCGATCAGAACGCCTAGTATAACTTCCTTCCTTAAGAACCTCGCCTGACTAAGACTATCTCTTCCACAAACAAGTCTTTGCAGAAGTGTACAAGGAGCAACTATAAGCAGCCCAGTCGAAACTTACAACAGATAGATGCAATATTTCCAGAAGCTATTCACAGCGTCTCCAACTACTGAAACTGTGAACGTTCTAGAAGCAGGGCAAAAGGTAGCAGTTTCACCACCAACTACAAACGAAATACAGACAGCAGTATGGGACTTCATGAAAAATAAGGTTCCTGGAACAGATGGAATACCAGTAGAACTGCTCTAAAGAGGGTATTCCCATCTAAATAATCTTTTGCGTCGGCTTATATGTAGAACATAGTCAAAGAGACAGTTACCAGAGAACTGGCAAAAAAGTATAATATGTCCTGTAAACAAAAAGGGGGACAAATTAAGATGAGAAAATTATAGAGGCATCGCGTCTTAAAAAGTTCTCTCCAAAATCATAGAAAGAAAATTAAAGTCGTACTATGAAAATATTATAGGAAATAATCAGGAAGGCTTTTAAAGCGGACGGTCTACAATATACCAAATATTCTCAGGAAAGCAGATACTCAAAAAGTGCTGGGAATATAACATCGAGGTGCGCCAACTCTTTGTAGACTTCAAATGAGTATACGACAGTGTCGATAGACATGCACTGTAAAAAATAATGCTTGACTTTGGCCTTCCAATAAAACTAGTCCGCATTGACAAGGTCACAATGCTAAACACAGAGTCCTTAGTCAAGGTAAATGGTGAACCAACGAACAGCTTTATACTAGAATCAGGCTTAAAACAAGGGGATGGACTTGCCCGAACGCTATTTAATATTGCGGTGGAGCACGTAATCTAGAAAACATCAGCTGAAACTTCGAGTACACTAATTTTCAAGTCCACATAAGTGGTAGCAAACGCTGATGACGTCAAAATTATGGCATGTTTAATCTTAGATGCAAAAGGAGCATTTCTGAGTCTAGAATCTGAAGCAACCCGAGTTGGCCTACGAGTTAATGTAACTAAGACTAAATTCATACTCAATGGAGCAAAACTTCATTTCAACAAAACCCGACCGTAGGCAACTACAACCTTGAAAATGTGAATAACTTTGTGTATCTTGGAGCCAACCTGAATGGAAAAGGCGCCGAAAAGGACGAGATTGGACGCCGCATACTTCCCACTCTCAGGTCCAGAGTTGTGCACAGGCAAAATAGGCTCTGCATTTACAAAATAATAGTCATACCTGGGTCCTGTGTCGTTATATGGAAGTGAAGCATGCACCCAGACAAGGGAATCCGAAAAAGCACTGAACGTATTTGAATGGAAAGTGCTTCGAAAAATCGACGGTCCAGAGAAGCAAGGAACAGAGTAAAGACTACGTTACAACGATGAGTTGTATGAACTATTTGACGATCCACCTGTTTCCTCTTGCGTTAAGTAACGTGAATTGCAATGGGCGGGCTATATAGAAAGAATGGAAGAAAACCGGCTACCCAAAAGAACATTGAAGTTTAGAAAACAAGGCAGACGTCCAGCGGAAAGACCGAGGACTCATTAGGAAGAGAAAATAGAAGGTGATAGCAGATCTTTCTTGGGAGTAAACAGCTGGCAGACAAGGGCGCAGAACCGTGATAATTGGAGGAAATTAATCCTGGAGGCCAAGAACCGGCTTAGGCTGTCGCGCCATAGATGATGATGATGACTGGAAATTGATAGTGAATTTATCATAAAAGATCTTGAAATTTCTCTCCAAACATAGCTGGCCAGCAAGCACCCACTTCGGAGAAGACTTCAAGCACACCAAAGTGTAGACTTTAGGAGGTACAGTTCGTTGATACGCCTCAAAACTAATCGCCTTTAAGCGATGAGAGGCGGGTTTCGATTTCCCCTGGGAAAAGTGGGAACGAAGCAATTATAAAATCATTGCAACAGTGAAGATTATTTATCGATTCATTCTTGAGAATACCAATGGGACAAAAATGGGAAGAGAACCTTTACAACCTCAAAACCAGTCAGGTCAGAACCGGATGTAGAATTCTAATTTTTACTATAGAACATGAGTTGGCCCGTTACTCTGATGAAGCTTCTTGGAACACTTTTGCAATTTTTCATTCATCGCTCCAATTTCATAAATTATCTGCATATGCCAGATTATTGTTATGAATTTTCATAAAATTACCTACTAAATAAATACGTTTAAGGAGATTTTCAATCGGATGAATGATTGAAGAAATATTTTGAAATTACAACAAAACCAATTATCTTATATTTCCAGCAGCTTGAAATGCATTCAACATTTTGTTTTCAACGCGTGAATTTTCTACAAGATTAGGATTAAAGGATTTTCGTAGCAGTTATAATAAAGGTTTCCTTGCTAGGTGATTTAAAACACATTAAATTGCATTCAGTCACGGTACTAACGTAGCACGAATATAAACTTTCATGTAAAACTTCAACAAAAGTCAATAAAACTTTCAAAAATGGATTGTAACGAAAGTTTTTCCCCCACCAAACAATAGTAAAGCGTAGAAGGTGAGGAACAAAAAAACGATTACTAGTAAAAGAGTTAGCTAAAGCATGTGTAGCGTAACGATAAATTGAATGCTTCGTTTTAGAATGAAGTACAAAACAGGTGAGAAGTTCAAAATCAATTGAAAATTAGATTCGTTCTCTCCATTCTCAATATTTTTATTAGAAAATTCAGAATTTAAATGCTTTTCCTAAGCCAAAACTAAAGACGAAATTGCTGCCAGATTATCAAAAAGTTGTACTTTATTTTTATAAAGAAACTAAGGAACAATAATTGTAATTCCATATCTTAAAACCAGAAAGTTGCTTTGAACAAAATGCTTTTAAAAAGAAGACAAATATTTAACTGAGCACATATGGCTTTGGTACGATAAAGTTTTCGAAATTATCTAGAAAGGGCAATTTCTCATACGATAATGGTTCTTCCTTGACTTTCTTAGGAGCTTCCGTAACAGCAAGGATTTACGTGCGCTTGCATGCACATAAACCAGCATGCAAGATTCCCACAAATTTTGAGCTTAAATATTCTCAAAACGACCGCATCTTGCATTTGTTATTGGCTAACTTATATGCATGATATGAGCACCAAAGTAATAATAATACAACATTAATTGCATTTCTTCAACAACATCCAATTAAGAAATCAAAGGAACTGCAATGCAATCTAATTTGTATTTAGTTGGAAATATGCTCGTCATATTATTCAGTATCTGCAACTGAAATTCATAAGGAGGAGTTTCGAAGGTAAGTACATCTGATGTTAATTATCTGCCTTTTGGTGCTGCTTGTTAAAATGCGAAAGCGCTGCAAACACTGATAAAGCGTAGACAAAATTATATCTTGGTTCTAACTGGCTTCAATGAAGGAGATTAACTGTTTGTGATTTTTGTTTTTTCGTCGGTAAAATATCAACGTTTCGATTTCAAAATACAACTCTACTAGTCTTAATTTTTATACTGACAATTAAACTACTCCAATGACCGTGAAGACCTTATTCACTTTTTCTCTGTTTAGAAACTTTTCTCTAACAATTTAATCTGTTAGACAGGGACGTAGCCAGAAATTTCGTTCGGGGGGGGGCCCGTGATGTAATTATAAATTAGTAGTTAGTAAGGTATGTTCGGGGGGGATTATACGGATATATCTTTCATTAAAGTAAAAATAATAACGAAAACATACAATATTAGCTTTTTATTGCAAATTATACCCGCAATCATTTTTAAGTTTGAATTACGTATATACATATTTAATGTCAAGCAGATGACGTTTATTAGGGTCACAAATTCAAAATTTCAATTTTCGAGATTTTTTTGCTGCTATTATATTGAGAACCTCATTCGGGTCGACACCTAAGTCCCCATGTATTGACAGTACGGCGAGCGCAATGAGTCTTTCGTTGCCAGTCGAGTTACGTACATAAGTTTTGATTATCTTCAATGTCGAGAATGATCTCTCCACACTCGCTGTTGTAACCGGAAGAGTCGCCAAAACTGTTAAAAGATACTTGATTGTTGGAAATCTGTTTGTGTCACAAAAATCCAAAACTTCCAAATCCCCGGCATCTTTCTTCAGTCCTGATAATTTCTCACACCACAATTTATACTCCGCTCTCACTGCGGATTTTGAGACTCGATCATCAAAGTATGGCGCAAGATTATCCAAGTCATCTACTTTTTCAAAAGATGCAAGTAAAAGTATCTTTAGGCTCAACAGGATTCCCTCATTTTCGTTGAGGAACTTGTCTGACAAATTCTGAATCAGCGTATCGACACAAGGAATGAACACAGCACAACGAAAGAAGGATTCAACAGAGTCTGTTTGATGGTTTGAACGAGTTGTTTGCTTTACTGTGAGTCTCGTAGTTTCGATTTCAATATCAAACGCCTCTTTCGCAAGCTTTTCAGTTGCTCGGAAAACTTCGTTGAAGGATACTTCTGCATTTTTTCGTTCTTCTTGAAGAATATCAATAATTTCGTGAACATGCATCACTGCTGAAGCCAAATCACACGATTTTTCTTGTAGTCGAACTGACAAAGGTAGCGTAAAACTGAAAAGTTTGTCACAAACCAAGAGACTGACGATAAACTCGCTTTTCTGGATTGCCGCAAGTAAGCAAACCGCTGTTTTTGAAATTATCCAAGATTTTTCAGAAATTTCTTCTAATGCCATGTGATCATGAAGAATTTTCGTCGCATATGCGTGGTTTCTAAATAAATTCATAACATCATTCACAATCCCAAGACAATTCCGAATAGGTGGTACTGACATGACATTTGACAATGCGATGTTCAAACGATGGCTATAACAATGGACGTACATCATCAATGGATACAGATTCTTCATTCTTGCCTGGACGCCACTGACATGACCGGACATGACACGTGCTCCATCATAACCTTGACCGGTGCATTTTTCCATTTTAAGACTCAATTCGCCACAACGTTTCTGAATCGTTTCTATATCTATAGTTTCATCCCCGAGCAAGGTGAAACATGGTGCATTATCAACTTTCTTAATGATTTTTCTGATGATGACGTCAGAACAGATCTGAATTATTTCATTCTGGATATCTGGACTCATGTAAGAAGCATTTTTGGGATTATTGAGAACATGTTTCTTCATTAAAAATCGCGCGTTTAAAAGTCGCACCATAACGCCTAGTGCGACTGATAGTCGCGCGGCTATTTGAAAACACACCTGCGCATATTTGTGATGCTCTCAGATGACCATGAATGCTTGCTGGCAGTTGTGCTGATGCGAACAGGGCGCGAAAAATGTGGGTGGAAATGAGACAGTGTCGCTTCATCTTATAAGCGCATGCATACTCATCCTTTATCCTCTCCTGAAAAATCGCTAAATGTTTTGCGTCAAAAAAGTCGCAAATACCCTGTGGGCGCGGTTACATATAAACACGTGTAATTTTAAATAGCGATTTTTTTCAGCGTGATTAGAAACGCAATGGGCGCCTAGCCTAAGGCAACCATACGAATTTTGCATTTATAGTAGTCAGCCTACATGTGCCCAAGTTCCAAGGAACTTTCAGCCTACTTTCGCGAATGCCCTCCAACTGATTGTATGAAAAGTATATATCATTTAGTGAATGACACTCGATTCGACTTTCATGATCGATTTTTAAAGTCGACTAGTCGGTACCTTTAGTCGACTGAAGTAGAGAAGGAAAACAATCGATAGTCAGCACTATCGATAGTACCCGATAGTTTTGAAAAAAATATGGATAGCTTCGATAGTCCAACGTGAATTTATAACAGCAACGTTTTTACACTTTTTGGGTGTGGGACGCCTACAGGATAGTCGCGCGGCAATTGGAACTTCCAAATGGTTAATAAGAAGAATCACAGCTGATTCTAAAAGTTCTCGTCAAGACCTTTCTTTTGATGTATTTGACAAAAAAATGTAAGGTCAGGATTTTAAGGGCGATTTTACCTGCAAAAACGTAAAATTTACAAATCATAGCATTATGAACAAAGTTGATCGAATTTCGACTTTTGAGGTATTTGTTGCTAATGTGTTCATTTTCATTTTCATTTTCCAATTGCGAGACGGGGGACACCGATTCTTCATATACATATTTTGACTTCCCCCGCACTCTCATATGATGCTACCTCACTTTTAACACCTGATTTTCAAAGCTCTCATCATTACCTTTCTTTGGATATCCATTTCGACTTTATTTGACAAAAAAATTGTTTTTAAGGACCACGTCAATGTAGGGGGCAACCCCTAAAAACCTTATAATTTTTGTATCCCGAATTTGAAGAGAGCACCACTTTTGACCTATATGCTTCTAGCTTCTTAAACTTCCGAGAAAATTTGCTGTGATAACCGGACGGACGGACAGACAGCTCGTGAAACTACTTGGATTTTGTAAAAATTGTTTTACAAACCCTAAAAAACTGCAGGCACGATTCGGAAAAAGGGAACGAGAATGGCCGGGAAGATAAACCGCTGCGATAGTTTAAAGAGTTGCCATTCTGCACTGAAAATTTTATTTTCATTGATTTCTGAAATTGATTTGTGCGGAAATTTAGAACGGCACCCCTATTGAACATGATCGACTGAATTTTCAATATGACGTCAGGCAAAACAACTTAAATGGAAAATGCCAATGGTAGAAAATTAAGCCGCAAATGTTTGGAAATGGAATTTTATAGCCTAAAAGAGGAAAAATGCTTTTGCGAAACACTACCGAAAACTATCGATAGTACAAAGAACTATCGATAGTGTTACGATAGCGAAACACTATCGATAGTGTCGATAGTGCTATGGATAGTTTTCCTTCACTAGACTGAAGTCAATTTTTATTTGAAACAGCAATGCATTTGCAGAGACTTTGTAATTGGGTAAAAACGGAAATCTTCGCTGTATATATTTAAGAACTTTTCCTATTGTTCTTCGTGCCAGAAATTTTAAAATTTAAGACGGTCTGAGAAATCTCTAAGATAATTTATTGTTAATATTAAAGCTGCTGCAACTGGAAATAAGAAGATGGCACAATGCATTAGGCACACCTAAACGGAACATTTCCATTATCCCTCAGGTTGCAGATTTCGTTTTAAAATCTTTTCTTTCGGTTATATACGCCAACAAAAATTCAAAAATATTGGCAGTATAATCACTCGGACAGGGTTTACCATAACTCTTAAAAAAATTATGCCTTATGAAATCAGAATTTTTATTTTACAAAACCCTAAAAAGTTAATATGAAAACTGTCTTAAACTTGGCACTGTTTCAATTTCTATCCGGGTAAATTTTTCTATACTTTTCCCGCCCTACATTATTCTGCCTCCCCTATTCCGAAAACAGGTAAAAGAAATTTTTTTTTCTCAGAGAGTAAATCTTAACGGTTATTTCCCAGGCATTCGAGCCTAAAGATCAAATGAAATTACATTTTCTGGATTTCATTTACGGCATTTTATTTAGTTTCTTTGAAATTGAAAATACCGGTCACAAAAGTCGAAAGTCGACGCGAATAGTCGATTTGTGTCGAAGTCGATCACCAAAAGTCGACTTAAAAAAAATCGACTTTTAACGAGCAAAAGTCGACTTTCGACTAAATTCGAAATCGACTTGACAATACCTAATTTCACTTCACTTTAGATGGCATTTGCAATTAAACATATGTAGAAACTAAACCAATTTTTACACCACAAGGGGTGGTACTATCACTATGTTCTCCGCAGCCTGTCTGGATTTCAACCTTGAAATCCATCTCGATCCTGTCCAAAACGTTGAATTTTTGTGGCCTTTTCCACGATTCTCTACGGCTGGCTACGGCCCTAATAGTGTTAGATGAGTACTATTGTGTTCAGTATTAATTAAAATTTAATAGATTTTTCCACCCTTATGGACCGCAAATAATCAAGATTAAATAAAACAAGTGGTCAATTATATTAATTTAATTCACTCACAAATGTGATTTATTCTAAACGACACGTATGTATTTCGATCGGTATTGCCGACTATCTTCAGCGCCAGACGTGAAACTACTAATGAAACAATTATACATAAGCAGAGACATTAGCTAAATGCAATTACAATAATTTTAACATATATAATTCAGTCGGATCAAATGAAACATAAATATTCGGACTATCGTCAATAGGAAAAACCATAACAGAACTTTCATGAAATATTGACAATATTATATTATCTAGTCAAATTATATAAATTAGCATTTATTGGGCTATTGTCGGTATTCACTAAATTGTCCGTTATATGTCTGAATAGAGATTCCTTTGCGTCAAATTTTCGCGGATTAGTTACAATTTTTAACAATTGAAAATTATCAACTAACGGTCCCGTGTAGTGTCTTGCTGGGTTGTTCAAATCTATAGCGTGTGCAACAATACATTTATTTACGCCTTTATTCTTGATGTATCTTTCGTGTTCCTTGAGGCGAAATTTTATTGCACGTCTAGTTTGTCCAATATACTTCATACCACATTCTATGCAATTGTCTTGATCGATTCCGCTGTTTTGTTATGGTGAAAATAGATCTTTCATAGAGCCAGAGCAAGTATTTTAACCAGCTGATCAGGCAAATTAAAAGAGAGGGAAAATGTTCGAATGAAGCAAGCGATAAACTTGCATAAAATAGAGAGCGCGTTTGTCATAATTTGTTTCTATTTGGGATAAAACGTGAAAGCGCTATCCACTTGGGACAAAGCTTTCAAGCACAAAATCGATTTGCTGTTGTGTATACATGTACGTATATCAAATGAAAGGGGAATCTTTCACCCATCTGATCAAAATGAAAGCTCATCGTCTTGCATTTCGTTCAAGCCCCTCTGCAGAGCAATATTTGCGGAGTCAATCTCTTTCTTACGTTTCTCCATGAAAGCATTTGCGAATGCTTATTCATAATCAAATTACTCTTTGGAGGTTGAATACCATTAGATTGGGAAATTGTTCAATGTGAGCTCGTTTGAAAGCTCATACGCTCTAGTAGAAGCGAGCCAAGCCTGCAGGTGTTATTATGCACAATCCTGAGATAAGCTTTGTTGAATTCCTTCCAAAGAGAGTTACAAATCATTCGAACATATGCCAGAGATGCACGCGATTGAATTTTATTTGCTATGGAGTTTGGACGGATATGGGTTGAAGCTTTCTTTCTCTCTTTTCATTTTATGCATGCATTTAGCAATCAACTTGTCTATAAGCGCTTTATCGTATCCAATTATTTCTGCCAAGTGTACGATATACTCAAGCTCGTTCTTGTAATCTGCCACTAATAATGGCACACAATATTTACCATATATCATCGATCTTCTTTTTCTTCCTCTTTGTAGTACTACAGCCTCTCTCGGGCCTTCGCTTCCTGCAAATAGCGCATACAACTGTCTCGGTCCATTGACGGCATCCTCCAGTTTCGGAATCCGAGCAGCGATGAACTGTCTTCGTCGACCGAGTCAGACCAGCGTTTCCTTTGTTCCACCACTGGTCTCCGGCCTTCAGTTCTCCCAGCGAATATCTTTTTGGGTATCCTTTGTTCATCCATACGACTCATGTGGCAAGCCCATTGCAGCGTCTGCAGCCTTTTTATCGTTGAAACCTCAGACTCGCCAAAAATTTGATACAGGTCATAGTTACATCGAATTCGCCATTGGTCCCCGTCTAACTTAGATCCGATTATTCGCCTTAGGACCTATCGCTCAAAGGCGTTCAATATATTTGTGGATGCTTGCGTTAGGGTCCATGTTTCACACCCATAGCATAACACAGGTCCTATCACAGTTTTGTGCACTTGGAGCTTTGTTTTCCTGTGTATGCAGCTGGTCTTCAAGATTATCAAAAGTGAATACAATATTTGATTTGTGAGCTGTATTCTTTGGCGTATTTCGCCTCTTTCATTGTTGGTACTCATTATTTTACCGTCTAACTACACAAAATCTGTCACATTTACAATACTATATTTGCCAAGTGTGATATTTTTTGCATTAGAGGTATTTTTTTCTCGACTGCGTCATGAGCGTTGTTTTATTCTCATTTATTTGTAGTCCTTCTAGTTTTGCTTCACTTTACTTCAGTTTCTGGAAGAGTTCTTTGGCAGTTATTAATGACCGTGACACAATGATGACGTCACCCGCATAGGCTACGACTTGACTCGACTTGCATAATAATATGCACCTCATGTATCGACATATAGCTTTCTTATCATCGATCCAAACGTTGCTATTGTCTTTTGATATGGACAATACGAGTCTTTGGTGATATATCAGTCTATTGTAGTATGCGATCGTCATTCTCTGAAAACACTATTCAGCAAAATTTATCACAGCTAAAATTTATCGCATAGTCCGTGTGGTGTGGAGGTTAGAGCGCTCGCTGCGTAAGCCTAAGATCTCTAGTTCGAATCTCGTTGGTACAAATGAAATTTGTTTCGAGTGATTCTTTGGATGAAGTATAAGCCCGTTCAGATATGATACGTACTGTTTTAAAATCAGAACGTTTTGTAACTGAATGGACGGACACATGGCCAAAGCAAACTGACCATACTACCTTCTCGAGTGCCGATAAGTTCAATCAAGATAAGCAGATATTCTAGCTATCTCCATGCGAAGGTCGGAAAAGCGCTGTAGTGCTGAAGCAAAAAAAAAACGTTATAGCCCACCACATACAACGACAGTTTTGATTAAAAACTCTGCTGAAGACATTGATGCAATATAAAATTAACGATAGAAAAGGACATGAACTCTCAACAAGCTCATAATCAACCCAATAATCAGTTTTGGATACATCTATCGAAACTCTGAAGTTGCAAAAAATTTAATGCCGGTAAATAACTGACAACAGAAAAAATAAACTATTTTTTAATGTTTATGATTTGCGAAAAAATGGTTATCATAGGAATCAAAAGGGAATAGAAGTGAATGATTAGTCAACTATAAAGGTGTCTTGCAGTAAAATTGCAGTTACCAACTGTATTGAAGACTCCTCTTTTAGTTCTGATTTTTAATAAATGAAGGGTTGTAAGTCTAAAGTGTGCCAAAAAATCAAAATTTAATATTTTTTTGAAAATAGTATCTAAGTGCCAAGGCTAATAATATCCAAATGGACCCAGTTGCATTTTTGTTTTAAAATTTGACTCCTACCCAAATAAAATTGTGGCAAGATCTAAGCGCCCGCGAACTTTCGCTGTGTGCGGGGCAAGGTTGCGAGTGGTGGTGGCTGTAGTAAGGAAGACTACGTCTAGCAAACGTTGGGTAGAGACGTGTTTTTAATCGTTCCTGTCAATTATTTGAAAAATTAATTAATTTTTCACAAAAGTCACTTGAAACTAAGTTTTTGAATTGAAAATCATCACCGTCGAATTTTTCGAACATTTATCGATTGCCTGAAATTTCTTTTCTAAAGAAATATCAAAAAGCGGAAATACATTCAAAGGAAGTCCCGGTTTAAGAACATTCTCTCTAGTCTCGCTGCAAAAGCAACGAGATGGAGGAGCCCGATGGCTTCAGCCATCAACCAGAATGATCGTTTCTATCGCCAACGATGACGGGCGGAAAAAGCAAAAAACGAAGATTCGATAATAACGAAGAAAACCGAAAATTGTATTAATCATCGAGATCGAGCAGTTAATCAAAGCTAACGAGAAAGCTGAGAAGGTTAGGAGAGAAAACAAAGAGCTTAGACTTCGAATTCACTCACTAGAAAAGCTAGTTGGAAAACTGACATTTAACAAAGCAAAAGAAACCAGCAAGAAAGAAAAAGAAGTAAAGTCCAAAGCAAATGAAGACAAGAAATCTCAGAAACCCTAACAGGAACCTGATCAAGAGGATGTCCTCAGCACAGGCAGAGGAAATGTCAGCACGAACTATTATGCAGCGCTTGCTGGAGTAGAATATTCCATTAGTATTGAAGAGCAAACAGGAAACGAAACTTCAGAACATTGTATTACTTAACCCGATGATGGATTTATCGAGTATTTAAAAATTAAAAATAGAGCGGAAAAACCAAAATTTTCGCCTGCTGGTCCGTCCGTCAGGGTCAATCAAAAGAAAGAAAAAGTCCTGCCAATCAATGTATTTGGGAAAACAGGCAAAGATATTGTTCGGTTTTTGGCAGCCGAAAAAATATTAAATGATTTTGAGATCAAGAGAGTCAATGCTGATAAACAGACAATTAGAACTAAGTCATTGGTTGATTTTCAGGCAGCGAAAAGTGCGTTGAGTTCTGGAGATGTTCCGCATTTTACAAACACCCACAAAAGGGAAAAAACACCGGACCGGGTCTGGACTGCGGAGAGGACACAGTGGATCTCTTTCAGGTGCTTTAAGAAGTTGCACCAGATATCGAATTTATTTCCGTTAAAGGCTTTGCAACAAGGAGGTCGATTGTTGGGCGTAAAAATTTGCCTTATTAATTAGTCCAGGTTTCAAGCAAAAGCAGTTTAAATGTCCTACAAAATATAAAGTGCTTGAACTTCCGTCTGGTGAGGTGGGAATGCCTCCAGAAAAGCAAGGTCAACCAGAACTTCAGGTGGCAAAGATTAGCGCATTTGGCTGCCAGTTGCGCCATGAAATAGAGGTGTGTAAAGTGCAAAGATATCCATGCTCCCGGCGAGTGTAAATTGGCTCAGGCGGAGCCAAAAGAAAAATTATATTAAGTGAACTGCGGTGCCTTTGGTCTTCCAGCATCATATCGAGGATGCCCCCGGTATCAAGATGCAAAGATAAAATTTACTCCAAAACAAAGTCAAGTACCCCGCAGGGTGATAACTACCAACTTCGTCAAGCCCGAGGTTTCATTTGCACTTGCTGCAAGAGGTTCCGCAGGCAATGTAAATAAAATAAATAAATAAGTGGCAATTATGAGCTGCTTCTTAAAAGTTATCAGCAGTTAAATTCCTTATCGGAGAGAATCGATAGACAGGATTCTAAAATTTTCCTTTGTATTTCAGCGTTTACGGCTTTCAAGCTCTCAAAATTAGTTGTCATCCAGTTACATTCCCATGAATAGGATTCGTCTCACCTCGATTGACGTCAACTCTATTGTGAGTCTACATCAAGGTGACTGTCTCTTGGAGTTCCTTGCCAAGCAAAAGCCTGACATCATGCTTCTCACTGAAACTCACCTCAATTCACGGCACTCCATGATATTCAAGGATTTTGAATTCGTAAGAAACGATAGGGTAATAGGTGATGGGGCAGATGGCACCCGGATATTGGTTCGAAGACCCTATCGTTTCCAACATATTGAAAAAGCCGAACTCAAAAGCTCTGAATCTAACTTCTACATTATCTCGGCCTATGCAACTGGTCAAATTGTTTTCAAGTTCAGGGAGGAGCTCAATTACTTGTTTGAAATACTCGAATTGAACAGGCTGCATATTTATCATATTCTTGCTGGTGACTTGAACGCCAAGCATAGATCATGGCTGAAGGCCACCAATAATCCAAGAAGTGTATGCCTGAAATCGTGGATAACAGAGAACCAAATTGAATACAGGTGCAATCTATGTAGAGAAGGAGTTCCCAACATACGAGGGTAGTCCCAAAAGTACCTGACCTGACTTATGAATACAGGTGGTTTCAAAAAAACAATTACTGCGATTGACAAAACTCCTTTCAACTACTTAATGTGAAAAATTCATAACGGTACGTTTATTATTATTTTGTATGTAGAGACATCCAAAGTGAACGCTCTCAGTGAATTTGTAAATATGGCAAAAATTGGGCATGATTATGTGATACAATACTTTCATTTGAAAGGTCTCAGTCCAACCGACATCAAAGTCGAGTTAGATTCTTCTCTGGGAAAGTCTGCTCATTTGTTTACAATTGTCAAATATTGGGAGGCTGAGTTTAAGCGAGGTCGTACGAGCTGCCAAGATGAACACCGCAGTGGTCGACAAAGTGAGGTCACTCCGTCAGAAAATGTGAAAACAATCCACAAAATGGTATTGGATGACCGTCGACTAAAAGTGCACGAGATAGCAGACATGGCAGGCATTTCAAAAAGTGCTGTGCGTCGCATTTTGACCGAAAATTTGGACATGAGAAAGCTGTGCGCAAGATAGGTGCCACGTTTGCTCACAATGGAGCACAAACAGTAACGTGAGGATGTTTCCATCGAGTGTTTGACAGTGTTTCGCAGCAATAAAACCGAGTTTTTGCGTCGATTCATAACCATGGACGAAATATGGGTCCATCACTTTACACCTGAGACCAAAGAGCAGTCAAAACAGTGGACTGAAAAGGGAGAACCGGCTCCAAAGAAAGCAAAGACAGTTCAGTTAGCTGGCAAGGTCATGGCATCCGTTTTCTGGGATGCGCGTGGAATAATATTTATTGATTATCTCGAAAAAGGTAAAACAATCAACGGCGTCTTTTATGCAGACGAAAACAAGTTGGGTAGACAGACCTATGCTCATGTCAGAAGGGTTTTGTACTCTATTTACAAAATGCAGTAACCAGTAACGAATAAAATCAAGAAACATGTCATGTTCCAGGATCATACTATTAGTAGCAAAGTTGAAAAAATGTTTACTTCTGAGGTATTTGTTATAGTTATACCCATAACCAATTCCCTTGATAATTTTTTCAGATTTTTTAGATCACGGGTGTCCATTCGCGAGAGAGGAAACACATTTTTCATGTATTCCCCCCCGTGCCCCCACTGAAGCAATAACTGTCAGTTTAAGAACTGTTTTGAAAAGCTCTCCTAGAGAACCTTCAGTTGATACTCCTATCGGCTACCTTTCATGACATTTTTTTTTTCAGGGGCCACTCCTCTGTACTGTAATCATCGATTCATGGCCTGTTTTTTCGAATCTTAGAATGGTTACAAAGCGATTTTGCTAGGAGCTCTCTCCTGCCTCTTTGACTTGTTTCAATTGTACGTACTCATCTTCATGATACCTATCATTCCTGAAATTTTCATGCAAATCCTAGCAAAGCTGTAGTGTCTGAGTCGGTAAAAAGCGCATATGGCTCCGTAGCCATATGTTTCCATAGTAATACAGGGCATATTGTTCCATAGTAATACCGGAAAATTCAAATCGCTATAACTTTGTTAAATACTATTCGATCTTTATGAAACTTTCAGAAAAGATCAATCTTATAAATAATCATCTGTTCGCTAAATTTTATTGAATTTAAGGGTACTGTTTAGATTTCATTCAAGAAAACATAAAATCGATAAATCATACTATTACTAACAAAGTTGAGTGAATTTCGACTTCTCACGTAATTGTTGTTTTTGTACTCATTAAGGCCTACATTCAAAATTTTTGGATGGAAGGTGTCCAATCGCGAAGGGGGGGTACGCAAAAAGTTCGTACATTTCCCCTTCCCCCTTCATAAGGCAATTTTAAGACTTGTTTTGAAAAGATCCCATTGAGACCTTTCCTTTCCCTACTCGACTACCAATGGTGAAAATTTTTTTTTTGAGGGGTCACCTCCCTATATGGGGAGACCCCCCTTAAACCCCTTTGAAAAATTTTTCCACCCTTGAACTTTCAAGAAGTCACCACTTCTGACCTTTCCACAAAGTTTCATGGCTGTAGCCTCCATGGTTTCGGAGAAAAAGTGCAACATACAGACGGACGGACGGACAGACGGACACAGGTCGTGATTGCAATAGGGTTTTGTATTTTAGTACAAAACCCTTAAAAAGAAAAAACGGCCCCATCTGACGAAAAAGAAAGGGTTATTTCATCACGACAACGCACCAGTCCACACCCGACGGATGTCCGGAACTATATCCCTTCACACGTCAGGAATGAGGTCAGCCATCAATGGGCGGAAAAACTGAGGGTTATTAGCCCACAGGACCCAGATGGCGTTTTTGTGAAAGTGAACATATTCCGTAAGAAGTCTCGAGTGAAGGTATCGAATCTTGAAGTGATTAGTGATGAGATAAGTCTTCCCGGTAAGGCTTGTATCGAAATTGATAGTACGACTCCGGATAGAAATGGAAACAGGATTATATGTGAGGGATTGCATCAACTTGATTGGAACACATTTTGAGCTGGTTAATCTACCGAATCCTGAGAGAGGGAATGAAATATTTTCAGAGGTCGTAGAAGCAAAAGTTTCCGATTTCAAATCAAACCTGAATGGTGAATCAATTTTTCATTTCAATGAAACATTAATATCTGACCTCATACCGAGGTCAGATATGAAGACTTGTGTTTCATATTTCGCAGGATAAACAACAAAAAATCATGTTGTACAGAGGGTATTCCAAGTGGAGTTCTCCGACATTTTCCGGAGGTTGCTATTAGGAATTTTTGCATATTGTACAAAAACATGCTGAGCAATTCATATTTCCCAAATGAGTGGAAAAAGGCTAAGGTATTTCCAATCTTGAAGAAAGGAAAAGAATCTTCATGCCCTGAAAGCTATCGCCTAATCAGCTTGCTGCCGAATATGAGCAAAGTGTTTGAAGTATACTGAACAAAGCATTAAACGCCCACATTGAGAAATATGAGTTGATGGCAAATCATCAATTTAGTATTCGGGCCACGCATTCGACCATACATGCGATAACGAAAGTAACCTCAGACATCTGTTGAAAACTACACAAAAGAGAATGTGCTGGAGCGTGTCTCATTGATATGGAGAAAACCTTCATGAGGTGGGGTTAGATGGACTCGTTTTTAAGCTCCTTCTGATGATCTGATCATCTATACGGAAGACAGAAAAGCTACAATAGTGCAGAGCAATCTCCAAAAATTTTTAACGATTTGCTGCAATGCGAAGAAGTGCGAAACAATTTCGATTTCGGACTACGCTGCAGGGGATCAGTCAACCCCTTAGACATGACTGGAAGGATTTCCATATCATGGCTGGCGAGGGTAGTTCAGAACGCGTTCCACATAAATCTTGTGTTCGATACCTCGGTGTTCATCTCAATCAGTATCTGTACTATACTGAACATGTCAAAATCATGTTCAGTAAAGCACAAAAAGTAGTCATGGCCTTACGAAGACTCTTTCATTCCAGATACACCGATCAATAGGTCAAAGTTATCTGTTACAAGCCTCATGTTAGACCAGCTTTGACATATGGCTGTCAGATGTAGCACAACCGGAGTGCTATCACTATGAAAGAAAGATTCTTGCATGAACTGGTTTGTACAGCCTGAGACGGATCGGAGGCATTACTTATCGAATAGAAGAATTTATCAAACTGCTCAAATTACAACAATCGATACCTTCATATTGAAACTTCTTCGGAATCATATCGCAAGATCTGTAAATGTGAGTGAAAAACCCTGTATTTAACAGCCGTTCCACCCTACAAACGGGTACATAGCGACTTGCCTCGCTACTGGCTTCGTTCCTCCAGAAGCATTCGTGTATTTGGATATGAATCAATATGTTTTTGATTCTGACGGCGTCTCAATTATATATCACATATATAGACGGGCGACTGATAAGAAGATAAAATATCCTCCAAATTTGTATTCACGAGACTAAGAATTCCAATGGAGATACTCATTTTCTAGACTCGTGCTAGCTGGTCGAGCTAAGACGGCCCAATCTAGGTATTGGAGGCTGAATGACAATGTCTAAATTATTCGTGTTTGTTTTCAGTTATTGTTGTTGTTTTACCTCGACAGAGAAACAAAACTAGTAGGCCTACAAATTAATGAAAATAAAACAAAGCTCATGACCCAGCCGAGGAATTTTTCCTCAAGTACACAAAATATCACACTTGGCAAATGTGAGTGAATTCAGATATTTAAGCGCCAAAATAACAAGAACCGCCCACACCAAAGAATACAGCTCGCAAATATTTTTTCAGTTTTGACGATTTTGAAGACAAGCTGCATGCACAGGAAAACAAAGCTACAAGTATACAAATCTGTGATGAGAACTGTGTTATGCTATTGGTGTGAAACGTGGACCCTAACCCAAGCATCCACAAATATATTTAACGCCTTTGAGTGACTAGTCCTGGGGCAAATAATTGGAGCGAAGCTAGATGGGGACCAATGGCGAATTCGATACAACCATGAGCTGTATGAAATTCTTGACGAGTCGGAGGTCTCATCGATTACAAGAACGCGAAAGCTGCATTGCGCTGGCCACATGAATCGTTTGAATGAGCAGCGGATACCCAAAAAAGTATTCGTTGATAGAATTGAAGGCCGGAGACGAGTTGGGGAACCAAGGAAATGCCCGTCTGACTTGATCAATGAAGACAGTTCATCGCTGGTCGGATTTCAAAATTGAAGGACATGGTCAATGGAGCGAGACAGTTGCCGGCGATATTTACAGGAAGCGATAGCGTGAGAGGGGCTGTAGTGCTGCGAAGAAGAACAAAAAGTTATTCCTTTACTATCACTTATCGATGAAAAACTATAGGTTAGTTATCGCTTAAATGAGTTTGTGGCACTTCAATCGCCTGGGCTAGTCAAGCAGCTTACGCACCCGCAAATAACTTTTACACACACATATTATCCTTGTAGAAAACCAGCCTGGTCAAATCCCTTTCGGGAATAACCTAGGTGATCAGTTTAATATTTTAGTTTGTGATTTTGCACCTTGTAATAAACTGTTTGTTTGTGCCACGTGCTTAGTTTGTCCTTTTAAACCCTTCACAAATATCCTGGTAACTGTTGGCCGCAGGAATCATTAAAAGTTCAAATATTCTATCCAATTTAAAAAATGTTCTAACTGTATTCTTTATAACCTATCACTTCGCTTTATTGTAAGAAAAGAATAATAGTTTAATGGCAAATTTTCTTAGAAAATTTCCATTGCATTGGCTAAAGCCAAAATACAGTTTAGAATTTTGTAATTTGACTAGCACTTTCAAGTCAAATTGATTCAAATGTCCTTTTAGCTGCTATTTCATGTATGTTTAAAGTCGCAATAAGATTCTTTCTTATCCACCTACCTATCTATAGTCGGCAGCATAGAGATAAGCACTTGGAAACAAGCTCATTATTAAAGTCAGTTATGAAGAGATCAAATAAAAGTAGACATAGAATGGAACCTTGTGGTATGCCACAGCTAGGTGACAAGGAGTGTACTGTAAATCCGTTCAAAATTTTGAAGAAGAAATTCTGAGCTGATGAAGTTTCCTTATTAAAATGAGTGATTAAGACTGCGCAACGATACTCGTAACCTCTGAAAATTAAATATGAAATTACGATTACCAGATTCATGGATAGAATGGATCTTAGCAAGTTTCCACGCATCAGGAATGAAGGAGCAAATGAGAAGGAAGAAAAAGATTTTCAAAAGCTGTCTAGACGAATAGCTCCACTTGCATTTCGAATACTGGGGATAAATGCAGAGTTTGTAGGATTAAGTTAGATGCTTTTTTTTGTAGTTCTACAGCCCCTCTCGGTTATTCCTTTCCTGAAAAAAAGCGCCTTCAATTGCCTCGGTCCAATGACTACGCATCATTTTCAAAATCCGAGCAGCAATGAACTGCCTTTATCGACCGAATCAGACCAGCGTTTCCTTGGTTTCTCCATTTTTCTCCGCCCTTCAGTTCTCCCAACGTCTAACTCCGATCTGATTTTTTGTCTCCGGAGTCATCTTTCAAAGGTGTTCAATATGTTTGCAGATGCCTGGGTTAGGGTTCATGTTTTATACCCGTAACACAGCACAGGTAATCCACAGCTTTCATGACTCCTCATCCCAAACGCCATGAAAAAATTGTAGTAAATGATCTTGGGGTTGAATATAGGGTCTCCTGGTTCCCCAATGGCGGGACACTAAATGCAGAGAAATGTATACAACTACAAAAACACCTGCAGCTCTACTACTAAATCCCACTTGCACTTCCTTTATGGTGACGGAAGAGGGTGAAGGCGAGTCTTCCGCGACTAATAACGGAATCGAAAGTAGTAGCCATGCCGTCGGAATGGATGTTGGGCAATAGGCTAACTCCCCGTCGCTAGAAAACCCTACATTGTTTCGAAACCTGCCATATTTGATAACGTAGTCCATACTTAGAGCCCAATTGGAAATTCACTAAATAATAAAAATATTACTTGCTCTCCAATAATACATATTATGCATGTCTATTCTAATAAAAAAATGTATATTCGTAAACAGTGTTTTATTTTTGAACCAAAAACAAAATGGTAGCCCGTATTTAGTTGATTTCCTCTATGCTTATTGTACAGGGCGACACCCAAAGCGTTGAGGAGAATATTTTAAGAATTTTCTTGAAAAGAAGGTTCGGAGTGGAAAAATTTCCACCAAATTCAATGAGGTCAAACTGTACAAATTAATTATTATTTCATCCTAAAGAAGAAGTGCACATTTTTCTAGGATTTCTGGTGAATTTCGAACACCAAATATTATGCTCGTATGAGATATATATTAATTTTTCCAATATTTCATGAGCCCAACGACTCGATTTCTAGAATACTCCAAAATTGAATTTGTATAAATTCTGAAATTTAATGATTGCCGTAAAGAAAGAATCCAACCATTCCTAGAATTCCCAAAAAACTATTTTCAGTCAATACGCTGACATCTTCTGCATTAATCTTTAATTTATACCTACACCAAAAACCCACGCATGAGACTCAATATATACTTATAGTATACGAGTACACACATAAATCTGCTAGTCCTTCATACTCCAAGCAAAAAATCGACAACTCCAAACATACAACATACGCCAACGTCAGACAAAGAGTAGGATATAATGAAAGTAACCCTGAGGATATTAAAAATTCATCTTACCTTTGATTATATTTGTCCGAAACGGGGGTGGCGGAGGATACTAAAGCACATTGATGGCCCTGACCCCACTTCCGCCTTTCCTTTTCCTCCTGACCGCTGTTGTTTGTTAAGTCTTCTTCCGCTGCTTTTTCTCTGCAGTTCCCAAATGATGCCTTAATAGAATTTCCTTGTAGTAAAGAGCTCGGGCTGCACCTGGTCGTGGCTAAGGATGTAGATAATAGCTCTGCTGAATGCTCAATAGAATGGAGTTGAGGTGAACTTTGGGATGAGCAACCTGTAGATTCAGCTGAAGCTTCGTTCTCGTCCGCTGCTGGCACCTGGCGGTCGCATTCAAACTGCAAGGATCGTCGATTCGACTCCGCAGTGTTACTGTCTGCAATAGAATCGAATCAAAAAACGACTCCAACTGTATCAGTACAAGGGGTAGATGCCTACGGGGTTTGCTTGTGTTATCCCGAGAAATCCGGTGTCTGAACCGCGATAGAAACTTGGATGGGAATTGAATTTCCTTTCGTGTGTCTGGTTGATTTTCCTCTTGTTGGGTTTTTTGCTGTTGTTGCGGCAATTGCAGGAAATCGTTTCCTGATCGATCGATTTGTGATAAATTATCGGACGACTTTGGTTTTGGTCTATATCCGGACGTGGATGTGTGCTTTCCTGGTGGGTACTTCTTGTAGAGAAAACTGTTGGGATTGTGTCGAACTCGTTGCTCGTGACTAGTGGGTCCAAGGGATAACGAAGAATTTCGCCATGAATTATTCTTTTCGTTGGGACTCAAACATTTAGCATCGTCAACTCGTAGAGGATTTGGGAAATTGTTTTCTCTGGAAACTTGGTTTCCGGTAAGCGGTAAATCGTGTCGTTGTTGTTGCTCAACTTTGGAATGAAACTAAATTAAATTTGGATTTTTTTTGGTTTCGTTTTCGTTCAGTCGAAATTCAATGAAATCTAACTCGGACCAAACCTTATGATGGTTTCATGCGAACAAGAATATTTTTTTTCTGGGTTATTCACGCATCACAAAATTGAAGCAGCAAAAGTGATTTTAGATGCGTTCGCATTGAATATGTATTAATGATGAGGTGAGAAAATTCGCAACAACTTTGAATGGAGATTATAGAATAGTGTATGTATAGTATTTATATCACAAAGAGGCCTCTGATTTCAGTGTTCTTCCGTATAAGGTAAATGCAAGCGCTTTGAATGTTTGAAGTTATTAAATGATATTTCTATGTTCAGTAATGTAGAAATGATTTAGCATTGAAATCACAATGTTTTGGTTATTTATAGTCAGCACATTTTTTTAAATACACTTATCACAAAAAATAGAACACTTCAAAATTCAAACTGCATTCGAATGTTCAAAAGCTACATATATGTTATAACCAGGTACACGTTCAAATATGTAACAAACGTTAGCTTGGCGTTTTTGGTTGAAGAATTTAAAATGAGTTTAACGCAATTACAGTTTTATTATTATTTTCTGGTATATCCTTATGTCGCACCATCGAACTAGCTGACTGAACTATACCAGTTGACATATCTGAAAGGAAATTAAAAGGAAAATCGGTTAGTAATTGTTCGAGTATGGGAAGGGAAATATAGTTAAATCACTTAAGTTAGATTTGGTAATTGTTTTCTATTTGCAGTTTCATAATCATGCTAATATAGCTGTTTGCCAAACTTTCCAATGAAAATGCTGTTTTGCCCTTTATATATGATATATCTCGGCAAGTATATATTTTGGGGGTAAGTTACTTCCTTCTTCGGAGTTAATGGCTTTGGCGAAAACCATTGACATTGAAGGAGTTAGCAACTTACTCCCGAAATATATCATATATAAAGGGAAAAAGTAGCATTTTCATTGAAAAATTTGGCAAAAACCTCTACATTTGGAGCACTTAACATGGGGAAAGATCTGAAATATTATATGTATCCACGAGCATGAATTAAATCTAAACGGTAATTTAGCTATTCTACTATGGCGGTTGGTGGTTTGTTCAAGAGTGGGGCAACCAGTATAGTTAGTCGCCACTCTCGGTTTTGTCTGCATTACAGCCATGCCTGAGCACGAGGTACATCCGTCTGTCGCGCAACGTGTAGTAATCGAGGAGGATCCAGAGGTTCGTGAAATTATCGAGCGATGCATTCAATTGAATAAAGCAGATCGGCCAAGTTGTAAAGATTTATTGAACTCAGAATTTTTCGGTGAAGATATTGGTATTCGATTGGAAACTATATCGAAGGATACTTTTATAAACAATCCTGAAACAACAAAAATCGAATTTAGATTTAGATTGCTTGATTCAAAAAAGCGGATACACAAACACAAAGAGAATGAAGCAATTCAATTTGATTTTGATGTTCATGTGGACAACTCAGATGATGTCGCTAATGATAGGTTCAAACCTAATATAACTTCCGAAGAAGATTCTCGCGCTGTTGCGAAACTTTTGAAAGTACAAGTGACGTCTCTTCTCAAGGAAAGGAAAGAAAAGTTGGCTCAGATGCAATTGGAGAAAGAAAAGGCTCGTTTGGAACAATTGACAATGCAAGCGATGAAGGAATTTGACCAGCAACAGAACCAGATCTCTTCTGAAACAAATCTACAACCGCAAAGCCTTGTACCTTCAACACTTTTAAATTTGGTCCAACCTCAGCCGTCCCTTTCACAATCGAATTCCGCAGCCCAGCTCAATATTCCACATAATCAAAGCTCTCAGCAGTGTCAAGGAGCAGTGCAACAGTCCCAAGGGCCACTTACTCGATCGCAGCAGTTTTATCAAACTGCGCAATCATTACAATCATTGCAAGGTATTTCACATCGCAACAAGCGCAGGTGCAACCGCAACTATCGCAGCTTCACCCCAATACAAGCCATCAAAAATCATCGCATGCATCTCAACCACCGTCACAGCAGCCACTACCGCAAACACAACTTTACACATCCACGCCCCAACAACAGGCTACATATATGCAGCCATCCACCACTCCAGCTCAGTTCACAACAGTGCAATCTTCTCAGAATCAGCAACCTCCATTATTTCCAATTCAGAACTCACAGCTTCCAACTAATACAAATTCCAACCAATGTCAACGAGTTCCTAATGTTATACACAAGACTCACATTTCAAAGCTCAAGCGGTTATTCAAACTGTCGCGACACATACAACACAAGAAACTGCTCTAAATCTGCATCAATCAGAGCAGGTCACACCAACAGGTCCAAACCTTGTTCAAGGGCAAAATTCAATTCAAAGATGTGATAGTCATCTCCAAAACATATTGAAAGCTTGAATAATAAATCAGGTGCAGGTAATGCTGCCAACAAGTCTTCAACAAGGCACCTCGTTACAACAAAATCAAACATCTTTACAACAGCCGCAAGCAATATCCGTTTCTTTCCAACAACAAAAAAAAAAAATTTGCAACAGCATAGTCAAAATTCCCAATCGCCTGTCTTAAAACAGCAAGCACAAATGGTGCCAACTCAAGCTCAAACTGGCGCGAATATCCAATCGACAACACAATCACAAGATATCAGACGAGTACGCGATTATGCCGGTTCGGTCACATTTTCAAGGTGCCCACATCGAACCGAAGCGAAAACACGGTTCGGTGTCCAATTTGCTGGGATTTTTGCGCTGCGTTGGGTGGACGGTCTGTCGTTCTTGTGCATGAGCGCGATCGCGAGCGAGTTAGGGGAGTCGGTTGGGATTAGCGACAGCGAGCACGGCGGGACGAGAAAATTGCTTGCGTGGATTCGTTGCGTTTTTGCCATTTTATGAATCGAAGTATAAAGATACCAAAAGTAATTGAGGAAAAGTTCGCATTTTATATTGAGATATTCTCATCGTTTGTGTTGTCGAGACGATAAATATTTAATCTCCCACCTAGTGCATGTGTACGCGAGATGGTAATAAAAGAAAACGAAAAAATGCCGTTCGTGGATAGAATGAAAAAGAACGAGAAGATAGCCGTCGCGTGAGTCGGGAATTTGAAAACGCGTGAGGGAGTGAAGTTGCAACCGTAAACGCGCGTGGACGGAAGATAGGGAAGAGAAAATTGCGGCGGTATTATTGAAAGACGAAGTTGGTCGAGCGGTCTAACGGGGAATTTCGCAAAACTTAAGTTCTTGAATCAACAAAATCCTTTTTATCGTCGAAAATAGCAACCGGCTTGTATTCTTATAACGGATTACCCAACATCGAGATCACGGGAGGACCCTGACCGGGCTTCAGCTTTAAATGGATTAATGTTCCGAACAGTTATGTGCGAATAACATTGAGTGTGACGGTGTTTCTTGCTCGAGAGTGTGAAAAGTGGAATTTCAGTAAGAATTTAATGTGCAAAGATTACAATAGTTCGGAATAAGTAGATATTGGAGATTGAGTTTGTATGAGGAAGTCGGCGTAGAAGCAAATGTGTGACGGTCAGGGAAAACCCTCGAATTCCCATGCAAAGCGATTCCGTTTGTTTTGTGGTGGTTACCGTTTCAGGGGATCCGTGTGTAGCGCGCCGTGTCAGGTACTTCGTCGAACATCTGACGGAGTGTTGATATCCGCTTTTCGATTGGTATCGGCGAGAAAAGAAAAGCAGTGGAGAAGACAAGAAAAACGGGTTTCCTGTTGGCTTGTGATTCGTTGAATTTTGTTAGTTCCGTTAAGTGGATTATCAAAGGAGTTGATACGGGGATGTCGATTGGACGACTGTGCTGTAGAGCGGTTCATTACGGGCTTTGCGTCATGCGTGCATACAATTGTGATTCGTATGTCAGGCTCATCTAAAAGTGGATTTTTTTTTTGTTACGACCCTAGTGATATGCAATATAAAATGTATTAACTTCCCGTTCAAAAGTTATCTCCATACTCTGGCTGTAAAAACCCGCGTCCCCTACACAGTGCTTATCGGAAAGTTACGGCTGGTTAAAGTGTTTCCGGGCGAGCATTGATTGTGAGTTGTAACAGTCAGACAGGCGGATCTCCCAACTACAAGTCCTTCGAGTGTTAGCCACAAATCGGAATAGCGGAACTCGAAGTGGAAATACAGACGAACCCATAATAAATCGGTTGCCGGATCACATATTTGAGAGTATCTTTTCGCATTTAGACTTGCGTGATTTGCGTAATTGCTCGCGAGTGTCGAAACGTTGGGATTGGTTTTTAAACGATGAAAACCATGATGTTTGGCGAATGCATTGTGTGTGAAAATTGGCGGAGGAAGCCTTGAAATCTGATCTCCTGTCTTCTGTACTTGCCTATAAAGCGAAATTACGGACATTTTATCACGCATTGAATCCAAACGATTGCTCGTGGAATGTTTATATCAAACCTAATGGCTTTACACTGCATAGATTCAGCATAATTTTTAAAGGTTGCAGCACAGTTTTACCGAATAGTCACCTGTAGTGATTGTATCTGGCGATTAAATTATTCTGGCAATAATTTGATTATCATAATTATTTTTCTGTATCCCATGCCCAGTAAATTAACGGATACCTGCATCGTCATCGAGCGCTCGACGGACCATGTAGGTAAGTACCCTTTTGGTATATTTTTTATTACGAATTATCTTGTTTGTCAAACGGTGAAAAACTATTTAATTATTCTATTATATTGAGGGCAAATTAAAACTTATGAAGCACAAAGAGAACGTGACCTAAAGTTTATATTTTAACATTATTTATTGTTCCTACATATAATATTTTAAAAAGAGATATTAATATATTGAAGTTATAAAATTAAATTGTAAATTGATTTTGATTGCTATGTTGTGCACCTTATATATATATATATATATATATATTAAAGGAATGCTGAATTAAACGTACAACGTCGGTCTTTCCTTTCCGATCACTCTGACTGGGTATAGGACTCGGTACGGTGGCAGGCTGACCCCTAAAACCATGAGCCAGCCACCGGGTACTTATTAATCCTTTTTCTGTTTCAGGTGACTTAGTGGGTTGAGTGGCCCAAGCAGAGTGCCTCTTTATGGCATAGAGTTATGCAATCCAATTGTATAATTCTATGACATAAATTGGTCACCGGGGTACTCCCCTTCTGATGGGAAAGGTCATGCAATTCAAGTTGTATGAGTTTTCCACTCAGAAGAGGAATACCTGGCCAGTTCAACAAGATATATATGGATTTATTCCGGTTGGGTGGGTACGAAGGGGCCCCACCACCATCCGTTTGCCCCTCTTTCATTTGTGGGCCATGAACTTCGTCGGGTAATGACGAGGTCACCCCAAGTTCGCCTTTCTTTTCAGGTTGCACTTATTCTCGTAACAAGTTCCATCTCCCTCTGTGAGGTTATCTACAATTTTTGCGACTTCGGTCGCCTTTTGATCTGTAGTCCAATTCGTGAATGCGAAATTTTTTGTAGTGGGTCCTCGTGCTGGGGAAATGAACCCACCCCACGACACCGCAATGCTAGCCTGCCAGCGCATTCACGCGTCTCCAGACGAGGGCATTCTCGGCAGATACCGACACCTTCTTCTGCCGAGGCAGCAGACCATCGCTGCAGTCCTTTACGGACTTATTTGAACATTCGAAATTCACTACAAATGCGTCATAATAAAGTTTTTAACCAATGAAGTTGTTAAACCGTCGGCAATTTTTACTCGTTAAAGGCGCTGTTTGGGGACACTACATTGTCTCAGAATCGAGTATACTCGTATACGTGGGCTACGCAATTCAGGAGGAAAGGGTAAAGGCTGCCAATGAAGGCCAAAACACGCCTCTCAGCGGCGAAAGTTCTTGCAACGATTTTTTTTCGACTCGAATGGAGTTTTACTCATCGATTTTCTCCGCGATCAATGAACAGTGATTGTTGCAAAAACTCCTAAAGGAATGTCGCGAAAACACCTAAAGAAAAAAAAGGCGCGGTATGCCCATTAGAGAGGACATCCTTCTCCATTACAACGATAGGCCGCATAAGGAGGCTTTGCCGAGGGATATACTGGAAGAAATGGGTTGGGAAATACTCGAACACTCTCTTTATAGTCCAGACTTGTCCTCATGTGACTACTTTTTGTTCGTATCCATGAAAGAATTACTTGGAAGAAAACGGTTTGAAAGCAATGAAGAAATCGAGAAGTACGTGTGGAATCAGTTGACAACACGTCCTAAAACTTTTTATGAACAAGCAATATACAAGCTTCCAAAACGGTAGCAAAAGTATGTAGAAAACGCAGGAGACTACATCGAGAAATGTAGATGAAATGGTTTGTGTGTAATATTATTCTAAGTTTATATTTGACTCTCCCTCGTAGTTTAGAGATAGTGTATCTTCCTTGTAATGGATATATCCAAGTTCAATTCTGACTCAAGCTTTCGAGCATGTATGAATCAATGTGATTTAAATAATGACATTCTCAGGATGAGTAAAGATCCAGTATCAAATTTGACGAAACCCTTTCATAATAAATCGATGATTGTCTTTTTACTCATTGGGCGATTGGTTATGAGTTTGGATGATTTAATCAAGTCTCTAGGATGCAATAATTTTAAGCGTTTCTCTCACAGCAGGCTCTTCTTTTCTTTCCAAGTGCTACAATCCCTCTCGGGTCTTTGTTTCCTGCAGCAAGCGGCTCCAACTTTCGTGGTCTATTAAGTGCGTCCTCTAATTTCGAAAACTGACGAGCGATGGAATGCCCTCGTCAACTGCGTCAGACTAGCATTTTCTCGATTTTTCCACCATCACAGGGCCGGTATTTCTATATTTTATATGAGAGATGTTACAAAAGGCAACAAAAAAGAATTTCCCTAAATTTTTGTCATCTAAAGCTAACATACGACTACTGATTAGACGACGAAATTTATTAGAGCATTTCCGGGAATTCCTGGTTCTACTACCTAACTTTGCACTTATCAGTTTAATTGAAAAAGTTTTCTTTTCATGATTACTTTTTTTTTTTTCATAATTACTTGGAGTAGGCTTTTAAGAAAATAAAGTTTGCATTGAAAGGAAGTAGGGTTTAATGAATTTTATGTTGTTCCTAATCAAGCGGGATACCTATAAATTGGAAGTTCTGACAGAAATTATTTGATGGAACATAATTAAACTCCGCTGTAGGTGATCCCATGCCTGGTTAAGGAAGGAGGTGCGATCCTCTTATTTCCCCGACCCACAGCTTCCATGATTCCTCATCCTAAATCCCATTATCAAATGATAGTAAATGGTCTCGAGGTCGCACATTGGGTATGCTGGTTCCGAAATGATGCGAAATCAAATGCCGTGAATGCCAATTACTGCTCATACCTCCGCAACTCTGCTACTTAATCCTACTTACACCTCCTTTGTGGGGACGTAAGAAGGTTAAGGCTGAGTTCCCCGCGTATGACAACGGAATTGAAAGTGATAACGATACCGCGGGAATGGAGGTTGGGCTGGCTTCCCATCCCTGGGAGACCCTATATCGTATCGAAGCTTGCAACAGAACGTTCAAATGGATTGGACCGACGGCAATGAAGTTGCGACTGAAAAAAGGCTATGGTATTCGATCTTGGAATGTCAGATGACTCAACTACCCTGACGCTGTTAAGGACCTTTAACTACAAGCCAGTCAATATATTGGATAGTCTAAAAAGTATTTTTTGTCACTAGATGGTGTTCGTTGTCATATATTGGGCAATACTAATCAGATTGAGTCAAACTGACATGCATTTGAAAGCTGACATTCCAGTCTACAATTTCATATGGACAGTTTCGTATTTCGTCATTCGTGTCAACAGTTGTATTCATTTAAAAATGAGTGAAATTTCAGAAAAAATTTCGTTAGGTTTTACAATATCACTACGATCAAGGTGAGAATGTTGCGCAGGCCCGTGAAAAAATTGGGGTGCCTACGGTCAAAATACTTTATCAGAAGCCATAGCCAAGAGATGGTTTGTTCGCTTTCATTCTGGAAATTTTAATGTTAAAGATGCACCTCGCTCAGGTCAACCAATCACTGAAAAAGTCGATGGAATCTTACAAAAAATTGAAGAAGACCGACACATAAACAGCCATGACATTGCTAAAGAACTGAATATCCATCACCAAACAGGTTTGAAGCATTTGCGTTAGGCTGGATACACAAAGAAGTTCGAAGTTTGGGTGGCGCATGCTTTAACACAAAAAAATTTGATCGGCCGAATTTCTTTTTGCGAAATGCTAGTAAATCGCAACGAAATTGAGCCATTGTTGAAACAAATCATTACGGGCGATGAAAAATGGGTCAGATACGAGACTGTCGTTCGAAAAAGATCATGGTCAAAAAAAGTTGAATCATCACAAAACTTTAAATCCAGGATTGACACCAAATCGTTCACCATGAGGCCAAACACTCAGTACGCCTCTTTACGGTCAGCAATTAACCAGATTGCCACAAGCGATTCCAAAAAAAAACCGGCCAGAATTGATCAATACAAAGTGCGTTGTCTTCCATCATGACAATGCCAGACTACACACATCTTTGATGACCCAGCAAAAATTGACAGAGCTTGGCTGGAAAGTTTTGATGCATCCACCGTATAGTCCAGACCTTGAACCATCAGACTGTCATTTGTTTCGGTCTCTGCAAAACTTCCTTAACGAAAAGAAATTCCCTTCAAAAAGGGACTGTGAAAATCACTTGGCCAAGTTTTTTGCCGATAAACCTCAGAAGTTCTACACAGAATATATAATGGCTCTACCCAAAAAACGGTAAAAGATCATAGAAAATAATGGACAATATGTACTTATTTAAAATCCATTTTAAATAAAAGAAATATTCAATCAAAAAATGACAAAAAAGAGCTCAATACTTTTTAGGCTTACCAATAATTTAAACGTTATCCAGGAAACGAACAGGACTGGAAGAGATATTCAAGATATGAAATCGCACACAATATTCAAAAGTGGGAGGCCTGCTGGAAAGCGAAAATTTGAAGCAGCCCTTATTGTGGATAGGAAGTTCCAATTGCATGTTATTTATTATAAAGTAATTAATGAGTGATTATGTGCGATCCGTATCTAAGCGAAACGCTATAAAATTTTCCTTGTGAACATACACGCCCCAAACGAAGAGCAGGACGAAGAAATCAAGGAAACGTTCTACAATCACCTGGAAAGGTTAGTCGACTCATTGCCTACAAATGACACAAAAATAATTTTGGGTGATTTCAACACTACGGTTTACAATGAGCTATCTCATTAGGGAACAACTAGAAGATAAAGCCTCAATAATGAAACAAATGACTACGGAAGGCGCCTGATTGACTTTGCATGTAGTAGGAATCTAGTCATACGTACGACTTGCTTCCCACATGGCCTGGATATCATCGGAAATTTTTGACGAACTGGAGGATTCATGTGGCCAGCTGTAATGAGCTGGCCACATGAATCGTATATATGAACAACGGATACCCAAGAAGGTATTCGTTGGGAGGACTGAAGGCCGGAGGCCAGTGAGAAAACCGCGGAAACACTGGTCTGACTTGGTCGACGAAGACAGCTCATCGCTGCTGGGATTTCAAAATTGGAGGAAATATCCAGTGGACCAAGACAAGTGGTGGCGCCATTTGCAGGAAGACAAATAAGATTGAATAAAGACGGGCTTCGTGCATACTTGATGTCCGCACATATTGAGGAGCCGATTATAACTCGGATAATTACTTGATAAAATCAACGTATCGATGCCTTATCTCAAAAGCGTATCCAATGAAAACCAGTCTTCTTTAAAATTTCAACAACCGGCTGGCTCCTATCCTTTTAGGCACATCACTGAAAACATGGAAGTGAAAGCGACAATCAGTATCGTGACACATAGATGACTAAACATCTGCCTCGGCGAAACACAAATGATTTTTTCGATAATGAGTGGCAGAATGCGTTAAACGAAAAGAATCAGGCGTACAAACAATACTTAGGCAGAAAAACCAGGATGGAGAGAGAGCATCGCGAAAAATTTAGAAGACCAGTAAATAACATGATTAGGATTAAGAAAAGAAACAAAATTGACGGCCAATTGAGAAGCATCAACGGAAATCTAACGCGCATTAAGACAAAACAAGCATACAAAGTAGTGAAAAGCCTGAACCGGTCTTATGAGCCCAAAACCAAGCAACATAAACACTGATGAAAAGAGGATAAAGGAAAGACATGAATTATATTTCAGTAACCTGCCTAGTCCTTCGTACAGCTCCACAACATTGGAACCTAAATATATTTCTGGAGAGCTCCCATTGGCCCCACCAACTCTGGCTGATGTTGATTCCACCATCAAGGCAAAGGCATTATAAAGCGACGGGCATCGACGAGATTCCAGTGAAGCTCATTAAATATTGTAGCGGCAATGCTCAGAAAGCTATCCATAAAGTCATACAGTACATTTAACAACAGCAACATATGCCGAACGAGTAGAGTTAATCAATTATTTTCCCTATCTAAAAAAAGGTGACATGCTACAGTACCAAAACTTAAGAGGCATATCACAACTTTGTACGGCATACGAAATATTTTTAAAAATCTTAGAATATAAAATCAGATCATACGCGAACAGTATTATTGGGAAGTATCAAGGTGGCTTTAGAGCAAGTAGATCGACAATAGACCAATTATTCACAGTCAAGCAGATACTTGAAAAATGCTGGGAGTTCAACATAGACGAATACCTAGTTTTCGTTGACTTTGAGCAAGCATACGACAGTATGGATCGTAACGTACTGTACCGAATAACGGTTTGCTCTGGTATTTCAGCCAAATTAGTCCGTCTTACCAGAATGACAATGACGTCGATAATCTCCCAAGTGCACATCAATCAACAACTTACAGACGCCTTTGACATAAATATCGGACCAAATCAGAGAGATGGGCTGGCAGTATTGCTATTCAATTTGGCTCTGGAATATGTCATAAGAAAACTACCTGTCGATAAAAGAAGCACGTTATTATTCCAGTCAGTCAGCCTACATGGTCGACATCAACATTTTGTCACGGTCGTTAAAACTGCCAAAGAACTTTCCCTGAAACGCGACAACAAAACAAAACTAGTAAGGCAGCTAATCAATGAGAATAGAACAACGCTCATGACGCAGTCAAGGTAAAATTTATCAAATGCCCAAAATATCACACTTGGCAAATACTATATCGTAAATTTCGGCAAATTCCTAACTTGGAATAACGAGAACACAAAATTAAAGAGACGAAATGCGTCGAAGAATACAGCTCGCAAATAAAATATTCTTTTCACTGCAAAATTTTATTATTGATCATTAGACACTTTTTACATCAATTTCATGTAAATCTATACGGTAATTTGCTCTACACTGTGCTAGTACACACGTTGAAAACACCTTCTGCTAGCATTTTTCCTCTCAAATTTTTTTCAGAAAAATTATTAATGCAAATCAATTATGCATCTATACACAAATAATTTTCATAAGTTATTCTATTCAGTTTTGACGATCTTGAAGACCAGCTCCATTCACAGGAAAACAAAGCTCCAACTATACAAATCTGTAATAAAACCTGTGTTATACTATGGGTATGAAACATGAACTCTAACTCAAGCATCCGCCAACATAACGAATGCCTTTGAGCGACGGGTCCTGAGATGAATAATCGGAGCGAAGCTAGACGGTGACCAATGGCGAATTCGATGCAACGATGAGCAGTGTAAAATTTTCGACGAGCCGACGGTCTCAAGGATTGTAAGACTGCGGAAGCTGCGATGGCCGGGCCACAAGAATTGTATGGACAAACAATGGATACCCAAAAAGGTATTCGTTGGGAGAACTCTTTACTTGACAGCAGGGGAAATGTTGAAAATACTATATTACCTGAACAGTTTTACGTGTCACTGTATATGGAAATACAATAATAACAACATATTGTGGTGGGTGATATATACATATTGGAAATACACCGAAACACTACAACTTTCTTCGGATTTTCATGAAAATTTCAAAAAAGTGTGATATTTCAATATGTTCGATTGGCCAAGTATTCGGAAAATTTATTTAACATGAATCGAAATGGCAGCTGTTTTTGTTTTATGTCAGTAACCGTCGACTTTTTTCACAATGGAACGATTTCTTGTACGTTCAATGGATTCTCTATTCAAGTCTTTGATATATGTCATCAGAAAAGTTGTTTGCATCTGTTACAAAGCCTTTCTGGTAGGGACACTCTTCTGCCTACTCGACTTGTTTTTGTCTGCAACTTTGTATCTTAAATTATTTATGCATGATTTGGTTCACTCTTATAAATTAGTATTGGTTTGGGAAGCGTTGCGAACTTATTAATCACACTGCATCGCTTTACTAACGAACAAATTTAGATTTATTCGATATTTTGATTTAATAACTTCTCGAAGAATAAAATATTATGTAAGTAACCTACCCAAACCACTTACCAAAAGAAAACCTATAAGATTTTGTTAAAAAAAAACTAGGCCCCTAAAAGTTAAGATGGTGACTACTACGCCTTCGAAATTACAAGGGCAACCTTTGACATTCAAATTGTGAAGCTTTAATGGCAAAAGAGTCAATGAAATAAGGAGAACACTAAGTGTAATTCAATAACTTGTTTTCAGCTACGGTTTGCTGAAAGTTTTGTAAAAAATCAGGCTATTATCTACTGAGCCCACTCTTTTTTCAAATCAGGCTTTTATCTACTGAGGTAATCTAAGTAGTGTAGTGATTAGAGTACTCACCCCGAAAGCATAAGGTCCCTTGTTCGAGTCCCATTGGCTGCGACGAAATTGATTTCGAGTGATTCTATAAGCCCGTTCAATTATGATATGGCCTGACTTAAAATCAAAACGTATCGTAGCTCGTTAGACGGACACGGGGCCAGAGCATGATACTGACTATATCGCTTTCTCGTGTGCCGGTACATTTGATCAAGATAATGAGATACTCTATCCCTAAGCGAAGACCCGAAAGGAACTGTAGTGCTTAAGCAAAAATAAAACATAAAATTTACTACTGAGACACCGCGATAAACGAATCCATAAATGTGATAAACGAATCCAAAAACAAACAAGTTGGATAAACAGACCTACGCTCGTGTCAGAAGGGTTTTGTACTTTGCCAAAGAGATTTGCTTGTTTAGAAGAAAATGCATTGTCTCTCCATTTTCAACTAACAAAAATTACTTAAGTCATGAAATCTCAAAAGCATTTATGTCATCGATTTTATCTGAAGATTTTAAGAAGATCCAATCAAAAATGCAGCATCTGATTCGATGGGAAGTCCATAAAATACTGAAATAGTGTGTTATTGTTGTTGTTATTGGAGAAATTTCAAATGGATATAACTTCCGTGAATATGATACGAGTTTCATCAAACTTACAGAGTAATAGGACCTTGTGTAAGGCTCCTTAATATCGAGTTTTGTTGGGTTTAAAGGCATCGATATGATTTTATTGAACAAAATGTGAAATTCGAAGATCATACTACGAACGAATTCTTACTTCTGAGGTATTTGCTATTGTTATACTCATAAATATCTCCCTTAATAATTTTTTTCAGATTTTTTAGATCACAGGTGTTCATTCGCGAGAGGGGGAAGCACATTTTTCGTGTAGATCTTATTGAGATCTTTCCAACGACACTCTAATCGACTACCAATGGTGAAAAAATTTTTTTTAAAGGGTCACCTCCCTCTATGGAGAGACCCCCCTGTGGTTATTGAAGAAATTTCAAATGGATATAACTTCCGTGAATATGATACGAGTTTCATCAAACTTACAGAGTAATAGGACCTTGTGTAAGGCTCCTTAATATCGAGTTTTGTTGGGTTTGAAGGCATTCATACGATTTTATTGAAGAAAGTGTGAAATTCGAAGATCATACTACGAACGAATTTTTTCAGATTTTTTAGATCACAGGTATTCATTCACGAGGGGGAAACACATTTTTCGTGTACTCCCCCCCCCCCTGCGCCACCACTGAAGCACAAACTGTCAGTTTAAGACCTGTTTTGAAAAGCTCTTTTTAAGATCTTTGGTCTGGTACTCATATCGACTACGTTTGATGAAAATTACGCGAAAAGTTCAAACATTTCCCCTTCTCCTGTCCCCCCCGGTACCGATAAGGTAATTTTAAGACATGTTTTGAAAAGATCTTATTGAGATCTTTCCAACGACACCCTAATCGACTACCAATGGTGAAAAAAGAAATTTTAAAGGGTCACCTCCCTCTATGGAGAGACCCCCCTTAAACCCCTTTGAAAAATTTTTCCGCCCCTAGATGTTCAAGAAGTCACCGCTTTGGACCTTTCGACAAAGTTTCATGCCTGTAGCTTTTATAGTTTCGGAGAAAAAGTGCTGTGACATTCAGACGGACGTATATATTTTAGTACAAAACCCTAAAAAAAGGCTTTCAATGCTAAATACGGCTTCAAGCTTAATAGAAATAATCAGCCGCTGTTTGTCTGGTGGAAGGACAATAGTGCATGTACCATTGGTAGTGGCTTTGCTATCCGTGTAACTATTAGTGTAAGACGCTGATTTACCGCTAATATGCTGGAGGCGGATGTGAGTATCCTATGCATATTTCATATCAGTAATGCCAAGGTTAATACGCTGATGACTATTCGCGACGAAAAATAGTGGTAGGCTTTTTTCACATACAGTAATTCCTCCAACTGCGCGGTAGTTACGTTCCACAGAAACAGCGCGCAATAGGAAACCGCGCTATATGAATCCAATTTTGTGTGGAAATGGGGGGTTAGGTGCCAAATATTCGAAAAATCCAAAAAAGTATGTTGAAAATGTTTATTTGATGTACAAATTATATATATATATATATATATATATATATAAAAATAAAAACAAGTATTGTTGCAGCGACTCTTAAAACAGAAATCATTACATGAATTAAAAAACAAATTAACATGAAAAAACCAACAAAAAATTTAAAAAACATCATTGTGATTCTTTTAGTATTCTGTAATTAAAATTCTGATGAGCTTTTTTATCCTTGAAAATAGCTAGATATCAAAGACTGTTTAGCAGTCTTTTTATGTTCCTCATAAATTTTCTCATATGGAGCCGAAGCAGCTGTTAAATATCTGCCGAAATTTAAAGCACGCTCCACATCAGGGTCCACGTCAAGAGCCTTTTCTTAAAGCTGACTACCAAGTTTAAAAAGATTAGCGAAATTTTCGGTGGTAAGCTTATTACTACTTATAACTTCTATTACTTCTTCCTCACTTTGAATATTGTCATCGTTATTGAACTGGTTTATAATATCATCAACAGTCATATTTTCGTCATGAGTTTCTCCAATGACTTCCATAATATCTTCTGATACTATTTCTTCGAACCCGTCTCTACCAATTGTTTACCCAAAAATATCAGGCATCTCAACCGCAGCTTCTTCAATGCAACTTTATGGCCGTATTTTCTTCCACACAGCATTCATAGTTGAGTTTTGAGCTTCGTCCCAAGATAATTTTATATTTTTTACCGCAGATAAAATATTGTACTGTTTCCAAAAGTCACGGATTGATACATTATCTGGCCCATTAGTAACTTCAATCAATTGTCTGAAAGTTCTTCTCAAATAATAACGTTTGAATGCGGCGATTATACCTTGATCCATCGGCTGAATTAACGATGTAGTATTTGCAGGTAGAAATATCACCTTAATATTAGGATTTAATTTAGGCAAATAGGCTGGGTGACTTAGCGCATTATCAACAATTAATAGAATTTTAAAAGCAATGTTTTAAGCTTTGCAAAATTCTTCAGCTTCAATACAAAAACAATTCAAAAATCAGTTCTCAAAGGTCTTCGAAGTCATCCATCCTGTTTTGTTAGATACCCAATAAACTGGAAGTGCGTTTTTCGATACTCCTTTAAAAGCACGAAGGTTTTCTGAAGTATGAATAAGTAATGGCTTGTTTTTGAAATCTCCAGTTGCATTTCCACATAATAAAACTGCCTGTCTCTCTTTTGATACTTTATAACCAGGAGCCCTTTTTTCATCCTTGGAAATAAAAGTCCTACAAGGCATTCTTTTCCAAAATATGCCAGGTTCATCAGCGTTAAAAACTTGACTTGGCAAATATCCACCCTCGTCGATAATACCTTTCAAGCTTTTTAGATATGCAAAAGCAGCCAATTGGTCAGCACTTGCTGCTTCACCTGTGAATTTAATATTGTGAAGATTTTGGCGATGCTTGAATTTTTCAAACCAGCCTTTACTGGCTTGAACTAGATTTTTTTCTATATTAGATGTTCTACATTCATCTTCTTGTAAACGTTCAAAAATTTACAACGCTTTTGTTGGAATAATATCAGAACTAAAAGGCACTCGCCTTTGACTTTGATCTTCTATCCAGGAGCTAAGCACTTTTTCAGTTTTTTCAATTAATATAATTTCTAGGTTTTATTATTATTGATGTGGAACAAGCAAACGAACTTTTTATTTTTTCTGCATTATACTTAATTCTTCTTATGCTGGACTCGTTTATATTGAATCTTTTCGCTAAAACTGCAGTTTTTACACCATTTCCTATTTGCTTCACGATGTCCATCTTTGCTTCCAAAATTAAAACTTTTCTTTTTCCCCTTTTAATTTTTGGCTGTTGAAATTGTTACAATTTTTTTCGTAATATAAGAAATCACACAAAGCAAAAATTCTACTTATACTTACTACGTATGTCAAACAAGCAGTCTTAAATTACAATGATGTTACGACACCACAAGAAAACTGAAATAGTATATAAAAACATAGACCTAATCCAGAAAGAGTGAATTCGATTCTGGCGCGAATACGTTGCGTACAGAAAAGCATATCAATACCAACGTGTGACGGCGATAGAAAACATTTAGCCTTGAAACGGGCACTCGCGTTAATGCTCGCGTGATGCTTGTGAATGCAATGTATTGGTGGCCACAACCTCGCCAACTCGTAGGGAGTTCTACGAAATTCAAGTGCGAAATATCAATCGCGCAGTGCGAATATTGGTACTAAAAACTCAACCCGCGCAGTAAGAAATCGCGCACTAAAAACCCGCGCAGTCGGAGGGATTACTGTATTTGATTGATATGTCCATATCTAATGCTTGACGTCTGTATGCACTAGCTAGAGGAAATGACTTTGATCCACTGGAACTTTGAAAACATGTAAGACGGAGTTATCTGCAAACCAATAGCACTCGAACTGGCTCTGTCGTACCAGGCCTTGGCCGACGCAATTATGGGCATGGCTAAAGTAAGTGTCCATAGCAGTTAAGATTTGTCTTTTGCTATATACGCATAGTAAGCTGGCAATTTATCAACTGCATAGCATTTTAATGTGTCATCAAAAATTATGTTGTAAATTGTCTCACATGAGCGCCTACTATACTATAAAAAGTATGCTTCAAAAAACAAGTTTTGTATCCTTAAGTATCTCACAAAAAATAAAATTAAATAGATATGAATGCTTTGAAGTGCATAAATGGATTAATTTGTCAAAATAAGTATCTAAAAACCAAAACAAATGGGTGCATACAATCATTCTATCGTTCTAAATTATAATCAATTCATGGTTATGTTGGGAAATTCTTTTAAACCGTACATTAAGTACGAAGCCCTACTGGCGGAAACTTCAATCAAATCTTTTTGTTGTTCAAGAATTAGTTAAGCAAAAATTATCTACTGTCATTCTTAGGAATGCCACTTCGAAGAAGTACTTAACGGAAATGAAGACTTACTCATCAATGAAAATTGCCTTAAAAGTACTTTATTTATTTAAAATCCTTAAAAGAACAACAAAAATACTTCTACCATCTATGGCCATCTAAGAACGCTGACAATGCACAGAAGTGTTACTTGACTCGAAAAGTTCACGTGTAAACTGAAACACTGCGGTTATTAACCATTCAGAAAGTTTTCACAAAGTTTGTCCTTCTGTTTTATATCCTCATGTTGTTTAGTGGAAATTAACAAACATCCATAAAAGTTTGATTATATTACTTTATAATGGGTTTCGGGTGCATGTTATGTTGTTTAGCTGAAATAAGGCAAGGAAAGTGCAGTATTATTGTTTGATCAAAAACTAGATGAATTATGGGAGATTTTGATAGGTAGGGTAGGGTGGTGAGGAATTTTCTTTGCTAACCAAAACTGCCAAGAGAAAGAAACAAAAGAAATATCAATGAAGTAGTTAAAATTTGACTTCCAGTTCAAGGATTTTTGTTATGAAATCTTCTGTTTGAGTTAAGTTCTAGCATCGCCCTCTCAGAGGTAAGGCCGTCTTAAGGATGAAGTCTTTTAGTATTTTAAAAATAAAGTGTAATAGGCAGTGTTGCCAGTCTCCTAAGTGAAAAAAGAATTTTTTCTCATCCAGGCTAACTTTGCTACTAACATGATACTACGTCTATTTGTCAGATGGAGACCGGTGTTTCCAGGCGAAGGGCTGGTGCCTGCAACGAACTATGATTTCAACGAGGCTGATGGATTTTCTTCATCACAAGTTGTCACCTATGGGGCAGCTCGACCGAAAAACAATGAAATGACTCAAAGCTATTGCCAGTTTCAGACAAGATTCTACGAATATTCTTTTGATAAACGCTTGAAGAGATAAAGTCGCTACGATATTCAGGAACTATTTTGTGTAGTGGTGAAGGTCCTAGTGATAAAGCAACATACTATTCTGTAAGGAGTACAGAAAAGTATTTTGACTAAGCAACACGTTTCCCGCAGGGGGAATGCCGGTCGACAAGAGCACTCTTGGAGGCTAGCATTCTTTGGGGAGTTCCGCCCCCACGTACCCGAGTAAAATTCCCGCAGGGAGAAAGCCGGTCGACAAGATCATTCTTGGAGGCTGGCATTCTTTGCGGAGTGCCGCCCCCACGGACCCGAGGATATGGGGGGTGCCGTGAGGTTCCCTCCTGGGATGACAGATAGCGACTCTGATTGTATCTGGACTACGCTTTGGACAACGAACTGGAATCGACGCTTTGGGCTGGCGGATGTGATGGTTTGGACCTAGTTGCTTTGCACAGCAGCGCCGAGGTGAAACTCGTGTGTGAACGGCTCCAATTCAACTTTCATACCGTCTCCGTCCCGGTAAAACCTTGGCAGGCCTCGGAGTTCGTTCGAAGTTCGCACCATTGGGTTGGTGGTGTAGGTTCGGTTGAGACGGACTCCCGATTAGCGCTGGTCTGGCTCTGAGCACTTGTCCCCATAAGGGCTTGTGCCAACCCTCGCATGGCCTCCCTGCTCTGCAAAGATAACCATGGGACCAAAAAGGCGACTGCACACACGAACGGAGATAGCGGCTCCGAGGGGGGACCCAACAAAACTGGAGCAATCAAAAGAAAAAAAATATCTAAAAAAGGAAATAAAAAATAAAAGCAACGACGACGCAACCAGCGGTTGCAGCCACGATGTCAACAGTACATCGAGAGCTGTACTAACCACGAAAAAAACGAAGACTAACACGACGACAGTGACGGTAGACGAAAAACGGAGAACAGCAGACAGTCTGGTGCAGACTGAGATTCCTGCGGCGTTTGGGCGCAGCAAAAAATTATGCGAACGCCCGAGCGTCCTATTAAGGAGAAGTGGGAGACTCGTCAGGATGCTTCAGGTGTTCGAGCAGTGGAAGATAACATAAAGAGCACCGAAAATTCGATTGTCACCGTTCGTCACTAAAGCGACCGATGAAAGGGTCACAAATCCCGACATTGCAACGAAAAATCCAGAAACAAACGAGGAGATTACGGCACTAAAAGCAAAGAGTAACCAGACACCGCGTGATTGTACCGCCAACGTTGAAAATGTGGCGGAAGTACTGCATTCGGACACGGAACGCGAAAACCTCTCCCAAGGGTGGTTGCAAGGTACAATTGCGGCCCAGCGATATGAAGAGGAAAGACTACTTCGAAAAGCGGGACATGTTCTGAAAAGAATACAAGCGGCATGCGACTCCCCAAAAATTAGCAAAGTAGCAAAGGCAGGGCTCCTTGAACTAGAGGAGCTCCTAGATCGCATAGGGCACTATCGGAGGAGCTGGTTAAGGGCCGAAGATGAACAGAAGGCTAAATAGGCGCTTGGGGCAAAATCTAAAGGCGACATGCAGATAGCTCCATCATAAAAAGTCAATAAAAGAATGGCGTCTAGCCCAATCGAAGAAGATCGGCGTGAAGCACCAGATCAGGGGTTCCAGACAGTGCTTACAAAAGGAGCGAAGAAAGCCGCAAAGAAACTCCTTCAAAAAAGCCAGAAAATAAAATTCGCACGGATGCCCAATTAGAAAAAGGATCTGATGCAAAACAGGAGAGGCAGAAGCCCCGACGAAGACCCCGGCAGCAGGCACTGCTTGTAAAGCCCCAAGATGGCCGATCCTACGCGGAGGTGCTGCGGGACATCAGGGGAAACGTAAGGCCCGAAGACACCAATACTACCATTAAAGTAGTACGACCAACGCGGTCGGGCAACATACTGGTCGAATTCGGAGCAGGGGCCGGCAACAAAGAAGCATTCTGTGACGCAGTAAAGAAACTCCTCGGCAAAAGCGCAACCATAGCCCCGCTCGAGCCGATGGCAACGATCGAAACACGGGACATTGACTGCGTGACGGATCTGGCCGAGGTAGAAGAGGCCATCAAAAGGGAGTTCTCTAGCGTGGAAGGATCAAAGCGTGACTGACCCAGGAAAACACAGGGGACAACGCATGGCCATAGTTGACTTGACCGAAAAGGACGCCAAACAATTCCTGAACAAGGGCAAAGTACGAATAGGGTGGGTTGTCTGTAGGATACGGCGAAGAGCAACGCCTCTTCAATGTTTCAAATGTCTTGGTTATGGTCACGCCACACAAGTATGCAAAGAACCCGATAGGAGGTCCCTATGTTACAAATGCGGTGAAATGGGACATAAAAGAAAAGAGTGTACGAAGGAGGCACACTGTATTCTTTGCAAGGATGCTGATCCAAAACCTGATTTTGGACACGTCTTGGGATCAGGAAGATGCCGGGTGTTCCAGGAAGCCCTAGCCAAGGCCAAATCAGAGCTTCGATGACCCGCATCCTGCAGCTAAACCTACACCACAGTTCAACCGCCCAAAATCTGCTTGAGCAGTTTGCGAGGGACATGAAAGCCGACTTCTTGCTGCTGAGTGAGCAACACCATAGTTAAAGTCCTGCATTATGGTATTCTGATGAAACTGGTACTACCGCCATCTGGGTTCGGAACAGTGACTTTCAAGCGGAGAGTTGTGGACGGGGGGATGGACCGTGTGGGTTCGGTGCTCAGGGATCACCTTCTTTAGTGTGTACCTAACGCCTAACGAGTCGATATCATCTTTCCAAGCCAAGTTTAATGCTTTGGAGGGCACTGCTTGAACGCAGAGGGCAAAGTGCTCGTTGGGGGCGACTTCAACGCGAAAGCAATTGAATGGGGCATGCCTCAGACGGATCCGCGGGAAAAACGAATCCTGGAAATGGCGGCCAGGATGGCCCTTGTCGTACTAAACTCCGGAAATACGCCGACTTTCCACCGTATTGGCTGTGAGGGAACCATACCCGACGTAACATTCACCTCGGAGTCCTTAGTACGAAGGATACGCAACTGGAAAGTATTAAAGGACTACTCAGCCAGTGATCATCGGTGCATTCTGCTTGAGATAAGTGATGCTGTCTCCCGCCTTCCACAACTGGATGGAACATCAGAAGGATGGATGTCGAGAGGTTTGTCAAGGCTCTCACAGCAGGTGAGCCGCTGGAAGGAGCTTCGGAGGGGACGGAAGAACGGGCAGCTGAAGACGTGGTGAACTCTACTATGGGCATCATTACGACTGCTTGCTGCGTTTCTATGCCCCGTCAAAGACCCCGGCACGGCAAGCCCGCAGTGTACTGGTGGTCAACTGAAATCGCTGAAAAGCGAAGGGAGTGTCACAAGCTTCGACGTGAGGCTCAACGGGTGCGGAACCCTGATGAGGCATGCGAGCAGGTGGCAGCATATAAGTCGGCCAGGAAATGCCTTCGCAAGCTGATCAACAGTAGCAAGGCTCGCTGCTGGCAAGACCTAGTGGACAATGTGAACAAGGATCAGTGGGGCCTTGGCTACAAGCTGGTCATGGGGAAACTTGGTGCCCTACGGAAGCCTTGTATACATGACGCGGAAAAGATGGACGCTATAGTGCAGGGACTCTTCTCCGCCCATCCCGTCCGTGCTGACGCTGTCCATGGTGAAACAGCAGTCGAGTGCTCACTCTTCACACAGCTGGAGCTGGAGGAGGCAGTTCTCTCATTGAAAACGAGGAAGGCTCCAGGTCCAGATGGTGTTCCAGCTGAGGTGTTGCGGCTCGTCTATCACCATTGTTCTGACTTTCTGCTCAGCACATTCAACGCTTGCCTACGGTACGGGGTTTTCCCGGTAAGATGGTCGGTGGCGAGGCTCGTGCTGATCAGCAAGGGGAAGGGAAATCCCGGATCGCCGTCTGCATACCGCCCGTTATACATGCTAGACACGGCTGGGGAAGTCCTAGAGAAACTCATCAAGGGAAGACTCACTGACGCGATTCGTGCTGCTGGGGACCTATCTCCTCGGCAGTACGGCTTTAGAGCAGGACGTTCTACCATTGATGCGATTGCAGAGGTGGTGAGCGCGGTCCAAAGGGCTGAGGCGCATAGTCGCACCAAGTGACGGATCGTCCTGTTGGTGACACTCGACGTCAGGAATGCCTTCAACTCCGCTAGATGGGTGGATATTCTGGATACGCTGGAAAACTCTTTTCAAGTTCCAGAATATCTAATGCGGCTTTTGAGACACTACCCAATGGACCGAAGCCTGCTCCACGACACGACACAGGGCCAACGAAGGATGGAAATTACATCGGGTGTTGCCCAGGGATCTATCCTTGGTCCGGACCTGTGGAACGTGTCTTACGACGGGCTACTGAGACTTGAGATGCCAGATGAGTCGCGCTTGGTTGGCTATGCGGATGATGTTGCGGCTCTGGTCGCTGGACGCACCGTTGAACAAGCGCAACTTAGGCTAGGTATGCTAATGCGCCGAGTGAGGGACAGGATGACTGCTCGTGGCCTGAGTTTAGCACTGGAGGAAACCGAAGTGGTCATCTTGACAAAAAAAAAGAATCCCTAGAGTAAGGATGATCAGTATTGGAGACATACAAATCCAATCGAAGCCAGCGGTGAAGTACCTGGGGCTACTGATCGACTCGAAGATGAGCTTCTCTGAGAAAATCAGGGCAACGGCTGAGAAGGCTGCTTCGGGAATATCGGTTCTGAGTCGACTTATGGCCAACGTAGGGGGGCCCAGTCCATCAAGAAGGCTCCTCTTGATGAGTGCTGTAGGGTCAGTGCTACTGTACGAAGCAGATGTATGGGGCGACGCTCTCAGCAAGGAGATATACCGGAAACGTTCGGCACGGGTGCAGAGAAAAGGAGCACTGAGAATTGCATCTTCGTATCCAACAGTCTCCGACTCGGCCGTGAGAGTGATTGCAGGCGTGATACCTATCGCCCTTCTTGCTAGAGAGCGCCGCGTTATTTACCTGCGCCGAAACGAGGATGCGAAGGAGATAGTTGTCCGCGAAGAGAGACAGCGCTCACTCAACGATTGGCAGCAGTCTTGGGTGAATTGCACGAAGGGAAGGTGGACTGCGCGCCTCATCCCGGATGTGAGACCGTGGCTAAATCGAAGGCATGGTGAGACTGACTTCTATCTGACCCAGCTTTTGAGCGGGCACGGGTGTTTTCAGTCTTACCTGCACAAGATCGGTAAGTCACGGTCCCCCGATTGTCGGTTTTGCCCAGGAGAGGAGGACAATGCCTGTCACACATTTTATGCGTGTACTGAATGGGTCAGGCTGCGAAGGGAGCTCTACAGGGAGACGGGGGAGCTCACCCCGGATAATATAGTTACGGTGATGCTCGAATCAGTTCACAAATGGAACCAGATGGCACATTATGCTCGGGCAGTCCTAAAATATAAAAGGGACTCACAGCAGCCGGGGGCGCTGGGGCTGGGGGATCGCTCTTCTGGCAATTCCTCTTCCCCTCTCCCCTACCGCTAGGAAAGGGACTCCTCAGCTTGAAGGCGCTCCACGGCGTAACAAAACGAGACCTGGCCCAAAGTAATGTGTCAAACGGTTCCAGGCTGGGTTCTCAGGTTGACAGGGGAGGTGTTTAGTGGGTAGTCCAGTTGCGCATGGGAGTCTCACACTCTGTGTATAAATAGCACTCACCTCCTTACCACAAAAAAAAACAACACGTTGTCCCAGAACAGTATTTTTCGCAGCGGCAAAATGAAGGATACACTAGAACTGAACTGCTCTACTGCTCCAATCAAGCAGGATCAAGTTACAGTTTTTTTCCAAAAATTCCCAATATTTTTGAGATTCCGTGCTTTTTCCAGTTTAATTGTCCCTCATCGCACGTAATTCGTGATCACACAGATGATATAATTCGGATTGAAGACACATCAGCAAGAACAATAAATTAAAGATAATTAAAATAAATTGAAAATATAAAATGGAACAAAAGCAAAAATATTAGGAATTTGTGGTAATTTAAAGGAAGGATACAAAAGCTTCATCGAATGATAAAATCTTGGTACTAAAAAAAAAACAAGTACATTAAAAGTAGCAGGAGAGTGCTCCTGCCAGAAGGGTATTGTAAAATTACTAGAAAATCAAACTTCTGAATATCAAAACTTGACTCATGCATAAATTCTATGAATTGAGCTCGGAAAATTAACATATGGTCATTATGTATTTTGATTTACCACAATTATCTTTTCTAGGTGCTGACCTCTATATTAATTAATTAATTTAAATTCCATTTAAGATATTAAACACAATCCAATTTAAGAAAGTGGAACAAAACAAACAAAAAATAATGCAAACTAGAATTAAGTGAAAAAGTTAGTACACAAAGAAATTCAATAATATTAACAATAGCAAGTATTAAGTGGGAAAAAAATATATAAAATTAAATTAAAGCAGGAACAAGTCAGATATTTAGCCTAATTGAGTTGTAAGGAGCAGGCTTCTTAATCTCAATTTAAAAACAAGGTATGAGTCGGAAAAAGGACCAAGCTCAAAATTATCATGTTTTCTTACCATTCGTATAATGGGAGAATGTAAATATAAGTTCGTGCGGGCATACGTTAGTACAAAAAAATTGTTTGCCCGAGAAGAACGCGATGGTTGCCGAAAACGTAAGTCTGTAAGCAATGTTGATGAAATTTGATTGCGGCAGACATGACATTCATAGGGTTTATATGGGATTTTGAATTTGTACTAGACTCAAGTAAATTTTCGCTGGACATTCTCTAACGAGTTAATGGGGTAGGAATGTCTGGGAGACCAAACTACAGAGCAATATTCAAGGATAGGACGGACACGACAGATAAACAAGCGGACGGGGGTAGTATATTGGTAAACTTATAAGCATACTTGAAAATGAGGCCCAGGTGTAATATTAGGATTAAGTGAATTAATGACGGATTCAACTTCAATATAGTCAGCGAAAAGTGCAGAAATATCGATGGAGTGAAGTACAGATGTATTAATTGGATAGGAGATATGAGAAGAAGGAATAAAAGTTGACGAGAAGAACTGAGAGAAAAGTTGGAAATATCCTGCAGAAAAGGGCTAACGATATTATTCCAGTTGGCAGAAGGAGGGACAGATGGGGATGACTTGAAGGATCTAATGTATCACTAGAAGGGTTTCCCATTATTTGCCATAAGTGAACTCTTCAAGCTACTGAAGTAGTTTTACATTGTAGCCTTTAGTTCTTTTTTCGCTACAACACGTAGATCACAAACACGGACTCTGGGTTCTTCAGTACCACAACGCTTGAAATGGCGGTGTGCCTTAGTTTTAGCATTCAAGGCACAAAGTACTTGCTTAGTTAGCCATGGTTTCTGCTTTACTTTGCGAAGAGCTTGTTAAGGTGTTAAATATGTGATCAACTCATCAAGGTAATTATAAAACTTACTGAGAGCTCCCTCACACCCTAAGTTATCAAAAAACTCCAGCCAGTCAACCAAGTTCAGTTCGGAAGACAGAGCTTCGTAGTTTGCTTTGAAGAAGTTAAATTTTGGAGAAGAAGCAAAAGTTAAATGTGTCTAAGGTGCAACTGAGAGATAATGGCGGATGATGACTCTCAATGCGCACAAAAGGAATCAATGCTAGGAAAAAAGAAATACAGTAAAGTGGAACGTTAGAAAGAACAAGGTCAAGGACCCGGCCATTAGCATTAGAGATATTATTAAATCAGTGAACAGAGTGATAGAAATGAGGAAAGAGATAAAGAAGATGCATCGGTTGATGAAACAGAGAAAGGAAGATTCTTCATCCGTTGCACTTTTCCCAAATTAAAATCACCGCATATTTGAATTAAAGATTGCGGATTATGCAAAAAAGCATAAGAGGAAAATTCGTCAAAGAATGTCTCGTACACATATAACATTTACTACATACCGAGTAAATGTAGACAGAGGAATAAAGATGTATTGATAGGCAGGAAAATTTTGACAATTACACAATCCAAAACACGGGAAAATCAAAAATCAGCACAAAGGGAGCTACGTATTGTATTACTAACAGCTAAAAAGATCCACCTGTGTTGTCCTGATGGAATATCAATGTTACAAACTATCTAAAATTTTCATCCAACTCGTTGCACATCTGTAGAGTTTGGGCCTTTTTCCGGACATGTATTTAGACTGTATCACATGTGCTTGTTGTTACAATTGATAAATTTTGAATTTTCTGTATGAAATTTTCAGAAAACATACATTATGCATCAGAAAATTTAGATAAAAATTTTCAACAAATTTTCCGCTAATCTTTCGGTATTGTACGAATTCGTATAAACTTACAACTATATTTTTTATGATTATAGTCGAAGTTAAGAAATTGTGTGTGAATTGTTTCCGATGTGGACAAAAGGCCGCCAACTGTACGTCACGAAGATGTAAAGAGTCTTCCCAGCAACATAACAGCCTTCTGCGCTTGGGGACCGTTTCCAAGGACAAACAAACAAAGGCATCAACAGAAGATAGTACAGCATCGACAGAAAAGCATAAGGCACATCAAGAGGGAGCAGCACTTTCATCAACTACACTTAATAGTCAACGAATGACAAAATATGTACTCTTAGGTACTGCCATTGTGAAATTGATTGACAATAATAGAAAAACGGTGGAATGCCGAGCAGTATTAGATCCCAGCTCCAAAACGACGAGAGGAACATACACTGTTTTTTTACTGTTGGCCTTTTTAGTGGTTCCTCTGGTAAACCCTGAACCAGTTAAAGACTCAACTGTCGAACCTCAACCAGGCCTACACTTCCATTCATTGCGTAGTTCGGACCTAGCCACAAGTGAATGGCGACTCCTGATATATTATGACTTAGGATCATATTGGTCAGAAATTTCGACTTTGGAGAGTGGTACAAATGTGCTGCAGCAGCTTTGCGATCGTGAATTCAAAAATAATTGTCTCATGCTGGTGGACCACTTTGCCCATCTACGAAATGAACTCCTGAACATCAATCAATTATTGAAGGTCAAAAATAAAAGAGGAGCCTTCCACATAGTTGGCGATGTGGCTAAGTCTCTGTTTGGCGTGCTCGATAATGAATACGCTAATCTGTTGTCACAAACAATAAAGGGCTTGATGGGAAACCAAGAAAAATTATACTTGCTGCTTAAAAACCAAAGCATCTATCATTGTTTCTACTTTGAACATTATTGGGAAAAATGAGCAGATACTCAACGAAGGTTTAGAGCGATAGAAGAGCAGATGCATTGATTGGCTAACGAAGCAAGAGGTCCTGCCAGTGAAGATAGTCAGCATAAATTGTCGAATTTCATCACGACATTATCGTTTCAAATGACATTAATTATTATGAATTTGCAACGAATTCAAGCCTCCATCGTAAGTATCATCACTGACACAAAACATGAAAATTTTAATCCATTACTGTTATCCCAGAAATAATTAAGCGTGGAGATTGCCAATTTCAAAGAGAGGGGGTAGACACACACATTTTTCGTATATTTCCGCTCCCCCTGCACACCATGAAATAAAAAGTGTCAGTTTAAGATCTGTATTGAAAAGTTATCGTTAAGACCTTTGATTTGAAACGCATATCAACTACTTTTGGTAAAAAAAATTGTTTTAAGGGTCATTTCCTACAAAAGGGGAACCCCCTTAAAACAACCAGCATTGCACCAGCAAAGTGGAGCAGTCGTGCAGTTCTTGCGTTCCGCCAATTTCCTTGAATTCTTGTGGTTTTTTGCACGTTTGCTCGTGGTGTGCTTTCCGGTTTTGTGCCTTATTGCGTTATATTGACTATCGTGTTCGCGTTGGTGCGATTCCGCGTTGCTGTACCGTGGATTTTTAGTTTAAACATTTTCGCATTTTAAGACATTTTCATTGTTTTTCTTTTGTTGAGGTGGCAGGTGTGGAGTGCCATCTAGTGGTTGATTTCTTCGCTTTGCATGGCAGTGATCGATTCGTTCAGTTTTTAAACTCTACTTGGACACGAACCCGCCTGTGGGTATTTAGTGCTAGAGTGCCGTGATTGAGCTTTGTAGTGCTTTTTCGCTCATTTTTAGTGTTGTACTGTTTGAAGTTCATTTATTTTGTGCATTTTGGTACACTTTATTTTCACCTTCCCATACTCAAGTGAATTTGTAATTGCTTATTTTATACGCAAAGTCTTAAAATGCTACCTTATTCTGCTTCACAGTGTGTTGAAACAATCGATAAAACTCCTCTTATTGTATGCTCGGGCTTCTGCACGTGTTCCCTTCATGCTAAGTGTGCACAACTTTCAGATCATATTGCTGATGCTATTGTTAGTTGTGGTTCAGGAGTTTTCTGGCTTTGTGTCAGATGCCGTGGACTTCCCCTTTCAACTTATGTCAACAAATTGAAGAGGACAAATGAGATTGTTAGCACGCTGAATGAAGACTTCCTTTGCATGCAGAAAAAGTTCAAAGATGCAAAAAAAGACATTGCCAAGTTATTGCAGTCGTTGCATGTCTCCGAAGATTTATCGAACCTGATAGAGCGAGTGCCGTGTGTACCGTCAGTTATCACTAGGAGTAAGAAAAATTCTAGAGTATTCCAAAATCCACCTCCTTTGGCTGCTACAGTTAGCACTCCTGTAGATAATCAACAGCAGAGTGAATGCATTTGAGTTGATGCTGTAATTGCTTCTCCTTCGCCTTCCGTTAATGATCATCGTGGACTGCAAAGTACGAGCATTTCATCTGACCCGAACTTGGTTGTTAGTCCTATCGCTTACGGTCCCGGAGATGCTGGCTCATTAGTCGCAGATCGTTCTACGAATGGGAACCTTTTATTAAATCCTGCATCAGATACTGCCTCATCTTCCATTAAAAGATTACGCAACTAAAAAGTATAAATTCATGTGATGCGCCATCAAATATCTTTCCAGGTACTTGTAAGGAGTCTGATGGTCAGCACTCTAGGCTTGTGACTGCATCGAATTATAAACCCAAAGAAAAGGGGCGTTTGGTCGTAATATCACCGCCTCTCAGTGTATTTATTTCTCGCTTGGATTATGACACTACTCCCGATGATATTGCTGATTATATCGAATCGAAGCTGGGGTCATCTTCATGCATCATCAGCTGCAAGAAGCTAACCAAGGAGAAATTACCTAACAAACTCCTTGCTTCTTTTAAGCTTATTGTGCCTGCGTCCATGAGTCAACTAAAGAGCCCGGAGTTTTGGCCTCCTCGATTGCTTGTTAAACCATTTGTTGCCAGATATCGTCGTAATTTTTTAGAGCTAGAGCGCCCAGAGAAGCGTCTTCGCCGTTGATAAATGTGAACAGTCATTTCTCAATTTATTATCAAAATGTAAGAGGATTGAGAACCAAGCTTAAAGATCTATCTGCTTCAATAATTACCGCTAATGATGATGTTATTTGCCTAACGGAAACATGGTTGAATGATTCTGTTTCTAATATTCATATCTCCCCAATTCATAACATTTATAGACAAGATCGTTGTTCGCTTTCTAGTTGCAAATCAGTTGGTGGTGGAGTTCTTATTGGTGTAAAGACATCATTTTTTAGTGTGCCTTGTTATGACTTTCTTCCATCTGTTCCTGTAGAATGTGTCATTGTTAGACTTCGTATAACGCATAACTCATTTCTGCTTATTGCATCTATTTATATACCGTGTCAATCTTCATTTGCTCTCTTTGAAGCTTTTCTTGATGAGCTGTCTGTTTTTATGCTATCAAAATACCCTTCAGATTTACTTCTGCTTTGCGTTGATTTTAATGCACCTCAGATTGACTGGGATCCTCTTAACTATGCACAAATCATTACTTCCAATCGTCTTTCATTTATTTTTTCCTCCTTTATGTCCCATTGTTACCTTTCCCAACTAAATCAAATTTTGAATAGTAACGACCGCATTCTCGACTTAATTTTTAAGAATAGTGCTGCAACTATTTCACTGTCATTTCCATCCGTGAACGTCTATGTGACTGCAGACAGTCATCATCCACCACTGCGTATGGAGTTCTGCCCCCCTCTGTTAAAACGTAGGCATGATGTGCTCCCTTGTAAATATAACTTTCGTAAGGCTAATTATGCTGCCATTGCTGAGGGTCTGTCTTCTATTGACTGGTGTTCATTTTTCCTTAGTTTCTCTGCTCTTGATGAATTCTACTCTTATTTGAATTGTCTTATCGCCAGAAATACTCCAGTCTACTGTCGATCAGAGTCTTCGCAACCACCTTGGTTCACTTGTAGAGTTCTTGCTGCGTTGAAATCTAAAGATAGAGCCCATCGATTTTTTAAATTGGCTGGCTCTAATGAAGCATATGCAGAATTTTTAAGACTCCGAGCTTTGGCTAAACTTGAGATTCAGACTGCGATGAAAAACTATTACTTGTCCATTGAGAAATCATTAAAAGCTAACATGCCTAAGTCTTTTTGGTCTTACATTCGCTCTTTGAGGACATCGTCCACTGTTCCTGATGTGATGCATTATGAAGGTTCTAGTGCTGATACACCAGTTGATATCGTAGGGCTCTTTGCTCAATATTTCGCGTCTATTTACCACAACGCCAATGTATCAAATTCGTTCCAGTCTGATTTTTCATATCCACAGTGCATGTCTTCCTTTTCCATTTGTCCTAGTGATGTTGAGTTTGTGGTCTCTAATTTAGATGCAAGCTTGGGTCCGGGTCCTGATGGGGTTTCTAGCTTTTTTGTTAAATCACTAGCTCCTGCCATTTCCCTTCCTCTTGCTATTCTCTTCAATATAAGCTTAGAAGAGGCCTCATTTCCATTTGCATGGAAGTCTGCGCTTATTACACCGATACTGAAAGATGGTGATGCATCATCTATGAAACTACCGCCCTATTTCCATTATTTCGTGTTTCCCCAAAATCTTTGAAAAAATCTTGTATATTAGACTCCCTAATTGTTTTTTACCGTTTTGTTCTCAATCGCAGCACGAATTCCTTCCTCAGCGTTCGACGACTAGTAACTTGTTGGAGCTCTCTAACTTTATCGCCAAATCATTTGATGCTCGCTCGCAAGTTGATGTTATATACACCGACTTTAGTAAGGCATTTGATATGGTCCCGCATGATATTCAATGTAATAAGCTGAAATGTTATGGTTTCCCTTATCCCATTGTATCCTGGATTTTCTCCTTTCTATCAAATCGGTCTTGCTCTGTATCCCTCCGTAATGTGGTGTCACCACCATTTTATCCAACGTCAGGTGTACCTCAAGCCTCCATTTTAGGCCCTCTTCTATTTATCATATTTATTAATGATATTCCGCATCGATTTGAGTCTAACTCACTTCTTTATACGGATGACTAAAAATTGTATAGGTGTATTAATACACAATCAGATTGTGGATCTTTGCAAGATGACCTCGTAGTCCTAAGGAACTGCTGTGAGTCAAATAAACTACCCTTAAATGTTTCCAAGTGTAAAGCTATGAGTTATTCTCCAAAGCCTCATTTCCTTTCCTTTACGTATACTATAAATAATAATCCTCTGCTATTGGTGTCTGAAATGAAATATCTGGGAGTCGTTTTTGATTCCAAACTCAAGTTTGATAAACATGTATTGCATGTCACTTCTAAAGAGGTTGTCTGGATTCATTCTCCGTCATATTAATATTTTTAGGGAAATATCCTCTGCCTTGCTATTATATACTTCTCTGGTCAGGAGTATTCTGGAATACTCTGTTCAGATTTGGTCTCCGCACCATGCTTACTTAGTTGCAGATCTTGAAAGTATTCAACGAAAATTCACAAGGTGCTTGCTTTACAAATTCAATCTGCCTTACAGAGTTTATAATGAACGTCTTGTCCTATGAAAACTTCCTTCCCTTGAAGCTCGACGTACGTTTTTAGATGAGTGTTTGTTATTTAAACTTCACCACCGTCTGATTTATTCTCCACTGGCAAATGATATACGATGGAGGGAATCTGATAGACTAAATCGTTTTCCTTCTCGACTTTGTATACCTTTTGCAAGAACGGAATTATACTATAATTCAACTATGTTGCATCTGCTCCGGGTACACAATGAACTTAGGCTTGATTCTTTTCCTTCTAGCTTTCTTATTTTTAAGAACTCACTGAAATCTTTGCTTTTTGGATTTTCTTAATTATTTTTTTTTTTTTGCTACTGTTTAATTTGTTTTAGAATTGTATTCGCATTAGTCTCTTTTGGTTGCGAATTAATGTATTCCTAACTTTTTAATATTTTATTTTTTGTACCAACTCTGTAATTGGGATTACTCCTGTTGATCTGGGCCTAAATAAATAAATAAATAAATAAATAAAACTTCATAAAAATTATTTTATACTGAAAATTTTAAGAGTTCAACACTTCACATCTACTCACCAAATTTCATGATTCTAGCTTCAGTAGTTTGCGAAAAAACTTGCTGTGACACACGGACGGACAGCCGGCGATTTCAGTAGGGTAATGTAAAAAATTTTTTACAGTGCTCTAAAAACTTGCAAAGAAGTTATTAATTTAAAGAAGACCTAGAGCCTTCAGCTGCATGTAGTCAGCGCTTCTATTCTCATAAAGCCACTTATGCGTTAGAACACAACAGTAAGCTCATACAGGTAATACGATCTTCAACGATCCATGGATGCCCAGGCACATATGTACATTCAACCAAGATGAAAAAACCTCTCAGATAATCAACTGGCGCTTCATTCATAAAACAAGCTGCAAGTTAAGTTGTATCTAACTTACATGCTGTCTAGATGATGATTAATTTACCGAATGACGTCTAAAGCTCTTGACCTCAAACTAACACCCGGGAATGCTGTTTACTATAGTTTTACAAGTATCGTAGCGGCAGATACTGATCTCTGTCAACCCATATACACTATAGGTAGGTATTGAAACACAAATTGAGACTAATGGAAAAACTATACATCATTTACTATATCTCAAACCGTTATGGAGGGCGTATTTGTATACGAGTGTTTTGGCGAAAGATGTTAGCAGTGGAGCAGATATTTAAATACCTGTATATGATTCCATCGGACTTTAATTGTGGCTTTATAGCGGTTTACAGTCAAGCTTTTCATTCGTAAAAGAAAAATAGTTTAACCAATTCAAAGTTATGACTGTCTTCATTGATTCTGAGGTGTCGTTTTTTGTTGGATTGGCCTGAGAAAATTTGCATAATCTGATAGTTTGTACGAAAAATAATAGTTAACTGTTCTCAGCGACTCATGTGAAGGATTTCGCGAATCTAAATTAGGACAGTCAATGACCGATTTACGACACGACATCGCGAAATACACAGAAATACTATAAGATTAGATATAGGTAGGAAAGGAACATAAACCAGCCATATTTGCTTTGAACTGGTTGATGTTAATTATTCAAATTAATTTCGAATAATATTCGTGCAGATTATCTGATGAAACATTCGACATTCATTACTGCTAATGTGATTTATGAATTTATAATTTATTCGATTTGTCCCATGAAAGCAAGCTTACTTTAAAGGAGAAATATAGGCCAAAAAATCTTTTATTTTCCTTATACTAAAGCAACAGGACTCAAATAATCATTCCCAAATGACCTGAAATTAAGAAACACTTGTAGTACTTAAAAACGTCCAAAAAGCTAATGAGATCAGAGCCAACAATTAATCATTTTATAACAACGGGCTAACGATGATAATTGTAGATTTATTTTTCACTCACGCAGGCCAGAATTTCATTCCCACAATCATTTATTATTTCCATTTCGACTCGCACCTGGCGGCAAAAGTACAATGAATATATTTGGACAACAGTTGGTAGATGATGTTCTAAGCCGAAATTGTAAGAATGATAGTGCAATAATAGATTACGTGGGGTGAATTTAAATGAGTGAAATTTTACTTTCGGCTGATGAAAAGATGATGGTTTATTGCATTTATAGCCCGCGCAGCATATTGTTTGTCTAGACAGAAGAGAAGTGATAAATATATGACTAGAAAATTATCGTGTCAAATGAGCAATTGCGTATGCGAAGCATAGGTTTATAGCAGCTAGAATTTGATTTGCAAGGATTTCACAGTACCCTGCGGCTGAGGAGTAAATACTTTCAGACTACTGAAACTAAAGAAAACTATAAACAAGTTGGGTAAACTGACCTACGCTCATGTCAGAAGGGTGTTGTATTCAATTTACAAAATGCAGTCACCAGATCGAATCAAATCAAGAAACATGTCAAAGACGATTTTATTAGAGAAAATATGAAATTCGAAGATCATACTATTATTAACAAAGTTGAACGAATTTCAACTTCTTAGGTTTTTGTTATCGTTATACTCATAAATATCTCCCTTGATAATTATTTTAGATGTCCATTCGCGAGGGAGGAAACACATTTTTCATGTATTTCCCCCCTGTGCCCCCACTGAAGCAAAAACTGACAGTTTAAGAACTGTTTTGAAATGCTCCCATGAAAACTTTCATTTCATACTCACATCGGCTACGTTTGATGAATTTTTTTTCAGGGGCCACTCTCCTGTACTGTTATCGTCGATTAATGGCCAATTTTTTCGAATCCTAGAATGGTTACAAAGCCCTTTTGCTAGGAGCTCTCTCCCGCCTCCTTGACTTGTTTCACTTATGAGTATTAATTGTAAGTACTCATCTTCAGTCATTCATCAAATTGAATCAAGTGTTCAAAGCATGCACTTTAAACGTTGAAGTTGGGAAAAAATAACTCAAAATTATTCAATCCTCGCATTTAAAACAGCCATTATTTTGTTTTACGATTACTGATGCTACTAGCTGAACCGATTCTCAACGATATTCATGATACCTATCATTCCTGAAATTTTCATGCAAATCCTAGCAAAACTGTAGTGTCTGAGTCGGTAAAAAGCGCATGTTGTTCCATACCCATATGTTGCCATAGTAATAAATGCAGCGCATACGAGGTGTGTTCAAAAAGTATCGCGAATTTTGAATTTTCGCGGGTTACGTATATTCGAATTTCGATTTTTTTGTGGCGTTATGTTGGTACTCATGTCTGTCATTTATGCCGACAAGCTCGGCCATTTTGAATGTTCACTTAATTGGTGATAGCTGCTTTACTTGCACGTGTTTTCAATCGTCTTCGATTTTTACTTATTCAAAAAAATGGATCAAAGAACGTGTATCAAATTTTGTGTGAAAAACGAAATTAAGTGCGCGGATGCATTCCAAATGTTGACTGTGGCATACGGAGAAGCTACCTTGGACCGAAGCAACGTTTATCGGTGGTACAAAATGTTTTTAGAAGGCCGAGAAGATGTGAACGACGAAGAGCGTGCCGGACGCCCGAGCACTTCAACAACAGACGAAAAAATTAATGAAGTGGAGAAAATGGTATTGGCCAATCGTCGAATCACCGTTAGAGAAGTTGCTGAGGACCTAAACATATCGATTGGCTCGTGCCATTCGATTTTTATTAACGATTTGGGCATTAGACCGGTCGCCGCGAAATTCGTACCAAAATTGCTCAATTGCGACCAAAAACAGCAACGCATGAACATTGCTAATGAGATGTTAAACTCTGTCCGCGACGAACCAAATTTGCTCCAGAGGGTCATAACGGTGACGAATCGTGGGTTTATGGTTATGACGTGGAAACCAAAGCTCAATCATCTCAATGGAAGCTGCCGCATAAACCAAGACCGAAAAAAGCGCGCCAAGTTCGGTCGAATGTGAAAGTTTTGCTGACAGTTTTCTTCGATTGCAGGGGCGTGGTGCATCATGAGTTCTTGCCACAGGGAAGAACGGTCAATAAGGAATATTACCTGCAAGTTATGCGCAATTTGCGCGAAGCAATCCGCCAGAAACGCCCGGATTTGTGGGAGAACAAAAATTGGCTTTTGCACCACGATAACGCCCCTGCTCACACATCGTTGCTTGTGCGCGACTTTTTGGCCAAAAACAACACACTAATGATGCCGCAGCCACCGTATTCCCCAGATCTGGCCCCCTGTGACTTTTTCTTGTTTCCTAAACTGAAGAGGCCCTTGAAAGGACGACATTACGCTACGCTTGACGAGATAAAGACGGCATCGAAGGAGGAGCTGAACAAGATTAAAAAAAATGATTTTTTGAAGTGCTTCGAAGATTGGAAAAACCGTTGGCACAAGTGTATAATATCTCATGGGGATTATTTTGAAGGGGACAAAATAGATATTCATGAATAAATAAATAATTTTTGAAAAAAAACAAAATTCGTGATATTTTTTGAACACAGCTCGTATTGTTCCATAGTAATACAGGAAAATTCAAGCCGCTATAACTTCGCTAAGTACGATTTGATCTTAATGAATCTTTCAGGATATATCAATCTTATAAATAGTCAACTGTTCATTGAATTTAAGGGTACCGTTAAGATTTTATTCAAGAAAACATAAAATCAATAAACCATACTATAATTAACAAAAATGAGTGAATTGCGACTTCTCACGTTTTTGTTGTTGTTGTACGCACCAAGGCCTACATTCCTGATTTTTTTCAGATTTTTCGGATCACAGGTGTCCAATCGCGAGGGGGGGGGGGACACAAATTTTTCGTGCATTTCCCCTCCCTGTGCGCCTCTCGAAGAAAATTTTGCCAAACTAAGACCTGTTTTGAAAAGTTCTCATCAAGACCTTTCATTTGATACCCATATCGGCTACCTTCAATGAAAATTTTTTTTCGGGGGTCATTCTCCTATATGGGGAGACTCCCCTTAAATACCTTATAAAATTTTTTTGCAGTTGAACTTTGAAGAGATCACCACTTTACACGTACACACAAAATTTGATGTTTCTAGCTTAAGTAGTTTCCGAGAAAAACTGCTGTGACACATGGATGGACGGACGGACAGACTGGTCGCGAAACTAGTAGGGTTACGTAAAATTATTTTACAAAATCCTAAAAAAACCGAAAGCATTATTCCATAGGTATCGTGCGTTTGAGTGGATAAATGAAGTTGACTGAGTCGATGAAATACTAGAGATAGTTCCTTAGCTATCTTTCTCTTCTCCCCTGTTTGAAAACAGGAATCCACATATGATAACTGTGGAAATTCGGATGGTCTATCCTGTCGGAACTTAAACAGCGTTTACCGATCTTGTCACAGTTGGCCAATTCAATTTTTGTATATTTAGGCACCAAAATAAATAGAACCGGTAATGAAAAAGGCGCAATACGCTGAAGAATACAGCGCACAAATAAAATGTTTTATTCAGTTTTGACAATATTGAAGACCAGCTGTAAATACAGGAAAAAAAAGCTCCTGTATACAAAGGAAAAAGCTTCAAGTAAACCGTGGAAACGCTGGCCTGACTCGGATGATGATGGCAGTTCGCCGCTGCTTGGATTTCGAAATTTGAGACCACGGTCGACGGACCAAAACAGTTGGGGGCGCTTGTTGCCAGAAACGAAGGCGCAAGGGGGTTGTAGCACTACGAGGAAGAAGATTGATTCTTATTTCCTCATCAACACAGATGCCGATGTTTCTGTTATTTGTGATCAAAACAAGCAGTGCAATTGTCAACCAACGTCATCTATGTTGTATGCCACTAATAGCACAACCATTAACACAAATGACCTTATTATAACGACACTTAATTTAAACCTCCGAAGAGCTTTTACCTGGCAGTTCATCGGCACTGAATTTTTAAAGCACCACGCATTACTGGTGGTCATCAAAAACCGCTGTTTGCAAGATAATTACTCTGGTACTGCACATGTTGGAAATGCATCATATTATGAAGAATTTCCAAATATTTTTAGCCCAGCATAACAAACAGGTATTAGAAATTACGGATGCCTCTACATCGAAGCGTAGCGGAAAAGTTTCGACGTGACACGCCAAAGAAGTGGGCTATTGCAAAGGCTGAGTTCAAACTTATGATGGAGAAATATTTTTACCGCCCATCAAAAAGCCCTTTGGCAAGTCCCTTACACCTCACCCTAACGCAAGATGGTTCATAGAGGCCATGTGGGGATTACAGGCGTTTAAATGCAGTCACGGAATCCAGTGGTTTTCCAATGCTACACATCCAGGATATCACTACCAGTTTGGATGAAAAATAAAATCTTCTCAAAGATCGATCTGCTGAGAGCATGCCACCAGGTCAGAGAAGCCGAACATGATGTCCTGAAGATCGTAGTGATTACGTCATTTGGTCTGTTTGAATTCACAGTGATGACATTCGAACTACAGGATGCCGCCCAATCATTTCAAAGATCCATGAATGGAACACTTCAAGAGATGGGCTTACGCATTTGGCGCAATCCTTGTAGTGTTCCATTTGATGATATTTTATAGTATCAGAGGATACCAAACAAAACTTGCAACATCTCCAATTGTTGTTTGAGTATCTCGAGGAGTTCTTCGTGGTGGTAAATCTGGGTAGATGCATTTTTGAAAGTAGGGAAGTGGAATTTCTGAGCTCCAGGTTGTAATCGACTGTATTACCGTTGACAATTGACACAAAACTTATCACGAAAGTGCAAACCAAAGATGGTGTGCTACGAGACCTGATTGTATCAAACCCAACGTCCTTGCAGTTAGTTCCAGCATTATTGGACAGCCACTCGATTTACTGCGACACATCTACCGAAGTGGCTCGACCACTTATTCCTGAGTCGCTACGAAAGATAGACTATGATATGTACCAAAGCTGTACCCACCGCAGCAGCTGAGCAAATTTTAAAGCTACGAGAAGGAAATAAATTTGGCCAAATATGAGTCGAGACGTGCGAGAATAGTTCCGCATTTGTATCAGGTGCGTCAAAAATAGTCTTCAACCATTCAGTATTCTGAACGAATGCTTGAAGCACGTGCACTTAGACTTTGTTGGACCCTTAATATTTTGACGGGGCTACAGATATTACTTAACTTTGTTAAATTGTTTTTCTCGTTGGCCTGAGGTCATTTGCATTCCGGGCCAAATTGCTTAGATGGAGCAAACGCATTCGATTCGAATTAGATTTCGCGCTACAGAGCACTTTTAATAATTACCATGAACCAACCATCGCAAATCGAGTCAGCTTTACTCCACGTTTTTGGAGAACTAATCGGTTGCAAGCAAACTCTCAGTAACATCCAGCGTCAAATGTTGCAATCGAACGTTGGCATTATTCTCTAAAGACAGCAATCATGTGTCGCGAGGATAAGCCCTAGCGGGCCGATGTTCTTTCTACCGCCTTTCTAGGATTGCGAACCAGTTTCGGAAAACTGCTGAATCAGTCTATGGAATTACTTTAGTATTGATAAGTGCCAACCTCACGTTTTCTTGGAAAAAATCTGATAGTACATGAAGGGACTGCAGCCGAAGGAAATAGAGCATTGCACCAAGAGGACCAGATTCATCCATAAAGAACTTCATTTTTGGTCGCATGTGTTCGTTATAATAGATTCCGTTAAGAAATCACTAACGCAATCAAAAGGAGATATTACCGCTGCTGTTTGGTGTACAAAATGCAGTTTTAAAGCGCAGTACCCCGCAATATTCTGCAGTGGCCCACAGTACTCTGCAGTACAGCGCAGTAATGCTGGATTACTCCGCAATACTTCACATAATTCTGCGTAGGTGCGCAAAACTCCGTATTACTCTGCGTTTCTGATTCTTGGTTAATATTGCATAGCTTATTGCTACTTACCGATTCACTTAGGCCCAATTTAAAGCGTTTTATTGCACAGTATTTAGTTTCTTTAGTGAAGTCACGAAGCAATGAATAGGTAAATATCTCGAGAGAAATTTACTCTTTGCGAAGAGTATTTTATCGGGTTTTTGTAGAATAGTTCTACAAATTCCTACTAAAATCAGTCTGTCCGTACGTCCGTGTGCCACAGCAAGTTTTCTCGTAAACCACATGAGCAGGGACATAAAATTTTGGTGGTAGGTGTAAGCAGGTGCCCTCTTCAAATTTTGAGCCCAAAAAATGTTTATAAAGCTTTTGAGGAAGGCCTCTACATAAAGGGGGTGACTCTTTAAAAAAATTATCGAAAATAGCCGATATAGGTACCTACTGAACGGTTTTGATGAAAACTATTCAAAACAGTTCTTAAACTGCCAGTTTTTGCATCGAAGGGTAGGGGTAATGTTTGAAAATTTTAAAGGAGTTCGGAGTTCAAAATGGCAGCTAGTTAAAGTACAAAACTTAAAAAGCTTCTAAAAGTTACAATGTTAACTTGATATGTTCAATACTAAGGTAGAAAGTGACTGGGTTTGCTGATTTTGTAGTCATTTGTGGCTAGTTCCAAATAGGGTCGATTTTAAAATGTGTTTTTTTTTTTAGATTATCGTGGCCCTCTAATGACCAGTTTTATGAGTGAACTTGGCTGAAAATTGAGACCAACATTTATCGGACTGTGTTCTTCATACGATATTTTTAGCTGTCATTTTCAAAAAAAAAATCGAAAACTTTTTTGTGTCCAGATTACAACCCCGATTTGGACTAGATTTAGCACAGTGGTTGATGAGACTTTAAGATAGATATCTTTGAAAATAATACAAAATTATACTCTTAAGTTCGAAATGGCGGCGAAATTCAATATTTCAGCAGCGCTCAAAGTGTAGAATCAATTTTCCTGGAAATGTTTCAAATGACTCATATTGGAAATATATATACAGCAAGCAGTACTCAGCCTATGAGATGCAGGCATTTACGTTATGTTATTAATGAAAAATTCAAGAAATGCTTTGATGAATCATAAATTTAAAGGAAATCATGTTTGGATCACATTTTAACGGCGAATAGTTTGTTGCAATATAGAAAATATCAAACGAGTACAGTGCACAGAGTATCAAATATATTATAAGTTATTAATCTTTTCTGCAGTTTTTAAGAAGATCCTATCAATAATGTAGCATATGATTGGATCAAAATCCCATAAAGGATAAAAACCCCGAATTCTTGGTGATGTGATTTATAAAAATTCACTAAATACAGCTGAATTCTAATGAAACTTACAAAGAAAGATGCATTCAATATATTTGCGGATGATTGGGTTAGGGTATATGTTTCACACCCATATATTAAATACAGGTCTTATCACAGATTTGTATACTTGGTGCTTAATTTTTCTGTATATAGCAGCTGGTCTTCTTCTTTTTCGTTGTTGTATTCATTAAGAGTTATCAGATTTTCAGGTCCATATATGTATGTCGAGTCACTAAGGGGGACACAATTTTTTCGTGATTTTCCACATCCCCTGCCTATTTCGTTATTAGTAATGTTATTCTAAGACCCAACATCAAGGGATCTTATTAAGGATGTGACCTTTTAAAAAAATGCTCACCGAAGATAGTCGAGTAGTAGATCAAATGAAAAGTATTGATCAGATCTTTTCATATACATTGTTGAAATTGCAATTATCTTCGGAGTTATTTTTAGGTCTTATACTCAGAAAAAATAACTTCTTAGATTTTTGGGATTAAAGGTGTCCAATCACTCAATGCAAACATCATTCATCACTCAATGCAAACAATACACGTTAGTTTTGAAAAGTTCTCCATTTGATACCCTTATCAATAGCTTCCATTTGATACCCTTATCAGATAACTTTGGTAAAGAATATAAAAGCACCACACTCATGTTGAAAATTTTATTAATTTTACTAAGGTTTGGTAAAATCATTTTGCAAAGCCCTTGAAAAGCAAAAACAAAAAACCCGTTGATGCCATCATCTGGAAAGGCAAGTTTCTCGGTGGTACCATTAGTTTCAATAAGCATCTTATAATCTAATTGACCAACACTTTGAAATTAAAAGACATTTATAGGAAAAACATTTGCGTAAATGCTTTTGATGTAAACCATTTCAAAACATAAAGACAAAATAAGAGTTGTACTCTGAACAGAACAAAACCTTTTTGCTAATTGAAAATGGTAGCTAACAATTTTGACGCGACGAGTAACGCCCTGAGTTTGGAGTTCCTAAGCGCGCAAAGCACTATAAACTACCAACTAAACAACTCTCTTGTCAGCAAAAAACCTAAAATCAAGCTTCATCAACACACCCTAATGAGCATCTGCACTAAATTTCGCCGGAATCGGAGCTATACTGGGGTCAGAAGAGAAATCACGTATTTTCGTCTAAAACGTCCGCCATTTGGTTTTCGCTCGATTAAACTGGTTAACAAACCTAGCCAAGGTATTTACCTAATACAGCGTGGTTGCAAATTTCATTATATATTTTGCATTATTGGCAGTACTTTGCAATGTTTTGCAGTACAATGCAATAACTCGCAGTTCTCTGCAATACTCTGCAGTTCGTTCTCCGGATGGATCGTAGTAGTCTTCCCACCGTTGGGGCAACCTGGGGAAACGACGAACACGAAACTGGCGACAATCACCAAAAGAAAACATAACGAAGAAAACTCCGTAGATGGAGGGTGCAAGCTGCAAATAATAGCGGACAATCAACAAATGGCCAAATTGCAGAAAGAAAATGATGAACTAAGGCAAGAGATACAGTCTCTCAAGGATCTTTTCAAGAAAGGGATGAAGCCTCAAAAGACGCAGCCACAAAATCAATGGCAACCGGTAACAAAGCCGAAGAAAAGTGCAAAGCAAGTAAATCCAGAGGAAGTTCTAAGTGCTGGTGGCACCAACGAGCGTCAAAATTATTTTGCAGCGCTGGAGGGATTAACCGAAGATATGGAAATCGAAGAAAACATCGGAGGTAATGTTAATCAAGATAATGACGTTAATTTTATTCAATATTTAAAGAACAAAAATAAGGAGAAAACACCAGCCCGCAGTTCTGCTGGTTCCTCTGAAAAAGCTTCCAACAAGACAGAAAAAGTTCCGCCAATCAACGTGTTCGGACAAACCGGGAAAGATATGGTTCGGCTATTGGCAGCCAAAAATAAACTGGCCAATTTCGAAACCAAAAGAGTTAATGCTGAAAAATAAACTATAAGGACGAAATCACTGGTTGATTTCAAGTCAGCCAAAGATGCGCTGATTTCTGGGGAGGTTCCACACTTCACCTATACCCCAAAAAGTGAAAAATATCAGACCTTCTTGTTGAAGGGTTTGGACAGCGGAGAGGATACGGTCGATCTTCTTCAGGTGCTCAAGGAGGCTGCACCAGATATTGATTTTGTTTCAGTCAAAGCCTTTGCGACAAGAAGGTCGACCATAGAAAGGAAGAATTTACCACTTTGCCTGGTACAAATTGCAAATAAGAGCAGTCCAAGTGCCCTTCAACAAAAAAGGTACTTGAATTTCAGAGTGGTGAGGTGGGAACGCCTCCAGAAAAGAGAAGTCAACCAGTGTTACCGGTGTCAAAGATTTGGACATTCGGCTGCCAATTGTGCCATGCTATCGTTGCGTTAAATGCAAAGACGTTCATGCTCCCGGTGAGTGCAAATTGGCTCAGACGGAGCCTAAAGAAAAATTATACGGCGTTAACTGCGGTGTTTTTGGTCACCCAGCATCATATCGAGGATGCTCCCGATATCAAGATGCAAAAGTTAAATTTGCTCAAAAGCAAACACAAGTACGCCGTAATATCATACCTTCCAACTTCGTCAAGCCCGGAGTATCATTTGCACTCGCCGCTAGAGGACCAGCAGAAAATGCTGGAAATAATGTAAGTGGCAATAATGAGCTGCTTCTCAAAATTTACCAGCAAACTTATTCTTTATCGGAGAGAATCGACAAACAAGATTCAAAAATTGACTTTGCTTTTCAGCGTTTAGGTCTTTCAAATGCCTAATAATAACTTGTCGTCCAGTCATATTCCCATGGATAGGCTTCGCCTCATATCGATCAACGTCAACTCTATTGTTGCTATATATCGACGTGATTATCTCCTTGAATTTGTTGTTAAGCAAAAGCCTGCATCATACTTCTCACTGAAACCCACCTCAATTCATGGCATTCCATGGAATTCAAAGATTTTGCATTCGTAAGAAACGATAGGGTAATAGGTGATGGGGGAGGTGGCACCGGGATATTGGTTAGAAGACCCTATTGTTTCCAAAATATTGAAAAAGTCGAATTCAAAAACTTTGAATTTCTTGAAGTGTCCGTCATCAAAATTTCACTGCCAGGTGGGGATAACCTCTTCGTTATCTCTGCCTATGCAACTGGTCAAAATGACCTTAAGTCCAAGGAGGAACTCAATTCCTTGTTTGAAATACTCGAATTGAACAGGCTGCATAATTATTATATTTTTGCCGGTGACCTGAATGCCAAGCATACATCATGGCTAAACGCCACCAATAATCCAAGAGGTGTATTCCTGAAATCATGGATAACAGAGAACCAAATTGAATACAGGTGCAACCTATATGGGTCGGAGTTCCCAACATACCCTAGGACAAATTCATATTTGGACCTCTGCATTGCTGACGCAAGACTTGAATTCAGCTTTAATAGTCCTCAACGGAAACTGCAGGTGTTTCCTTACGATAGCGACCATAACGCAATCGTAATGGAAATCAATCATCAAAGGGATGATTTCTTCCTCATTCCAGTTCAACATGAAAACCATCGGTTGAATTTCAAAAAAACAGACTGGGAAAAGTTTCAAAAGAAGTTTAATCGGGAGTACCAGAAGCAATGTCCCTCTTCTGATGATGGCAACAGAAATCTAACCGACGATGAAATAGATCTCTATTTGTCGAAGTTAGAGAAGCTGGCGTTGGAAACGATTGAGAAAGTTGTTCCCAAGATTAAACATCGAAACAATATGGAAGGATATGAAACACCAACCATCGCAAGGTTGAAAAGATTGAAAAGCCTTCTTCTCACCCGCGTCAACAATATTTATCGACGATTTTTGGACTACAACCATCCCTCGTTGGCTTTTTTGAAATTACACCTGAAGAATGTCCGGAACTTAATCCGTTCATACTTCAGGAGTAAGGTTAGCAATCAATGGGCGGAAAAACTGAGGGGTATTAGCCCACAGGACCCAGATGGCGTTTTTGCGAAAGTGAATAGCTTATTCCGCAGGAAGTCTCGAGTGAAGGTATCGAATCTTGAAGTCGCTAGTGATGAGATAAATCTTCTCGATAGAGCTGGTATCGAAATTGATAGTACGACTCCGGATAGAAATGGAAACAGGATTATATGTGATGGATTGCAGAAAATTGCCCTGATTGGAACACATTTTGAATTGGTTCATCTGCCAAACCCGGAGAGAAGGAATGAAATATTTTCGGAGGTCGTTGAAGCAAAAGTTTCCGACTTCAAATCAAACCTGAACGGCCAATCAATTCTTCATTTCGATGAAATATTAACATTTGACCTCATACCGAGCTTGAATCTTATTGATTATTTTGTCAGCTATGAAGACTTGTGTTTCATATTTCGCAGAATAAACAACAAGAAATCATGTGGTACTGACGGTATTCCAAATATAGTTCTCCGACATTTGCCTGAGGTTGCTATTAGGAATTATTGCACATTGTTCAACAACATGTTGAACAATTCATATTTCCCAAATGAGTGGAAAAAGGCTAAGGTATTTCCGACCTTGAAGAAAGGAAAAGAATCATCATGCCCGAAAAGCTATCGCCCAATCAGCTTGCTGCCTAACATCAGCAAGGTGTTTGAAGTGATACTCAACAGAGCATTAAACGCCCACATTGAGAAATATGAGTTGATGCCGAATTGCCAATTTGGTTTTCGTGCCAGGCATTCGACCATACATGCAATAACGAAAGTAACCTCAGACATCTGTTGGAAACTAAACAACAAAGAATGTGTTGGAGCATGTCTCATTGATACTTCGATACGGTGTGGTTAGATGGACTAGTTTTCAAACTTCTTCAGGAAAGGTTCCCCAGACACCTTGTCGCCATGATGTGCAATATGTTATACGGGAAATCATTTGATGTAACTGATGGAAATCTGACAACTATGCGCGAATTCAAGGTCTTGAATGGTCTACAGCAGGGAACAGTTACTGCGCCCCTGCTTTTCTCAATATTCATTCGCAAGCTATTGAACAGCTTTGATTTTAATGTCTCGCCAACGCGATCATTGGTAGCGTTTGCTGATGATCTGATCATCTATACGGCAGACCGAAAAGCTACAATAGTTCAGAGCAATCTTCAAAAAATGTTTAATGATGTGCAGCTCTACACCGACAATTGGCGAATGAAAATCAATGCGCAGAAGTGCGAAACAATTTTGTTTCGGACAACGCTGCAGGGGCCCAGTCAAGACTTGAAACGTAATTGGAAGGATTTCCACATTATGGCTGGTGAGGGTAGTTCAGAACGTGTTCCACATAAATCCTGTGTTCGATACCTCGGTGTTCATCCCAATCAGTATCTGTACTATACTGAACATGTCAAAATGATGCTCAGTAAGGCACTAAAAGTAGTCGTGGCCCTTCGGCGACTCTTTCATTCCAGATACATTGATCCAAAAGTCAAAGTTATTTGTTACAAGACTCTGGTTAGGCCAGTTTTGACATACGGATGCCAGATCTGGTACAACCAGGGTGCTAGTACAATGGAAAGATTAAGAGTTTTCGAAAGGAAATGTCTTCGTGCGTGTACTGGTTTGTACAGAAAGCCTGAGACGGATTTAAAGCACTATATATCGAATAGAAAAATTTATCAAACCGCTCAAGTGACAAGAGTCGATATCTTCATATTGAAACTTCTTCGGAATCATATCGCAAGATCTGTAACTGTGAGTGAAAACCCTTGGATTTCACAGCCGTTCCACCCTACAGACGGGTATATTGTGACTTGCCCCACTACTGGCTTCGTTCCTCCAGAAGCATTCGTGTATTTGGACATGAATCGATATGTTTTTGATTCTGACGGCGTCCCAATCATATATCACATATACCGACGGGCCACCGATAAGAAGATAAAATATCCTCCAAATCTGAGTTCACGAGACCAACAATTCCAATGGAGATACTCATTTGCTAGATTCGTTGAGGCTGGTCGAGCTGAGATGGAACAATCTAGGTATTGGTGGCTGAATGACAATGTCTGAATTATTCGTGTTTATTTTCTGTTTTTGTGCTTTTTCTCGTTACTTAGTTTTTTAGATTCATCTCATTATTGCTACATCTAGTATTGTTGTTAATTTGTATTACAAATTAGGTATTGGTTTCAATATAAGGTAACGTTTTTGTTTTTTTTTTTTTTGATTGAACTTATTTAGAATTAGGGTGTAACATATTAGGTATAGGATATAAGTTCATTGTTGTGTTAGTAGTATAAGTAATTTTTGAATAATGCTGGTTGGTTTTTTCTCCTTTTTCCAATTGAATCAAAAAATATCTAATAATCTTAATTAATTTAAATTTGCAAGTGTATTTTTTTTCATTAAATGTGTTTAACTGATAACATTTAAATTTAGAGAGCCATTCGGGCCATTAAGTTTTTAGGGTTTTGTAAAATAATTTTACAAAACCCTACTAGTTTCGCGACCAGTCTGTCCGTCTGTCCGTCTGTCCGTCTGTCCGTCCGTCCGTCCGTCCGTGTGTCACAGCAGTTTTTCTTGGAAACTACTTAAGCTAGAAACATCAAATTTTGTGTGTAGGTGTAAAGTGGTGATCTTTTCAAAGTTCAGCTACAAAAAAATTTTATAAGGTATTTAAGGGGGGTCTCCCCATATAGGAGTGTGACCCCTCAAAAAAAAATGTCATTGAAGGTAGCCAATATGGGTATCAAATGAAAGGTCTTGATGAGAACTTTTCAAAACAGGTCTTAGTTTGGCAAAATTTGCTTCGAGGGGCGCACAGGGAGGGGAAATACACGAAGAATTTGTGTCCCCCCCCTCGCGATTGGACACCTGTGATCCGAAAAATCTGAAAAAAATCAGGGATGTAGGCCTTGGTGCGTACAACAACAACAAATACGTGAGAAGTCACAATTAACTCAACTTTGTTAGTAATAGTATGATTTATCGATTTTATGTTTTCTTGAATAAAATCTTAACGGTACCCTTAAATTCTATGAAATTCAGTACACAGATGACTATTTATAAGATTGATCTATCCTGAAAGTTTCATAAAGATTGAATCATAATTAACGAAGTTATAGTGGTTTGAATTTTCCTGTATTACTATGGAACAATATGCGCTGCATGTATTACTATGGCAACATATGGCTATGGAACAACATGCGCTTTTTACCGACTCAGACACTACAGTTTTGCTAGGATTTGCATGAAAATTTCAGGAATGATAGGTGTCATGTATGTCTTTGAGAATCGGTTCAGCTAGTAGTATCAGTAATCGTAAAACAAGATAGTGGCTGTTTTAAATGCGAAGATTGAATAATTTGGAGTTATTTTTTCCCAACTCCAACGTTTAAAGTGCATGCTTTGAACACTTGATTCAATTGAATGAATGACTGAAGATGAGTACCTACAATTAATGCTCATAAGTGAAACAAGTCAAGGAGGTGGGAGGGAGCTCCTAGCAACAGGGTTTTGTAACCATTCTTGGATTCGAAAAAATTGGGCGTTAATCGATGATAACAGTACAGGAGAGTGGCCCCTGAAAAAAAAATTCATCAAACGTAGCCGATATGAGTATAAAATGAATGTTTTCATGGGAGCTTTTCAAAACTGTTGTTAGACTGTCAGTTTTTGCTTCAGTGGGGGCACAGGGGGAAATACATGAAAAATGTGTTTCCTCCGTCGCGGATGGACATCTGAAATAATTATCAAGGGAGATATTTATGAGTATAACAATACCAAAAACCTCAGAAGTCGAGATTCGTCCAACTTTGTTAATAATAGTATGATCTTCGTATTTCATATTTTCTCCAATGAAATCGTCTTTGACATGTTTCTTGATTTGATTCGATCTGGTGACTGCATTTTGTAAAGTGAATACAAAACCCTTCTGACATGAGCGTAGGTCTGTTTACCCAACTTGTTTATAGTTTTATTGTTTGGAATTTGCTTTATGTTCTTTTAAAAATTTATGACGATTGGTATCAAATAAAGCGCTATTGACTTTGACTTTGACTCTGCAGTTCTCCACAGTATACTGCACTATTTTGCAGTACTCCACAGTACACTGCAGTACACCGCATTGCTCCGCAGTATATCGTTTTACGGTTGCATTCCGCAGTTTGGTGTTCAAATTTTTTTCAACTTATTTCCCCTTGCGCAATCATTCACTGGACTGCACAGGATCATTGAGCGACTGTCGTTATACGTTTATTCCGTCAACGTCAAACGCAGAGAGGTCAACATCACGCACGCCGATCAGTCCATATCAAGCACATGTACGAAGAATTTGTTCGAATCAACCTATGACAAATAGTTACTCAGCTGTTTTTAATGACAGCATTATTCAGGAGGGAGCTTGGAACAGGTAGCTAACAGGAACGGCCCGATTCTAATGCAACATAATTTTTCTTGTCATCGTTTTCCGCTGTCGTTAAGGATTAATCTTCATATTATCATATGATTTTTTTGCATTCGCTGTCAAATTCGGCTGGGAAAACGCGCAAATAAACTTGTTTGCTGTGTAATTTTTATGTTAAAATCAGTGAAAATTCGTGATTTGTGCGTTGTTCATTAACAAGACAATAAGAGACAATCTATCGGTTATATTGCAAGTGAGAAAACTCTATATTTCGACGGAAAAGTAGGAAAATGCAAAGAACTTTCTAAAATCATGTGAAAATACAGAATAACAAAACGCACCGTCAGCCCACGGGAGTATCATTTCATAGGTTAGTATCAATATAAGACGTAGAAAAGAAAATACAATATTTAGAAGTGTTTTTTCACTCAGAATCACTGCTTCGAATTCATGCATGATATGTTGGCATTTCGGGGGCGACCACATTATTGGATTAGCTTTCGCGCGGTAACGCCTGAATTTTGAGAGCAAGTTTTTGCTAGCATATTGCTTGAATAGTTTTATTGATGAAATCAATTTTATTTCTTTTTTCAGGAGTCTGTTAATGATATATTACATACAAATATATGAAGATGAAAAAAATTATTAATTGACAACAATTGGTAAACTGTTTATTTTTATGAATCTCATCTGGATCTCAGACATATTTTGATTTTTGCAGGCAAATGCAACCAGCTTAGCGACAGTATTGATTGCAAACGCTTCTATGGATGGGGAAGCAATTTCATCCTCGAAAGCGGAAGGCAGAATTGTTAGTATTATTCTTTTAACTGTAGGCATATATTTCATAAATGCCATTTATTATATTTCTATTGAATTTTGAAATGAATAAAAGTAATTTCGAAATAATTAGTTGTTATTTATTTACTTAAATTCCATTTAACAGATAAAACATAATCCAATTGCAAAAGGGAACAAAACAAACAGAAAAGAAAATTAATGAAAATGAGAATTAGACCTAGAAATTAGAATTAGACCTACGCTCATGTCAGAAGGGTTTTGTACTCAACTTCTCAGAAATGCAGTCACCAGCAACGAATAAAGTCAAGAAATATGTCAAAGAGATGTGCACGTTTAAAAAAATCCATTGTTTTTCTATTTTCAACGGGCGCCATGTTGTTGCAAACCAACAAAAATCGTTCAAATCATGAACTCCTAAAAATATTTTTGTTATAGCCCTTATTTGAAAATTTCAAGAAGATCAAATCAAAACTGCAGTGACTAATTCGATGAAAAGTCCATGAAATATCGAAATCATGTGTTATTGTTGTTGTAATTGGAGAAATTTCAAATGGCTATAACTTCCGTGTATATCATTCGATTTTTATCAAACTTACAAAGTTTAGGGAATTTTTGCAGGACTACTTAAATATAAAAGTTCGTTTAGTTTAAGGGTACCTATACGATTTAATTGGGGAAAATGTGAAATTCGATTATCATACTACTACAAAGCTGAGCAAATTTTGACTTCTAAGGTATTTGTTGTTGTTGTCCTGATAAACACCTACCTCATAATTTTTTTTCAGATTTTTCGAATCACAGGTGTCCAATCGCGAGGGGGGGGGGGGGGGAGACACAAATTTTTCGTGTATTTCCTCTCCCTGTGGGCCCCTCGAAGCAAACTTTGCCAAACTAAGAGTTGTTTTGAAAAGTTCTTATCAAGAACTTTAATTTGATACTCTGTAGTGAAATAAGTGAGTTTCAAAAGTCCGTGAAGGACCGCAGCGATGTTCTGCTGCCTCGGCAGAGGAAGGTGTCGGTTTCTGCCGAGAATGCCCTCGTCTGGAGACGCGTGAATGCGCTGGCAGGCTAGCATTGCGGTGTCGTGGGGCGGGTTCATTTCCCCAGCACGAGGACCCACTACAAAGATATTTCGCATTCACGAATTGGACTGCTGAACAAGAGGCGACAGAAGTCGCAAAAATCGAGATAACTACACAGAGGGAATTATAACTTGTTACGAGAACAAGTGAAACCTGAGAAGAAAGGCGAACTTGGGGTAACCTCGTCTTTACCCGAAGAAGTTCATGGCCCACAAATGAAAGAGGGGCAACCGGGTGGTGGTGGAGCCCCTTCATACCCACCCAACCGGAATAAATCCATTGTTAACTTGTTGAAGTGGCCAGGTATTCCTCTTCTGAGTGGAAAACTCATACAACTTGAATTATATGAACTTTCCCATCAGAAGGGGAGTACCCCGGTGACCAATTTATGTCATAGAATTATACAATTGAATTGCATAACTCTATGCCATAAAATGGCACTTTGCTTGGGCCACTCAACCCATGACGTCACCTGAAACAGAAAGGATTAGTTTGTACCCAGCGGCTGGCTCATATTTTGGGGTGGAAGCCTGCCACCGTACCGGGTCCTATACTCGGTCACAAAAACCGGAAGGGAAAGGCCGATTTTAAGTTTAATCCATCATTTTTATTTTCGCGTTGCTTAATATTTCTGTTTTCATTCAGAAGAATTTTTTTTCAGTCATTATTATTATAATCAATATTACAAAAATATTTGAATCACAGGTGTATTGTTGTATTATCCTTTCAAACGTTGACTTTTAATACTCGTATATCGGATATAATAATATAGTAAATGAAATTTAAATGTGAATGAAATGAAATTTAAATAAACTAATGAATATACTGTGAATAATTATATCATACAAATATTAGAATTGAATTTTATTACATAAAAAAGGACTCACCGCATGCTCCGTCGAGCGCTCGATGGGTGCTGGATACATCCTGTAAATTTCCACTTTTGTTAACTTAAAAGCAATAATGTAATTCGACAATGATCTAAGGCCGAATAATTCACCTATCACTATAAAGGTTTTTTGGGCGAATGCCATACAAAATTCAGTAATAAAATCACTTGAAACGGGCGCTAGTGTGAATCCGTTTTCAAGAATTTTTCGTAGCTCTTCTCATCCATGAGTTTATCAATGTCTGAAGTTTCACTGAGCTTCACTTTGAATAACCAGCCTTTTTCATAACACGATGTATTGCTCAACCCTGGGGTATCCTCAACTGATGGGTTCTTCTCTACCACAGTTCCTGACACAGGAGAATATAATTCACCTGCTAGCGGTGGATGCAGAACACAAAACCCATTTCGATGATTGTGGGGCCAGTTGAATACGCTGCAACACGAGGAACTGTCGATCCGATGCGCTTTGAATGCCAGGAATGGCGAACGTGTTTCCGTTAACCAGCTCGTCCCAGACAATGAACAGTAGAGCGGGGGGCTGCCGAAACCTTGAAAACGAACCAAACGCGGCATCAGCTAATTAGTACTGCTCCAGTGCTGGTTCTTCGGACGGATTGAAATCGTTATTCAGATGGCGTTGGGTACCCGTATTTATCCTCGCACTATCAACACCGTGATTGCATTGAGAAAGTTTGGTCAGCTCTAGGTGCACGGCGACAATAAGTTCGTAAACACACTCTCTTATTTTAAAATCTATCACGCGCGCAGATAAACAGATAATTTGTTCTTCGCACTTCACGGATATTTTTATTTTATAGTTCCAAATAGTTTTAGATTAAGTTTATGTTGAATCGTCATTTGAAGTGCTTGCACGTTATGAAAATGATTTAATACACATGCCTTGTTTTAAATACTAGTGTGCAATATTTTAATTTCGAATGATAATTTTAGTTTAATTTTAGGTAGTGTTGCGTTTGAGCCATTAAAAGTTTAATATATTAATAATTGGTCAAAAACTTAATGAACTTGTTATGTCCCGCAAAATAAACAGATACGGCATTGTATAACTTGTATAGAATGCTTATCGCCTCCTCAGGATTCACCACTGAATCACTAAAAGCTGGCATTTGACTTTCGTTCAGGGAATCTGATTCAAAGGAATATTCACTTACTCCCGCAAGGTTCCGGAATCTTTCACGTCTTCCCGCTAGATTTGTTCTTGCTAGTCGACTGATATTCGCGATCGTGTTCTAGAAGCTACACAATCACGTTTGGACGAGTTGTTTTTCTTCTCACTTGAATCCTTCTGGTGAGATTTATCGTGTTCTCGACTAGTGTTATCATCGGTTGGGTTCTGGCGACGTCTCTTGTGACTCGAATGTGTCAATAAATCTTCACAACTTGGCAACGAGTTTTGGTCCGATATCCGTTTTCGTTCAAATCTTTTGGATGCAGGATTTGGTGATTGAGATTTATGCGATCTAATAGATCCACTCGTATTGGTACTATTTTCTAACAGGCGTTGTTGTCGACGTCGCTGTGTTGCCAACGTTACACAAGGAGTCGGTGTTAGCTTCGTTATGTGTCGATTTTGTTCGTAGACTTCGCGAGTTTTTCCCGATTTGTGTTTTTGCTACTATTTTGGTGGTTATTGTAATGTGAATGGCTAATGGAAGCTTGTGAACCTGGCGCCATGGTCGTGTTGTTACGATGCCCCTCCGTCACTGCCGAGAGCAATTGATTGTTAACGGGTTCGGCCATAGACGACACTTAACCGTCCACTCTATGTCACTAATCATGCCCCTGAAGCGAATTTTTCCTGTCCTTGTCCTATTTAATGTTTTGATTATACCAAAATTGTGGGGGAGAAGGGAGTTGATCGATGTGAACAACACTAGTTCCAATATCTAGGGTACCCCTTTTTTATATGCCGTTTGGGTAAGGTAACTGTGGCAGTGTGCTTGAGTAATGATAACGTAATTTCTACTCGAATTATTTATCAACCAAAATATTGACCGCACTACAAACGCAACCGGAATTTCCATCAAATTTCGAAGTTACTAATTAAGTTTTCATTTGTTCGCAACGATGCGACATTAAAGGAAATCAATACTCACAAAAAGTTGCCATACAAATAACAATAGAGTTCACATTTCGCATTGCACACACACTCCCGACGTATCTTGATTCCGGATGTGCTTTTAATACATGAAGGAGCTCCAATGAGGGGTAGCTTAGAATATGAACACATCCTTGGCCCTTGATAAGGAAAAATAAATCACTTGTATTATTCCATGCTATTTCACTAACCTGTTATAATGTTTCACAATAAAACTGTCTATTGCGGCATTTAGAGTTCCGTTTTCCATTTGGTTGTTTTGCCGCTGCTTCGTAAAATTGAATCGAGAATTCGAAAATATCTATACCTCAGAACAGATATTTTCCCAAACAAAATAGCACAATTTCCCAAAAATTCCGATGGAAGCAATATTTAGGCGCGAAAGACTTGACAAACGTTGGCGTCAAGTCTAAAGAAGTAACGAACACGAATTTTCTCGAAATCTTCACAAGACCTTCGACATCATTGAGTCACCACTATTTTCTATTTAAACTCAACTGCAATAATAAATAACTAAACAAACTTAAAACAATTCAGTCAGGACTTCTTGCCTACAACACCGAATAACGTTCTATCCAGACCGCCGGCAAACTCCCTCGTGTTTTTCTCAAGTTCCCCAAAAAATGGCGGGGCCGAACCATCGAGCAACGAAACAGCAATGGAAAATCGCGAAAAGTTTCGTTTAATAGTGACATCTATGGGTGGATCCGCGATGGTGATAATACACACTCGTTTCGGTTGTTTTTAAAATCTACGTCGTCTTTTGTAGATTCGCTTAAGTTATCAATTGAAAGCAATTTTCGTTTATGATGATTAGGCGTAATTAAGTGGGAAAAATGCAGAGAAACGATTTAAAATGAATTTATATTTGAAAATGCTCTATAAGTCAAAGTTATTGTTTCTTTAAATTTTTATTTCGAAATTCGCATTTATACTCTGCACTGTAAAGAATTAACACATGACATCATAATTATTAATACGAAAAATGAAAACTTAAAAAAAAACGAGTGTTGCGATGGGGAAGGCGACCGAATGGCCACTCATTGCTAAATTGAGTTTGTGCTGTGTGCCTGTGGCAGCGCTGGCTTTTAGAGCCATAGTCCTCGATTACTACAACCCATATCGGCTACATTTGATGAAATTTTTTTCCGGGTGGTCTCTCCCCTATATGGGGAGAGACCACCTTATTAAATACCTTATAAAATTTATTGTTGATGAACTTAAAAGAGAGGACCACTTTACACTTGCATACAAAATTTGATGTTTCTAGCTTAAGTAGTTTCCGAGAAAAGCTGCTGTGACACACGGACAGACAGGACGCGATTTTAGTAGGGTTTTGTAAAATTATTTTACAAAACCCTTAAAAGACACGCAGTGGTACTAACAATAATAAATATGCATGTAAAATTAAATTAAAGCACAAAAAAATAAAGTCTAATATTTACTTAAGTTGAGTTTTAAGAATTAGGTTTCTTAATCTCAATTTAAAAACTAGGTATGAGACGGAAAAAGGGCCAAGCTCAAGCTTATCATGATTCCTTACCATTCGTATAATGGGAGAGTGAAAATATAAATTTGTACAGGCGTATGGTGGCACGTAAAAATTTTTTGCCCGAGAAGAACGCGATGATTGACGAAAACGTAAGTCTGCAAACAATGTTAATGAAATTTGATTGTGGCAGTTGATGTAGAAAACACTGATCTAGATACATGCGACGGGATGCCAGAGTAGGCAAACGTAAGAAGGATAAACGGGCAGAAGGATATCAGAATATGAACTTTTAAACAAGTTGGGTAGACAGACATATGCTCATGTCAGAAGGGTTTTGTACTCAACTAACAAAATGCAGTAACTAGCAACGAATACCCGTAAAATCAAGAAACACGTCATGTTCAACGATCATACTATTTTTAACAAAGTTGAAAGAATTTTGACTTCTGAGGTATTTGTTAGAGTTATACCCATAAATATCCCGCTTGATAATTCTTTCAGATTTTTTATCACGGGTGTCCATTCGCGAGGGAGGAAACACATTTTTCATGTATTTCCTCCCCTGTGCCCTCACTGAAGCAAAAACTGTCAGTTTAAGAACTGTTTTGAAAAGCTCTCATAGAGAACTTTCATTTGATACTCATATCGGCTACCTTTTATGAAATTTTTTTCAGGGACCACTCGTCTCTACTGTAATCATCGATTCATGACCTATTTTTTCGAATCCTAGAATGGTTACAAAGCCCTTTTGCTAGGAGCTCTCTCCTGCCTCTTCGACTTGTTTCAATTGTATGTACTCATCTTCATGATACCTATCATTCCTGAAATTTTCATGCAAATCCTAGCAAAGCTGTAGTGTCTAAGTCGGTAAAAAGCGCATATGGCTCCATAGCCATATGTTTCCATAGTAATACAGGAAAATTCAAATCGCTATAACTTCGTTAAATACTATTCGATCTTTATGAAACTTTCAGAAAAGATCAATCTTATAAATAGTGTTTGCTAGATTTTATTGAATTTAAAGCTGTCGTTAAGGTTTTACTCAAGAAAACGTAAAATTGATAAATCATACTATTACTAACAAAGCTGAGTGAATTTCGACATCTCACGTATTTGTTGTTGTTGTACTCATTAAGGCCTACATTCGTTTTTTTCAGATTTTTCGGATGGCAGGTGCCTAATTGCGAGGGGGGGTACGCGAAAAGTTCGTACATTTCCCCTTCCCCTGCCCACCTCGGTACTTATAAGGCAATTTTAAAACTTGTTTTGAAAAGATCTCATTGAGACTTTTCCAATGACACCCTTCTCGACTTCCAATGGTGAAATTTTTTTTGAGGGGTCGCCTCCCTATATGGGGAGACCCCCCTTAAACCCCTTTGAAAAATTTTCCCACCCTTGAATTTTCAAGAACTTACCACTTCTGACCTTTCCACAAAGTTTCATTGCTGTAGCCTCTATAGTTTCGGAGAAAAAACGGACAGACGGACACAGGTCGTGATTACAATAGGGTTTTGTATTTTAGTACAAAACCCTTAAAAAGATGTCATTATCAATCAATTATGCAATTGCAGTTAACTTTTACATATTCAAAAAATTCTTAATTTTGGATTCCTTTTTAAACTACACCGGAAATTAAATCAACAGAGCAACGTTCGTGGCGCATCTAGAAATGATGACAGAATTTGAGTTGATGTTCCACTCCAGTGTTCCATTCTCAAAGGGAGGAGTATTGTAGCAACTTCCACAGTTTCGCCACCATGTTGCTACTGGCGTTGCTGTTGCCTAAGAGACATATTTGTTATTTGTCATTCTTCCTTCTTCTCGTAAGGGGTTCTTCACCATTAAAAGCTATTGCCCCCCCCCCCGACTAATATAAAATTTGAATTTATTGTGATGATGGTAATAGGGGAACCGGTTAATTCATGCGGTTTTCGAACAGATGGCGTAACTTGATTTTTATTCCACCTTTCTAAATATGTGTTGGAAACCTACTATCATGTAGTTTCAGAATCAGTATGTGTCATTTAGCTGAAGCGTAAACAACAATACTTTTTTTACTCTGAAAATGTCGAATTTTGGTCGAATAAAGTATTTTTGCGGGGAGTACTTCTTCAATGAAGAAAAAGGCTGCCGAAAGTCATCGTATTTTGGAGAAGTGTATGGTGTGCATGTTCTAGCTGGGCGTACGTGCCAGAAGTGGTTTGCACGGTTTAAAAGTGGTAATTTTGACATGGAGGACGATGAACGGCCCCGACAGCCAAAAAAGTTTGAAGATCACGAATTGGAGACATCGCTCGACCAAGATCCATCCCAAGCTTGCAAAATCATTTAGCGTCGCTCAACAAACCATTTCCGATCGTCTAAAAGCAATTTTAGACAATAAAGCTTCAAAAAACCGCACGAATTAACCGGTACCTTTATTATTTATACTAATTAATAAAGTTTCTTTAGTGATTGTTGGTGGTTATCATTCTCTGTGCCAACAAAGTCACTTGGAAGACCACTGAATAAGAATTTTCTACGGGCAGCATCTTTTGCTTTACTTGGTTTGGCAACATCTGAACGAATCTGAGGAGACTCTATAGGCCTCCATGGTAGAAATAGAAGAGATACTTGAGGATTTAAAACGATCAAAACTATCTTCAATGTGCAGCTTGCTTAAGAAGCAATACCGATTCAGGGTATTATGGTTTGCTGCCACACTCGATTGATCAGCTTTTAAAAAATTAGAGAGGAAAGGCGAAGTATTTCTCAAAGAACAAGAAAATGTGATAGCAAGCTCAATGGAGAGTTGTGAAAGGTTGGGAGTTGGTTTGTCAAAGGATGAAAGTGCCACAGATACATCCAGAGAAGAATGTGGCAAATTGGAAAGAACAAGGTCATTTTTTTGTTATTGGCATTTGGATTAGTACTGAAGTAGAAAACAAAAGAAGAAAGAGCAAACGACACACTACCACTGGCGTAGAGGTAGATACAGGAGACGGCGAAAGATCAAATTCATGCAGCCACGAGCTTTTGCCTTTGCTATTGTGATACCTCGCATAGGCTCGAAGTTAATTTCGAAATTGGGGTCAAAATTTTGTTCATCATTTGATGAGGTTTATCATATTCTTGGTGATAAGCTTTATGAGAATGCAGCGTTTGCAAATTAATTGTTTACTACAGAAAGATAGCCAAAAAATTGTCATATGTGCTGATATTATTATGCTGGTGGAATTTTTTTGAAAACGTATTAGGGGGCACAACTCTTGACCTACGTAGAAAATTTCATAACTCTAGCTTGTGTGGTTTGCGATTAAACTTGCTGTGGCGCACGGACGGACGGACAGAAAGACGAAAAGACAGCTCACGATTTTAATAGGGTAGTGTAAAAATATTGTATAATCCCCTAAAATGGTCTTTTGGATAAATACTTACAAGTTAAGCCATTAAAAACGTTTCTACTAAGATAGCGAATTGCACTTACCTTCTGATTTTTGGGGGCCATCATTTTGAATGCATGCATTTTTTGGATTTTTTAAAATACTTCTATCTTAGAGTCTCATCAGTCAATCTGCCAAATCTCATTCAAATCGTAGTTTCCCTCTAGATAGGATAATAGCATAAAATTTTTAGGAAAATGGCAACTAAAAATATTAGGTTTTAAATTTTCGACTTCTTTATTTTTCATCAGATTTTTGTAATTTGTAATTTGTTTAGTACAAGAACTTAGTACAATTATCCATAATTTTAAGTTTCATCAAAATCCATTGGAAAATGTAGCCACTAGAGGGCCATAAAAATCTGAAAAAATCGCATATTTGACTCGCCGCCATTTTGAGACTTGCGCGTTGATGCGCACCAAAATTCCAAAGCATTTAGATCTAATTGTTTTTTATCGTGATAATAAATTTCATTTAAATCGAATCAATATTGGGTCTTTGAGATGCGTTGAAATTGCAAGCTTCATCAAGCCGCCATTTTGTTTTTGGACACCTGATCTCTAGTTTTTTTATATAGGTCTTTGGACACTTACAGTTTTTATGAAAATACTGAATTTCACAACTACAACATCCAATGTTTACACGTTTTTCGACGTTAGAGCGGCCGCCATTTTGTTTCAAACAGTTCGACTTTGGATTTTTTATTGTGAAATTCATCGCACACCTCAATGAACCTCTGTACCAAATTTCATACAAGTAAGAGTTTCGTCAGAACAGGAATCACGTCTAAAATGGCCGCCATTTCGTTTTCCCCCGACCGATTGAGCTGGTTAAACAACTTGTCTGACATATTCATCCAATACGCCTTTCCTAAAAGTTTTGTGAAAATTGGAGCAAAATTGTAATCTCTAGCATAGTCCCGATTTTCCTTATATCCTATATATTATATATATATATATATATATATATATATATATATATATATATATATATACATATATATATATATATAGAGGTGTGTTCAAAAAATATCACGAATTTTGTTTTTTTTCAAAAATTATTTATTTATTCATGAATATCTATTTTGTCCCCTTCAAAGTAATCTCCATGAGATATTATACGCTTGTGCCAACGGTTTTTCCAATCTTCGAAGCACTTCAAAAAATCATTTTTTTTAATCTTGTTCAGCTCCTCCTTCGATGCCGTCTTTATCTCGTCAAGCGTAGCGTAACGTCGTCCTTTCATGGGCCTCTTCAGTTTAGGAAACAAGAAAAAGTCACAGGGGGCCAGATCTGGGGAATACGGTGGCTGCGGCATCATTAGTGTGTTGTTTTTGGCCAAAAATCGCGCACAAGCAACGATGTGTGAGCAGGGGCGTTATCGTGGTGCAAAAGCCAATTTTTGTTCTCCCACAAATCCGGGCGTTTCTGGCGGATTGCTTCGAGCAAATTGCGCATAACTTGCAGGTAATATTTCTTATTGACCGTTCTTCCCTGTGGCAAGAACTCATGATGCACCACGCCGAAGAAAACTGTCAGCAAAACTTTCACATTCGGTCTTGGTTCATGCGGCAGCTTCCATTGAGATGATTGAGCTTTGGTTTCCACGTCATAACCATAAACCCACGATTTGTCACCAGTTATGACCCTCTGGAGCAAATTTGGTTCGTCGCGGACAGAGTTTAACATCTCATTAGCAATGTTCATGCGTTGCTGTTTTTGGTCGCAATTGAGCAATTTTGGTACGAATTTCGCGGCGACCCGTCTCATGCCCAAATCGTTGATAAAAATCGAATGGCACGAGCCAATCGATATGTATAGGTCCTCAGCAACTTCTCTAACGGTGATTCGACGATTGGCCAATACCATTTTCTCCACTTCATTAATTTTTTCGTCTGTTGTTGAAGTGCTCGGGCGTCCCGCACGCTCTTCGTCGTTCACATCTTCTCGCCCTTCTAAAAACATTTTTTACCACCGATAAACGTTGCTTCGGTCCAAGGTAGCTTCTCCGTATGCCACAGTCAACATTCGGAATGCATCCGCGCACTTAATTTCGTTTTTCACACAAAATTTGATACACGTTCTTTGATCCATTTTTTTGAATAAGTAAAAATCGAAGACGATTGAAAACACGTGCAAGTAAAGCAGCTATCACCAATCAAGTGAACATTCAAAATGGCTGAGCTTGTCGGCATAAGTGACAGACATGAGTACCAACATAACGCCACAAAAAAATCGAAATTCGAATATACGTAACCCGCGAAAATTCAAAATTCGCGATACTTTTTGAACACTCCTCGTATATATATATATATATATATATATATATATATATATATATATATATATATATATATATATATACACATATATGTATATATGTATATATATATATATATATACACACATGTATACACACACACACACACACATATATATATATATATATATATATATATATATATATATATATATATATATATATATATATAATATATATATATATACATAAAAAGAACTCTACGTAATAGGTCAATTTCTCTTGAGAAATTCACCCAAAATTTAAAAAAACCGACTCCAAAGTAAAAGATGAATTCAATTTTATAAAAGCGGTGCTAAATTAGTGATTTTACATGGTAATTTAGTACCACTTCCATAAAATTCATTTCATTCTCTGTAGGGCACTTTGAAGTCCGCTTTCTTCGTTTTCAGGTAAATAGACAAATATTTTCAAATTAAACCGCCATGTTTTGAAAACAAGTTTTAATGGCCCCCAGATCACGTCGCACTGTGTTGAGATAAAAACACTTCGTACTGCAGTATTTTCCAATTTTCTAAATGAAATTTTATCGTGTACACTTATCTGACTCCTTCTATGACTTCAAAACAACCCGATATTCAATATTCATGAATGTTTTTTAACGTTTTCGTTGGACTTGACACGTAATAGTCAAAAAATTCCGCGATGACTCTCGCTGCAAACGTTTCAAATCAAAATGTTTACAAAAATAAACACACTCTATACAAAACACAAACACGAAACCATAAAACGAATTGATTTAAAGTTAATTTGATTGAAACATCCACGAATTAAGTCCTCGATGAAAATATTTTCACCAATTTATTCGAAATATGTAAACGTTCAAGGAGCGGACATGAAACGTATTTCACTCGCGTAAATCATCAAATCTATCGGCAAAACCACTTTTTTTACACGGCACAAGTCCAAAATACAGTCAAGTTTCACTTTTCTGTAATAAAATATCGCGTGGTTATGGACTAATGTAAAAAATCCGCTTGAATTGGTGGCGCTTCTCATGATTTTATCTTTGGTTACATTTTACTCACCTGAGCCAGGAAAAATACAGCACGTCAGTTCATTTTTCCAGCAAATAATGAAAAACTACACACTTCACTTTGTAATTCACTCGCGTTTACTTTGGTATATTAAGTTTTTCATTGAAAAATTTTAAATTTTACTATGCGAATCCATATTTTACGAAGGATATGGAAACTGACAGATCCACGCCAGCTAATACTTCCGCTTCGAAAACAGGGGTGTCCACGCAGTTCTTATGGATCAAATACTTTTGAAAATATGGCGCGAAGTATGATTTTGTTGACATTTGTCGAAAAGGGTGGAGGTTTGCGAAAAGATAACGAGACCTTGTGTATGAAATAAGAAGTAATAACTTATGATGACATTTGAACGTGCGAATAAATGACTTGAATTTGCATTTCGAAATTAATTTCGACAATTGAAAAATTTTACGCATCCCTTAAAATAGCATCAGCTGAAAATTGCAAAAGCTTTCGAAAATGAACGTGTACGTACATGGAAGGCTTGATTGTGTTAAGCGACTTCAACGCTTTCCATAGGAATTGAAAGCTCGCCGTCTCCTGTATGTACCTCTATGACCACCGGTAAGTATGGAGCCAAGATAAACTGAGGTCACCACAGAATAATATAGGGATCGATAGGAAGTGAGCAATAATGTAACTCGAGAATTCCGCAAAGAAACGTTCATAAACAATAGTAAGATATACTCAATCGTTGAAGATGGAGTAAAATCATTGCAGAATTTGCTAGTAAGAGAAACATGCACACTAACCAGAATGCCTTCACTGCTAGATTTACCAGTAGCATCACGGTCGCTATTTCTGCGGGAGATTAAATGGCTCGGGAGGAGCTCACTATTATTTATCTCATTTGTCAGCCATGTTTTATTAGACAAATGATATTGTACGGAAAAAGTATGGAAGAAAAGCGAAATTTAGTAGTATTCGTCCTCAGGTCAGGAAAATTTTGTTGATGGTGTCAGATTCAACAATCTGAGTGATTAATGTTCGAATAAGTTTTAAGGCCTAAGAGTTGTTCTTCTTGTGCAAAAAGACACAGGATTGGTCCGCTTACGATTCAGAGAGAACTTTTTGACGAAGATACCTGCAGGCCGAAAATTGGAACCGTAATTTTGAACGACGCAATCAATCTATTCGCCTTTCCACCAGGGTAAGTTTAGTGCTCTGTAGTAACTCAGAAATAAAGTTATGATTATATTTGATATGACCGATAATATATTCAACCGGGGTCGCGTAATCTAACCTCGAAAAAAATATTTGGGACTGTGGGGGATGTAACATGCAGTTAAGCACCAAGTTTGATTACAGGAGTTATATGTCATCTGAATTGAATGGATAATTAATTACGAAAACAATCAATTACTTTCAGCTCTGTTTGCTTGTTTTTCAAAACTGAATATATTATTTTCTATGTAGAGGACCAATAAATCTGCAAAGGATTATTTTTCTATATTAAAAGTATAACCATCATAAGCATAATTCTTGCTTTTATCGTTTCTTCCCATCAACTTTATTCCATGTCATCATGTCATCTCTAAGTGCCTTTTAAATGCATTCAGATCCAATCCTTTCTACCATCTACAAAAGAGCTTAAGCTGCTGTATATCATTTGTCTTACTTCGCAACCTGCATGACGTGAGCTGCATTCTGAAAACGTTAATTTTCCAAGCGAATTTAATTTTGTCGCATTTGCATGAAATGCAGATTTTCATGAGACATCCATCCAATCACAGAATATCCAGACTAGCCATAATTATGCAATTAAATTGGTACATAACAAATTACCCTGGTTACAAAGTAATTACATATTTATGTATCTTCGTCATGCATATTCAAATGCAGCTTTGGCGCGCATCTTGGCAGCACGATCACGTTTATTGCTTGCACCCGTCAATGTGAATTTACGAGTATCTAGCTTCACCGGTGTACTTAGGGGTTATTAAAAGCAGTTTAATTCAACGAAAGATTGGCTCGTTCAGGAATGAGCAATACAAATATTGCAGAATTAAGGTAAGTTGCCAGGTGAGTTGATGACTGAAAAGGGAATCCATTCACTGTAGGGTAGATTCGCTGAGGCAGTATAAATGCTAATATTAGATGATGAATCTGGATGACAAGAAATGCCCATTGGTGGTTGGAAATTAAAATATGCTTGCGATGAGGTTTTGTTAATTTTTTTAAGCTGCTCATCTTGTGCAAGTTCTGTATCACAAGATTACATCGAGAGTTTATTCATTGAAATTGAAAGCTAAACAATCAAGTGACTATACGCTGCATCCTACTAAAATATTTCAGTTATCCTTCATTGTGCCTCACCTGTTGGGCAATAAGTTCAACATTTGAACTTCTAATTCCGAAAAGCTTGAATTTCACACACATGATTACCACATTCGTTCACGCCTCTTCAGTCCTGTCGTAAGCGCAGACTAGATAATAAGTATTCAAATCAGCTCATCCTCTAGACACCAGCCTTGATCAATTGCCAATTTTCCCTCGCAGCCTATTAACTTGCCTATTGGCAATTGAACGTGGAATTAGATGGGGAGGAAAGTATTATAGTCCCCGTGCACGTATCAAAGAATGGTCACTCGGGTTGGGTGGTTGCGAGTAATAATGAAATAATACCATCACATTCAACATTAGCTGGAAGCATTTCAATGTGTCCAGTATTCAAGCCGGAGCACGAGCCGCATCCATATCCTGAACGTATTATTGCCGCGAATATAAAATACTTTATCTACGTGTACTTAATTTGACCTAGGAGATTATCCGGGGTCGGTCTTTGTGTAATTGTGCTATGTGTTACGTATATGATGGCACATATTCATTTCATGGGAGTAATATCGTTCTAGCCAAGTGTGAACTAACCTCTGCATCTGGTTACCAATCGAGGCCTCTCGCATATATTCATTGTACGTTTTCATTAATCTGCGTTATGATGGCGATAGCATTTATACACGTAGTGAGCGGTGCATAATGAAATATAATTAACTTTCAAGCAGCCACAAACGGAGCTTTCATGATTGTGAATAACGACGGTGTTGGATGGGATACAAGAACGGGTGTTTCAATATGAATGTATGGCTATGTAAAAATTTCACTTGCACATCATCGTTGCAAATTTTATTTTATCTCTTCCTTAATTAGATGTAAATATTTATAGATTCAGATGCACCGATACTAAAGTTTTCGTACACAGATAGAATTATTTTAAAGTTCTATCCTACGTTTTTCTGTATGAACAACAAATGAATATCTTAATTTCAGTTGCTGTCCCACAGCGGCTTTTAATTTCATTTTTCCAAAGAACGTGGTCAAGTACAATATTGAACTTAATGAACAAGTTGGGTAAACAGACCTACGGTCATGTCAGAAGGGTTTTGTACCCAACCTCTCCGAAACTAGCAACAAATAATGTCAAGAAACATGTCAAAGAGATGTGCACATTTAAAAGAAAACTCCATTTTCTTCCAAAATATATGTATGTAAAAATATGTATTGCAGAAATTTCAAATGGCTATAACTTCCGCGAATATCATTCGATTTTCATCAAACTTGCAGAGTATTAGGTCCTTATATGTAACTACTCAAATATCGAATTTTGTTGAGTTTGAAGATACATGTACGATTTTATTGGGGAAAATGTGAAATCCGAAAATCATACTATTATTAACAAAGTTGAATGAATTTCAATTTCTAAGGTATTTGTTGTTGTTGTACTCAGAAATATCTACCTCTATGATTTTTTTCATATTTTTCGCATCACAGGTGTCCAATCGCGAGGGGGGGAGACACAAATTTGTCGTGTATTTCCCCTTCGTGTGTGCCCCCTGAAGTAAAAAATGTCAGTTTAAGACCTGTTTTGAAAAATTCTCGTTTAGACCTTTCATATGATACCCAAATTGACTACCTTGGATGAAATTTTCTTTTTCGGGGGCCACTCCTCTATATGGGGAGATCCCCCTTAACTACCTCATAAATTTTTTTTTGTAGCTGAACTTTCAAGAGAGCACCACTTTACACCTGCATGTAAAATTTGGTGTTTCTAGCTTAAGTACTTTGCGAGACAAACTGCTGTGACATACGGACGGACGGACGGACGGACGGACAGAAAGGTCGCGATTTTAGTAGGATTTTGTTAAATTATTTTACAAAACCCTAAAAGAGGCTTTCAGAAACAGAAAAGGATAGAATAGAGTTTATGGGATCGGTACCGAATCAGTCTTCTCCGTTTTAAGTAATGGTTGACTAATGAGCGGGAGCTTCTCACTTTTCCGAAATTGGATAATTGGTTTTGCACTGATTCCATAGAATTATTTCATTTTTAACGGTTTAAAAAAAAAATTGCTAGAATACCCTATTAAGTTTCAATTTGCTACCGGACTTCTTTAGATGTGCTAATTCATCAGAATCCTTTAAATTTTACAGAAAAAAAAGTGGCTTTTAGGATTGACTGGTGACGAATTTTTGAGAATTTTCAATTTTATTAATTAATTAATTTAGATTTAACAATTTTTGTGAATAAATAGCATAAGTAAAATGAATATGTTCATGTAATTTGAGAAGTAGTAAGACAAACGATCTTAACTCAACTCCTTTCTCAAGCTCTGCTTATAAGGAGTTGCTGAGCTTATATACTTTTTATATTATGCTTGTTATGTCAATTTGTAAAGCTTTGTAAGTTATTAAAAAAAAAAATATCGGTACCTGTCCGTCCGTCCATCAGTGCGTCATAGCAAATTTTCTCAGGAACTAAAGAAGCTACAGTCATCAAATTTTGTGAAGAGCTCAGAAGTTTCTGGTTATTGAAAGTTTCGTGGTCAAAAAAAAAAAAAAGAAATCAAAGGCATTTAAGTGGGTCTCCCCACATAAAGATGTGAGCCCTTTGTAATAAAAATTTAATTTGTATAAAAACCACTAGTTAATGCCTTGTGGGTATCACACGATACAATACAAGTGTTGTCACTGTATATAACTTTATTTAACTTAATAACTAACAATAATCACGTATCGGCATGTGCACGGTCGGGATTGCGTGTTGCTTGCATTCAATGGCGTCATCAGACTAACTGTTGCTTCTCAACCCCTGCGTTGTTGTCTAATTCTCTTTTGAGCGTTGCATCATCTCAGGCAATGATTCCATAACATCGGAACCTTGTAGCGGTGAGCTGCTGCATCCCCACAGTACTTCCTCCTGAGTCATGTCGTTCACGATATAACGATTAGCTGGTGGATATGTTCGCGTGATGCTTGGTGGCGGTGGATTAATCGGCATCCAGGGCTTGAGCGATTGCAGCACAGTGGACCGGAGTTCACAGTTTGGATGCTGCAATTTGGTCGCTGCAGCACTGATATCGCATTTGGCGCTTCTCTGAGGAACGCGGGCTTAAATCTCTTGGTGGAGACGTTTATTGAGCGCCGGCTTACGTCAATTTTGTGCAGTACTTCTGATAATTGATTTACTAATTTATGAGGGCCGGTAAATGGTTGCAATAGAGCTTTGCGTAAGGCATCCACTCAAAGGAAGACGTGTGAGCAATTGCTTAAGTTTTTCTGGCGGAATGTTGGTCAATCGGTGTGGTTGGATGTTGGCGTGGGTCGAAGTTCTTGCATCGTTTGACGGGGGTCATTTAAAAACGTGTGAGAACTTATTGTTTCTTTGCTGGGTATGAGAAATTCACCTGGAAGCGCAAGCGTTGTCCCGTATACCATGTAGCGCAAATAGGTATAAAAATGTCCGTAAAGGACTGCAGCGATGGTCTGCTGCCTCGGCGGAAGAGTATGGTAATATCCACCGAGATTGGCCTTGCCTGGGGACGCGTGAATGCGCTGGCAGGCTAGCGTTGCGGTGTCGCGGGTCGGGTTCATTCTCCCAGTATAAGGACCCACTACAAAAGAATTTCGCATTCACGAAAAGAAAGTCGACTGAAGTCGAAAAATGGAGGTGACTAGCTAAGGGTTTGAATTGCTTGTTCCGAGAACAAGTGGAAACGAGTAAAAACAGACGGACTGGTGGAGATCTCGCCATTACGAAGATCCTTATGGCCCACAAATAAGAGTGGGGCATCCTGATGGATGTGGTGCTCCTTCGCACCTTCCAAACCGGATCAAGATCCAAACGTAGACGTGGCCATGTGCTTCCCATTTGAGTGAATAACTCATACAAAAGCAATTTTTATGACTCTTTCCCACAAATGAGAAGCAAAAACGTAACCAATTTATATTATAGAGTTATGCAATAAAATCACATAACCCTATATCATAAAAGGGCACGCAAGCGGAAGGCCACTCTACCCGTCACGAGCCCCTGGTAAGCGTCAAAAACGGTGGAACGCACCCAATGGCTAGCCCATATGAGCGAATAAGCCTGCCACCGGTGCGGGTCCTATACCCGGTCAGAAAGAGCGAATGAAAAGAGTACGATGATTCTGGTTGAGAACAAGTCACAGTTTCCTTTACCAAATCAAATAATCATATAAATGTGAACGAAATAAAACTAGATCACAATGCAAGCAACTAATTGATTTGCTCATCATTCACGAACGAGTTGCAACCTCATCTAGTGATTCGGACTTTCATAGAAAATCCATAAATTTAAATTTGAAGTTCCAGTTTTTCAGTTTTTTTGTATAGTTTTGAAATTATTCTAGTTGTTTAAGGTAAAATTTGTTTTCTCTTGCTCCTCATACATTCATGCATTAATTATAATATTGCATAGTTTATTTCTTTTTCATCGGTGAGAGTGAAAAAAAATGTTCTTTAAATTCAATTGGCATTTTTTCCCCAGTATCCTGTCGATTTTCTCCATTTCCCACAACGTACCACATTGTGATCAATTTAAGATACAGGCACATATAATTTACAAGGGGAAATATTCAAATGCTTGCGTATGTAAGAACAGAAGTAAAACCATTTTCTTCCATAGTACTCTTCAGTCAAATGATAGCAGTTGTAATTTTTCAATCTTAGTCGCAATGTTGAATGTTTTACAGCGTTATTGTTTTTTGGATAGGCTCTTTTTCTACATAGATTCACCTGGGTGTCCCGTTTGAAGTACGCATTTGTTGTTAGTTCAATCAGCAAGTTGAGAGTCCCATTTTGAGTAGCTGTTAATAGCAATGCATGGCAGACACCTGCTGCAGGTTTGCTGATTGGGGCAGATGATGACGTCTTAACGGGATTACTTTCAGTAAGCTCGGAAGTTAATTTGCTCTGTCCTGGTATCCGTTGAAATCAATACACGCCGGCAGGTCTAATTGCGTATGAGTTCTCTTCGCAACACTGTTCCACTCCAATACATTCATCACTTTTGGTGGTAATTTGGATGTAGTTGGAGAACTTGACGACGATGGTTTGGGGTTGGTTTTAGGGTTTTCAAGCGACCGATTGTGAACATTAGAATTGGCGGAGAATGCGAATTGATGTTTTGTATGCTTTCTAGGGCGACTTTTAAATCAAATAATTATCGGATTCTGATAACGGGAACATTTTTCAAAGATTTTGTGACTGTTTTGATAACGCGGTTATTTTCGCTTAAATTTATTCTTATTTTTAGCACCGCAGCGAATTTTAACACTTCTCACATGGCCACATACACTTTTCACTACCGAAGCTTACGCTCGAAATGTTTTTCATTTATGTTTTACGTAAATTATCTGTTGATGTTTTTTGGTGCGCAATCTTTACTCCAGATACTCTCCAACTTGTCTCTTCACTTCCGTAATTCCCGTCCATCCAATTTCGAAGTCATTTCAAGTTTTTCCGTGGATGTAATAAAACATGAAATTTTCACTAGTTTTTCGCACTTTTCACAACTTTTACTTCGTTTGACAATAAATCTGAAATTCGCAACCTTTCCGCACTTCCCTCTTTCAAAACCCGGTCCGCGAAAAAAATTCCCCAAGTCGTCCCTCGCGTCCGCCCGTGTCGCCGTCCAGGTCAAAAACTAATCATTCCCTTCCCAGCTGAGTCTACATCCCACAACGGTGGTTTTCCCGTCCCCAAGCGGTTTTTCTCCTTGCTTGTCCGTCGTCTACCGTAGCATCACGCTGTTACGGTAGATGAGGACGAGCCCCTTGCTCAGTCACTGTAGATCGCATTTAGCAATGCAATCTGCGGAACGGTGTATTGAATCAGCGTTCCCACACTCGAAATTTCTTTTGGCGGAATCGAAAATTGTTTTCCTATTTTTTTGAACAAAATTTAACTGAAGTAACGAAAAATGAAGAAACATTTTAAATAGTAATAAAATAAAATTTCATGAAAAATATAATTAAAAGAAAACGGTTAAATTTACAATAGAGGAAAATTGATATAAAGTTACATTTAATAATAATAATAAGAAAGAAAACTATTTTGCCAATTACGATTATGAATGGAAATAAGTAATGCTTGTTCTAAATCTGCCATTGAAATTTCGAATAGGAGATAGGAAGGTTTTTGAGCAGTTTGATTGTATGACTGCTCGATTACTACAACCATTTCTGCCGAGGATGTACCAATGACTTCTTTCACTGTGTTTCTAACCTAACAACACTGTCGGGAGTACGTCAACCCAGGCTGAGTTATTTTTATGGCACATTATAGCTTGTTTCAAGGATCGGTGCCACCGTTCAATCGACCCATCAGACGAGAAATGGTATAGTGATGTTCTGGTGCATTCGCAAAGGATGAGGTTAGCTAAAGCTGTGAAAAATGACGACTCAAACTGTATGCCTTGGTCCGTAGTTACGGTCTGTGGGGCTCCAAACCGTGCCACCTAATTGTTGAAAAACGCTATGGAAACTGATTCGGCCGTTCGATCGGTAAGCGGAGCTGCATTGGGCCAACATTATAATCAATCCATAATAGTGAGGATTATTTGAATCCCTGGCAAGGAGTAAGTGGTCCTACTATGTCAAGGTGGACGTGCTGAAACCTTTCAGCTGGAACTTCAAAATGCTGGGGGAATTTCTTTGATGTCGGCCTACTTTGGAGCGCTGGTACGGGGTGCAGTTTCGTGCCCATTGGTGTGTATCGTATGCAGAGCCAGACGAAACTTCGGGAAACAGCTTTGTATATGGCGCAGCCGCTAGGGTGCGATGGCTGATGGAACGCACTGGAAATTTTTTCGCGGGGAAACTGGTACGAAAGGGCGAGTTGTTCCTGTCGATGTATCACAGTATAGCTCAGATCCACCATTAAAGGCGATGATTTTTGATCGCAGAGATGACGTGTTGTTCCTTAATAGGGCTTGGAGCTCTTCATTTGAGTTTTGATGATGTATTAATTCGTCGACTCCAATGGACACGGGCATGGTCTCGAGGTGTGACAAGGCGTCTGCTACACAGTTTTTACTACTAGCGATGTGTCTAATGTCTGTTGAGAACTGAAATATGAAGCTCGAATGGCGGAGCTGTCGAGGTGATGCCTTGTTGGGTTCTTTTGAGAATACATAGACGAGCGGTTTTTGATCCGTTGCGAAAATGACAAATACTGCTGTAAATGGCAAACACTTCGCGATCATACGCGCTGTATCTCTTTTCTGAGGGTGATAGTTTTCTTTGATAGAAATTCAATGGGAGCGATTGGTCATTTTGGCGTTGTTTCAGGACGGCCCCAATAGCGCTGTCAGATGCGTCTAATGCCAATAAATCCACCGTTGAGAAGATTACCTTGTTAGCTTCAATGTTCCGCATTGGGTACCGATCGGGTTGACTTTTTAAGTTAAACGGGCGATAATCGCCACATGGGCGCCACGTGCCATCCTTCGTTTGTGCTAAGTGGAGAAGGGCGACAAAACCCTTTACTGATTAAATAGTTGAATTCTGAATTTGCTATTTTTAACTTTTCGGGAGTAAGCCTACGTGAAGATCGGCTACGGGTGGCCCAGTTGTGACTAGGTGGTGCTGAACTTTATGAGTAGTGACTTTGCGCGTTTTGCATGAGTTCGTAATTTCCGGGAACTCTCCCAATAAAGCGTGGAATACGGAATTTTTGTTCACGGTGAACACCGTTGCGCAGCTAGATTGGCTTATTTGTCCTTTCGTTGATCGTCTTGCCGGATCGAGAAGTTTTTTGTTTTTAAGGTCTGCAATTATCCGAAAATGCTTGAGAAAATCGACGTCCAGTATTAGCCGAGACACGGCGGTTATGTGAAATTACCAATTCAGTTGTTTAGGTAGTCCCAGTGACAGCGTTATGTTTTTCGTCCCGTATATGCTTATTGCACTGCCATTTGCTGCGAATAATTTGTATCTTTAAGCGTATTTTCGACCTGACGTGTGGAATTTTGGAATTACTGAAATGTCGGCCCCAGGGTCGACTAAAAATTTTAATCCGCTATTTCTATCGCGCAGTAGCAGACGGTTTGCCACTGCGTCGCTGATGCCCACCTGATTCATCAGCAACGGCATTCATTTCCCTTCTTCTCTCGAAAAGAGCAGGGTGGTCGACATTATCTGGCTGCCGTGCCGAAACGACGATGGAAATAACATGTTATTGTTACGGGTTTTCGCGGTGATTTCTTTAATCCTACAGTTGCCCTTGACTGATTTGATTGCGTGTACTTGCATTCGGGATGGCAACTACAATTACTGACGTTGACGGGCTGGACATGAGTTTGATGTAACGTTCTTCAGAATTCTGTGATTTCTTCCTTCAATACATCTTCGTTTCGTATACCGTTATGACGCATTTCTGCCCATCGGCTTGGCGTCGTCATGGAAGCTGTCGAAAATCCGATCAGCTGCTCGTGCTAATTTGCTTAATGTTGGGGTGTCCGACGCAGCCACTATTGAGCGCACCCCTGATGGCAGACGTTCGAGCCACATGTGACACAAGACTCCTTCGGATATGTTTGCCTTAGATACGTTTTACATGCGGTGAAGGAGTTGCGAAGGGTTTTGATTACTTAGTTTGAACACGTACAATAGTTCACGCGTACTCTGCGATTCCGACATGCCGTAACACGACAGCAGTTGTGTTTTAAGGTTGTCACATTTATGACTTTCTGCCGGCGATTCGATGATATTGGCAATTTGCGCGAGCATGGAAACGTCGAGCTCCGCTATCACCCTGTCGAAGCAAGTAGCATCGTCTTTAATTTTTTTGCGCGAAATTGTGCTTTGACGCGCGCGAACACTAATGCCAGTTGGCTTTGCCAAAATTGAGGCAATGTCACAGCCGCCATACTATGCAATACCGCCAGTGTGTCAATCGCTGTTGCAATTGGCCCCGCACTATGAACATTGTGAAATTGTTCTGTTGCCATTGCACAAGACGTTAGGGTCACCAATTGGAGGTATAACTTTATTTGACTTAGTAACTAATAATAATCACTTATCGGTACGCACACGGTCGGGATTGCGTGTTGCTTGCATCGAATGGCGTCATCAGACTAACTGTAGCTTCTCAAATCCTGCGTTCTCTTTTGAGCGTTGCATCGTCTCTGGCGGTGTGTCCATAACATCGAAACCTAGCATCGGCGAGCTGCTACGTACCCACAACTTATATAAGAACAATTAGTCAGTGCATGAACCATTCTACTGCTGTAATCTAAATTATATTGTACAGGGATAGCTAATAAAACGAAGAAGAGACGGAGAAAAACTGACGGGAGGATTTGTAATACAACAGCTGAGCTAACTAGACGCCTTATTTTATTCGTTCGCGAGTTTGTAAAATTTTTAAAAAGGGGCGATTATAACTCAGGTGTGGGGTGATCACGGAACGAGATACAAAAAAAAGTTTTGATGACGTGATGGTCCGGTTAACAAAAAACCAACTGTTGTAGGCACTTGCCACGGTCGGTGTGGATACGCCACCGACGGCCATAGTGACGCAACTGAGGCTCCTCTACGATACACTAGAGCAAGGCGAGGGCGTAAGTTTCCCTAGAAGCGACGATTCGTTGGAACCAGATGACACACCTGCCGATAACCATTCACTCGAGTCCGATTTTGAGGTTACAACACGTAGACCTTACCTCGCTGTTACGGCTGATGTTCCATCTGCGGCCCTGATCACGACAGATGTTGCCACAACAGCCACTTCTGATTCATTTTTTGCCACCCTGAAGATTACTCCGGCAATTACAGTTACTGATTGCACTATTACAAGCGATGTCCACACCGATATCACGATTTTTTCTATAGCGTCCTCCGCTGCAGTCGCTGTTATTGCCGATGAAACCACTGCATTTACAAAAAACACTGCTGTCCACAATGACCAAATCGCCGTCCATGTCCCTAAAGCCACTGTTTTGTCTCAAAGACTCCCCTTGGCTAATGAAGTCACCCAAGAAGAGGCCATTGAACGAGAAATTGCAATTTTGAAGAAAAAGAAGGAACCACTCGAATTACAACATGTAATTAATCTACTCGAAGCAGGTAGTCACACGACCCATACTGCGAGCATCCGGCACATTGACTTTAGTGATGTTGAATATGCGGTCAACAAATTCAGCGGGGATGACCACTATGATGCCCGGTGCTCCGTAGCCAATTTAGATGACTTTTGGGCAACCGCCAATACAGATGATCACTTTAAGCTGATATGCCTTCGATGTCTCCCCACGGGAACTGCAAAAGCCTTTCTCAGAACCATCATTACCCATAATCTTAGACTGAAATTTCCTCAAGGAGTATAATATTTGTCTTCATGAATTCAAAGATATTAATACCCAGATGTATAGTCATAAGAATACAGCATTTGAAAAAGACAAAAGTGATTTCTGTGCCTTTAAACCGACAAACAATAAAAGATTGACTAGTCCATACGTAAATACGAACCTCCTGAGGAAGCCACCTATGAACTTAACAACATGAGATGTACTGATAAAAATTAGGCCTACGCTGGTACACCCGTTAATGATCAGACCGACAATAACTTTAGAACCTTTTCCGACCTTACTAATGTAGTAAGGATGACATAAAAACCCTAGAAACCCTGCCTGAGCAAAAACCACACAAGAGCCCTTAGAAATGCCATTTACGAAAACTATTTGAGCTCGATGAACCTCATTGTAGCACCCCATCACTATCAGATGGAAGTTCAGTCAAATAATAATACTCCGTTTCACTGCACGCTACGAAGATTATCTTATCACGGGCGAACAGAAGTTCAGAAGATCACAGAAGAGCTACTAAAGAAGGGGATAATTCGAACCAGTAATACCCCATACGCTTCTGCCATAGTTAGTAAGAAAAGCGGTGAATTGAGAATGTGTGTGGACTACAGAGCCCTAAACAAACAGACCATTCGAGCCAATTTTCCGCTGCCACTTATAGGAGACTGCATCGATTATTTGGCAGGAAAGAAGTTCTTTTCAATTTTAGATCTGCGTAATGGATTCCATCAAGTTAAAATGGCATCTGAATCTGTAAAATACACAGCGTTTGTAAGTACAAACGGTCACTATGAATGCTTGTGGATCCTGCTGCATTCCAGCGCTTTATATGCGAAATATTTAGAGATACGCTCGAGTCTGGATCCATTGTCGTCTACATGAACGATATACTGATCGCAACCGCAGTCCTCGAAGGCCACAATGAGCTGCTAGGTCGAGTCTTGAAATGTATTACCGAAAAGAACCTTGAGTTAAATTTGGGAAAATGTATTTAGATTTGTATTTGAAGAGATCGAGTATGCAGGGTACTCTGTCAGTATTTCTGGAGTGCATTCAAGTGAGGCCTATATAAAAGTCATCAAGCAATATCCTCTATTGAGGAACCAGAAGGACCTCAAGACATAGGATTGTTCTCCTACTTTCGCAAGTTCATCCCATCATTCTCAAAAAAAAGCCAAACCGCTGCAATACCTCACCCGCGAGGGTGTAGTTTCGAATTCACTGACGAATGTAACACAGCCTCCATTAAACTGCGCACTAAGTTGGCCGCTGCCCCATTATTAGCAAATTATGATCCGAAAAAAGAAAATGAAATTCATTGCGATGCTAGCTACTCTGGCTACAGAGCAATGTTGTTACAAGGGCAAGTCGATAATAAGTTTCACCCTGTACTATTTTTTTCAAAGCTACCACATTCTCTGAATTTCGTTATCACAGTTTGGAACTGGAGACGTTGGCCATTATCTATTCACTGAGGCGCTTTCGAGTTTATTTAGAAGGCATCGCTTTTAAGATAATAACATATTGTAACTCTCTGACGCTCACTCTTAACAAAAGATATGTAAATCCAAGAATCGCCGGATGGGCCCTCGAGCTTATGAATTATAACTACACAATACAGCATCGAAGCGAAGTATCCATGGGGCGTAAAATGTATTATTTACTCACCACCGCATCGTTCTAATGAACATAATCTCTATAACATACCGAAGAAACCAATACCATTTGATACTGTACACTTGGACCACTTCGGGCCTTTACTTACTATCAACTCAAAGAAGGAACACATATTGCTAGTTGTAGATGGGTTCACTAAATATGTTAAACTGTATACAGTTAACTCGACAAATACACAAGAAGTCATCAATAGCCTTGATAAATATTTAAGTTATTACAGTCGTCCCAAACGCGTAATAAGTGACCGAGGAACTTGTTTAACCTCTTTGGATTTTAGCACATACTTGGCTAAACAGAACATCCACATGTTTGATGTTCTGCCTTTGCCTCTCCACAAGTCAACGAGCAAGTGGAAGGGGTAAATAGAGTTTTAATTAAGCGAGAAGACAGATGAGGACTCAGATCACAACCTAGATGATATCAAGGCACGCGCTGCCTCCGCTACTCAGAAGTCACAGGGCTACAACCTCCAGTACTTCCAGAAACCTAGCAATCCGCCCCAAACTTATAATGTAGGAGAATATGTCGTCATTTGTAACGTGAATACCACCGTTGGTACGAATAAGAAACTAATCCCTAAGTACAAACCACAGAAGTACAAAGCAATACAAACCCTTTTGAAACCGAATTGGCACTTTAAATTTGCTTTTCATATTGTAACCTCAGAAAAGAGAGAGAAAACTCGGTCACTTCAGGTTTGTTTTTGGTATTTTGACAAATAGTCGACGTTATAGGAACTTGTCTTCGCGTCGTTTCCTATATTAACGAAACATCTAAATTTTGTATGGTCAAAAATAATATTTATTGAGCGCACAGAAATGCACTTTAACGTTCGGAGTATAAAACCAGAAGAAATTACATACATGCTATACATATTAAAAAGTTGCTCGGCATCTTTGACCTAATTCACGTAGAGATGACGCTTTGCATCTTTCAGGTCCGCTACATTGCTTCCCTCCTTAGATGTGTCAACATCGAATGTGACTCTCCGTTGCTTGTTTTGATTCGGTCCCGCGTAAGTTTTTGTAATTGGTGGTCTTCGGCTGTCATAGTCGGTAAGCGGTGATGGCGTTGGTTCTTCAATGTCTGGGTTTAAAGTGTAGGCCGGTTTCAATCTGTCGATTGATATTTGTGATGTTCTGCCGTCCATGAGGATTTTGAAGATTTTATCGGACGTTCGCGCAAGTACGCGAAATGGACCAACATACGGCTGCTGCAAAGATTTTTTGGCCGCGTCGACTCGTACAAAGACGTGACTGCATGTTGCCAAGTCCTTGAAAATGAATATGCTGCTATGTAGATGGAGTTCGATAGGTGTTGGCCGCAGTCGTCCCACGTCTTTTCTAAATTTAGACACAAATGCTGTCTGGTCGCTTTTACTGTCCGTATCTGCAACAAATCTCCTTGAATCCGGAGTATGGTACCGTATACCATTTCCGCTGCAGTACATTTAATGTCCTCTTTGTAGGTAGATTGAAGGCCGAGAAGAAGTGTAGGCAGAGTTTGAAGCCAGTTTTCGTCTTCATGACAACGAGTGCTGCCTTTAAAGATCGATGCCAGCGTTCCACCATTCCATTTGCTGAAGGATGGTAAGCAGTCGTCCTGATGTGTTTACAACCAATTATTTCGGTTAGCGAACGGAAAAGCATCGATTCGAATTGGCTACCGCGATCTGTTGTAACAATTCTTGGTGTACCAAAACGTGAAACCCAATGGTGATAGAAATTGGTAGCGACTATGTTGGCGGTGATTTTGGTAATTGGTACGGCTTCCGTCCTTCGAGAGAAACGATCGATCATCGTAAGGACATATTTAAAATTGTTTACGACTGACAGTGGACCAACTAAATCGAGATGTATGTGGTCGAATCTTTTATCTGGCACTGCAAACTTTAACGGGGAAGCCGTGACGTGTCAGCTAGTTTTAGAGCGTTGGCACTGAATGTATGATTTTACCCAATTCGCAATATCCTTGTGCATTTTTGGCCAGACGAATTCTTTCCTTAGTAAACGACTGGTAACTTTAGCACTGGGGTGCGACAGGCGGTGCACAGAATCAAATACTTGACGTTGAAGTGCTTGTGGTATGTAGGGCCGTGTGATACCTGTTGATAAGTCACAGCACAAATGCTTTCCACTCTTCTGTACTCTCTTCAAATCCAACGATGTTTCCGAGTGTAACAGACTTTGTAATTCGCTATCATGTTGTTGTTTCGCTGCTAGGTCTGCCATATCGAGTGCTTTATGTGCGGTAACTGCATCAAGTTGAGAAAGAGTGTCTGCCACAATATTTTTTTCTCCTTTAACGTGGGGTATGTCCGTCGTGAACTGGGAAATATACTCCAGTTGTCGGATCTGGCGTGGTGATGCTTTTGATGACTTCTGTGTGAAAGCGTAGCACAGTGGCTTGTGGTCGGTTCGTATCACCAATTGGTGTCCTTCTAATCTGTCTCGGAAAATATTTGAAAGCCGAATAGATCGCCAACAAATTTTTATTGTAGACGCTGTAGTTTTGTTGAGCGTCGCTAAATTTTTTGGTATAAAATACTTGTGGTAGCCAAATTCTATCGACTAACTGTTCCAATACTGCTCCCATCGCGAGATTTGAAGCGTCCGTTGTTATAGCCAGCTGAGCGTTTTTAACTGGATGTTTGATAAAAGCTGCTGCTGCTAACAAGTTTTTAATGTCTTCAAAGGCATTGATTGCTGTTGACGTCCAGTTTACAGGTCTTATGTCATTCATTCGAGAATCGCGCAGGAATTCATTTAACGGAGCAAGTACTTCTGCGGCATTTTTTTAGGAATTTCCGATGAAATTGATCATGCCCAAATATCGTCGTAGACTTTGAATACCTTTTGACTTTTCACATTCCAGTATTGCATCAACTTTTTCTGGTAGCGGCTTCATTCCTTTGCTGCTTACCAGAAATCCCAAATAACGTACCTCGGGTTTTCCAAAATTGCATTTGGTGACGTTTATTTTGATGCCGTGTTCCTTTAATCGGGTGAATATTTCCTGTAAATGAATCCGATATTCCTCTTCTGAGCTGGACGCGATAAGGATGTCATCCAGGTATCCAAAACTGTAGCTCAATCCCGAGAGAACAATGTCGATATACCTTTAAAAGGTTTGGGCTGCATTCCGGAGTCCAAAAGGCATCGTCAAGAATTCAAAGAGTCCAAAGGGTATGATAACCGCTGTCTTTTCGATGTCCTCATCTGCAATTGGCACTTGATGATAGGCGCGGGTCAAATCTATGGTCGAAAAGATTGTTTTTCCATTCCTGCCACTGGATATCGATCTGGTATCGTAACTGCGTTTATTTTTCTGTTTTCGCTACAGGGTCTCCATTCTTCTAACTTTTTCAGACTAAATGAAGTGGACTAGCCCATGGGCCACTTGAAGGTAGACATATTCCATTTTCCACCATGTATTCAATATCAGCCTTTGCGGATTGATATTTGTCCTGCGGTAATCGGCGAACTCGTTCCGCGATTGGCGGGCCTTTCGTCACTATGTGGTGTTGGAGTATTGCCGTTTTGGTTTGCGGCGTTGTCACAGAACTCGTTAGCTCGGGATATTTGGCGAGGATGTTTGAAATGGCATCTGTCGATTTACAGTGGTGATTACTTCGGCTGGTTTATCTGAAAGTGTTGCGACAGCTTCAAGATTTGACTTACCATCCACCAACCGCTTCCGTTTGACATCAACGAGCAAATTGAAATGTTGTAGAAAATCAGCTCCGAGTATAGGATGATCCACTGCGGCAAAGCAAAAACGCCATTTGAAAACCCTCCGTAGTCCAAAGTCGCGCAAATGGATTTGTTCCCCGAACGTGTTGATTGTTGTTCCATTTGCAGCGTACAATTTCCATACTTCCTGACGCGTTTTGCCCTGGCTAGGGATTACCGATACCTCTGCAGTCCTGCTCCGAGGTTCGATCCAGTTCTCGTAGAAATTCTAAACCGACTTGACAGATTAGAAGTGAAGGTACGAAATCAACATCCATATTCTAAAAATCGATCCTGTTCACGTGCTCGCTGGCGCCCAAGGTCTCAAAAACGCACACGTCAAGGTTAAGAGGAGAAAATTTGTTTTTATCACCGGGAATTCGGGAAAAAGGCGAATAAATGCCGTCCGCCATGCCAATTTTCCGAACAGGGAAACTAAAACCGTCATCGGCAAATGCGGTCAGTGATGACGTCCACTTAAACAAGAGCCGTTTATTAATAACCGACAAGCAAACAGGGCTAAGATTCCTCGTGGAATCATATATTCGCCTTTTTTCCCGAATTTCCGGTGATAAAAACAATTTTTCTCATCTGAACCTTGACGTGTACGTGTTTGAGCCCTTAAGCCCCAGCGAGCACGTGAACGGGATCGATTTTTAGAATGTGGATGTTGATTTCGTACGTTCACTTCTAATCTGTCAAGTCAGTTTAGAATTTCTACGAGAACAGGATCGAACCTCGGAGCAGGAGTTTTTGATGTCGATGCTATTACAGCTGGGGCAGCGTTGAACTCCCTGACAATTTTGTCTGCCATTTCGAGCAGTTTTGGAATGTCCCTTTCGGTTGATACGGACATGATGGCGCGTACATGCACTGGTGAACGTCGTAACCATAAGGCACATAGAACATCTTCTGGCAGCTACGAGCCTGCCATGTTTTGCATCTGACGAAATAGATGTGATGCCTTTTAGTCACGCAATTCGAGCTCCGTTAGTACTTACGTTAGCTGCTGCTCAGGAGATGCAGCAAATCGAGCAATCTATTGCGTTTTTAGCTCCTCATATTTGTTTCCGACCGGCGGATGTTTTACTACCTCCGCAACTTGCTTGAGGATGGTAATATCCAGGGATGTCACTAACGCGTTAAATTTTGCCGTATCTGAATATACTTTTTAATGTCCGAAGGTGGGTTCAATCTGAAAAAACCAAAGTTCAACTTGCGACTCCCAAAATGGCGGTAACTTTACATCACGCACGGCTTCTAGTCGAGGGGGTTCACTACCGAGCCACAGTTCACGTGCGAGATTCAGCGAAGTTTTCGGAGTTACCGTAGTAATATTTCTCTCTCCGGGCGTTGACGATTCACCACCGGTCACCATTGTTTTTATTTTTTGATTTTTCACGCGTTTATTGATAACAACAAAACGCAAGGGTCACCAATAACAGGAACTTGTCTTTGCGTCGTTTCAAATATTAACGAAACATTTAAATTTTGTATAGTCAAACATAATATTTATCGAGCGCACAGAAATGAACTTTATCGTTCTGAGTATAAAACCAGAAGGAATCAGATATATAATAATTTATGCTATACATGTTAAAAAGTTGTTCGGCATCTTTGACCTAATTCACGTAGAGATGGTGCTTTGCCGCTTTCAGGTCCACCACATCGTCGACTAACCAGTCACCTTAGCCAAGCTGTAATGATGATTTCGTTTGTACGAAAACCACTAGTTAATGCTTTCATAAGAACTATTAGTCAGTGCATGAATCATTCTACTGCTGTAATCTGAATTGAATTGTACACAGATGGGCAATAGAAAGAAGAAGAGATGGAGAAAAACTGACAGGAGGATTCGAAATACATCCGCTGAGCTAACTAGAAGGGCTTTTAATTTGTCCGCGGATTTGTAAGATTTTTAAAAAAGGTGCGATTATAATCGAGACTAATGCTCCAACACGTTTATTTACAAAAAGTAGTGCTTTTCCTAGGTACTCCCCCTTACAATTTACGCATTTTGTATATCTTTCCGGAAGCTTTTTGATGCCTGTATCGAAGAATTCCTTGGGCAACTCGGATAGCTATGTTCGCACGAACTCCTCTACCTCGTCATCAGTGTTGAATCTTAGACCTCTGAAAGCTTCTTTCAGTAGTTCAAACATGTGGTAGTCACAGGGTGGTAAACCCGGACTGTAGGAGGGGTGTTCCAGTACCTCCCACCCCTATTCCGATATTGTATCGAGCGTGAGACGCGCAGTATGAAGGTGTGCGTAGTCCTGGAGAAGAATCGCACTTCGTGCTGGAATGATCCTCCGTTTCGACTGATAAGCGGGTTTCATGTGTGTTTTCAGAAGGTTAGAGTAGTATGCAGGATCTATGGAACGTTGGATGTGCAGGAAATCGAAGTACAGCGTGCCCCGCCGGTCCCAGAACACAGTAGACGTAATCTTACCAGCGGACCTGGTTGTCTTCGCTTTGACTGGCGCCCCTTCCCTCTTATTCCTGCACTCTTCAGCCGATACCTTGCTTTCGGGAGTGTAAGAGTGAATCCATGCCTCTTTTGTAATGAAGATTCGCGTGCAAAAACCGTCCCCCTCTACCTCGTATCGCGTCAGCAAGCGGCGACAAACTTCCAAATGCGTAAATTTTTGCTCGAAGTTCAACAGTTTAGGAACCCATCGCACCGTTATTTTGCGAGATTGAAAGTGTTTGTGGATGATAGACTCTATACTACCAATATTGATGCCGAGTTCAGCAAAAATGTCTCGAACATTGATCCTACGGTCCTCCAAAATGAGTTGTTCTACGCAGCAAATGTTGTCTGGTGTGATGCGGGTTCGTCGTCGACGATCATGCGCCTCATTGTCTACGGTTTCGCGACCATCCTTGAGTGCTTTGGTCCATTAAAACATAACAGCCCTACTCAGGCACTTACTACCGAAAAATTTTCGAGTTTTTAATGAATTTCCAGACTAAAAAATGAATGACAATACGTTGCGAAACGGCGGTCGGTACTTGACTTTCACTCATGGTCGTAGCACGCACGTGAAACATGCACTCCCAGCAAAAACTATGCCACACTGTTTGTAAGAGACCCAGCTACCACATACTTAAGCTTCTACCTTCAAAACATACGAGTACATGCGTGCCATCTACAGCGTTTGTCTCCATCATATTTGGACCGCCCTTGTACATCTCTTAGACACGTTTTTTGGCTTTATACGTTATTGATGGCTGCATATTGTAAGTTGAGTACAATACCATTCTGACAGGAGCATAGCTCTATCTACTAAACTTGTTTACTTTTAGCATAGACTATCACTTTTTCATTATACTATATGATCAACAAAACTTCTTTTCGTGATGGGAATATAAGTTTTCCGCGAAAGTTATTAGTTTTGATAAATTTCCTAGGTATAAAGTTTCACATATCAAAATTGTACAGCAGATCAGCAAAGGCAACGTTTGAGGACTTCTGTCCTAGTTTGAGTTCCATCGACCTCATTTGATTCATTCAATTTCAGTGTTCCACTTTCTTTGCCGAATCAAAACTCAACATGAACTGCGCCGATGTAACTAAAGTAAATTTACTCCCACGAATACAGGTACAGAGTGAAGTTCATTCTATTCGAACTAATCAATTTACTTATCGCAAAATGCATTATAACTAATTCATTAGCATGAAATAACTAAATTAAATTTCAAGCGAAACATTAAAAAGTCTTTTAAATGTGAATTTTTAAGCAAATTCTAATTTTAAATACATCAGTGAACTCACCAACTACTCAAAATGCTTTTCATGTTTTCCGCGAAAACGATTCATCGAAAAGGACGAAAAGTGGAATGCTAGTCAGTAAAAAAATATATGAAAAGGCATAATTTCATCAAAAGCTCCTTCGAAATTACATTTTTCAAGAGCTCTTCATAACGAGGCCTGAGGTTGCTCCGTCATATTTTTTCCGGCTAAAGAAAGTTCATTTCTTTTTACTCCTACTACAAATATTATTACGCTTCCTCTCGCGATTAGGGGCCGTGACTAGTCGAAATTCCAAGGCGCGTCTTTATCTTGCACTCCACTTTCTATACATAGAATACCGTATACGTTACGAGCTGCAAGCATGGTATTTCCCGTATTACGTTTTCCACTTCTTTTCGAGAGTTTTTTGAATCTGAAAATCTTACGGACAGTTGATAATACTTTATGCATTATCGTTGGCGCGGTGTTCAAGTACGTTCGGAGGAAGGATGAGAAAATTATTTTTTCTTCCGCGTGGAAAGCGAAAAGTGATGATGATGGAAAGCGCCTAGAGAAATAAGAGCTTTTGATTTTATTAAGGACATTTTGGGAATAGCCTGCTGGTCGGCAAAAAGTATTTTCGCGCTGATTCAGCGGACGATTTGATCGACATTGAGGCCGCAAATGATTTAATTAAGCTTTACTTCATCCAATCATTGGTTAGTACGCCAATTTAATAGCACATAATCCTGGCTGCTAGGAAGAATTAAATTAACACAAAAAGTCACCCTTGATTATCAGATCGAAAAGTCACTGTCGTGATCTTAATGTATTTTCACTCACCTCAATGCAATTATTTTCCACTAAAACGCACACGCATCAATTGTAATTACCATCGTACACCCACACCAAACGGTACCATTCGAAAAAAAAGCTCAAAATCGTAACACCCAACGTCAGGTGTAATCATCTATAGAAGTTCGACTGTCGATTATTATTATTCAGGCGCGACACGACCCCAAACTGGCACTATATCAGGCGAAATTAAAATGGCCAACTCTCATTTAGATCAACTTGTTAATGGAATGAATTAAAATCGGATTTTACCTCGCAACTTTGTTGGCTCCGCCACATTAATGACAAGACAACGAAGCACGACGAGGTCTTGGAATCAGTTGAAGCAATGTTTATTTTTTTATAAAAATAAATGTCAATATTCGAAATGTCTGCCAGGTAACAAGGCGAATGCAGAGTTGTTTAAAACTATTGACACAATTGTTGGAAATGGTTCTGTCGGTAGTAAATATTCTGCCAGAATGTAGGACACGATTAAGCTCACGACCGACAAATTGAAGTATGGGAAAATATTTACAAAGGTGGCGTCGTTTTCCGGAGTTTTAATAAGCTAATTGAACGTACCTGACAAGGAAATAAAATTGACAGGTTGTTGATTTATCTGAGTTTTAATAAACTCAAAAGAGCTTAGAAAGTTTTTCGCGTGATAATTTCGAATGATAAGGGTCAGAAAACTTCAACATGCTTCAGCTTACCAACATGCTAAGCCAATGTTATATTTTAGGCAATTAATTGACTGATAAAAATACAAAGAAAGTAAGTCTACTTGACTTGCCAAATTAAACTGAAATCTCGGTATCCCTGGCATATGAGCAAACACGATATTCTAAAACACGCTCAACTTCGTTGACATTTAGATTTATGTAGAAAAAAGGTATTCTCCTGAAATCATTCTTCATTGACGCATGTTCGCATTGCTTTAAGCAGAATAAAGGGTGGAATGATATTTGCTAGCTCTCAATGCACACAATTCCTATGGGCAGCACTTCTAAGCCATAGGTATACCTGGCATTTATGATACTTGTCTTGAAAATGACGGGGAATCAACCTTCTGACAGAATCGAACGTCATCCTATACCACAGAATAGACGCATATAGGTGGTAGGTTCCAGGTATTGCTAACTCACTTGTTTTGCTTGTTTTGGTGTCGTTTAAAACAAGCTTTTCTATGAGATCCCATGCTCTAGCTTATCTCAAGATTCTCGGGCTAGTTGAGTGAACTTGATTGGGTCTTTTCTTCATTACGTTTTTATTCCGTAATGTAAGCCACTTCCTCTTCTTAGCACTACAGCCCCTCTTGAGCCTTCGCTTCCTGCAAATAGCGCCTCCAACTGTCTCAGTCCAGTGATCGTGTCCCCCAATTTTGAAATCCGAGCAGCGATGAACTGTCTTCGTCGACCGAGTCAGACCAGCGTGTCCTCGGTTTCCCCACTGGTCTCCGGCCTTCAGTTCTCCCAACGAATACCTTTTTGGGTATCCGTTGTTTGTCCATACGATTCATGTCGCCAGCCCATTGCAGCTTCCGTAGTTTACAATCGTTGAGACCTCCGGTTCATCATGGTTGTATCGAATTCGCCATTAGTCCCTGTCTAGCTTCGCTCCGATTATTCGCCTCAAGACCCGTCGCTCAAAGGCGTTCAATATGTTTGCGGATGCTTGGGTTAGGGTCCATGTTTCACACCCATAGCATAACATAGGTCTTATCACAGATTTGTATACTTGGAGTTTTGTTTTCCTGTCTATGCAGCTGATCTTTAAGATCCTCAAAGCTGAATAAAATATTTTATTTGCGAGCTGCATTCTTCAGCGCATTCCATCTCTTTTATTACCCGTTTACGTTGTTTTGGCGCCGAAATACACAAATATGCTTACATTTTCGATACTGTATTCGCTAACTGTGATATTTTGTGTACTTGAGGTATTCGACTGCGTCATGAGCTTTGTTTTATTTTCATTGATTTGTAGCCTTACCAATTTCGCTTTGGTGTCGAGTTTAAAGAAAAGTTCTTTGGCAGTTGTTAATGACAGCGACGTCACATAGGCTACTACTTGGCTCAACTTATATAGTAATGTACCTCGCGTGTCGATAGGTAGCTGTCTTACGACGTACTCCAGAGCCAAATTGAATAGCAATAGGGGCAGCCCATCTCCCTGCTTTAGTCCGATATTTATGTCAAAGGCGCCGGGTGAGTTGGTTATTGATGCGGACTTGGGACGTCATTGTCATTTTGGTAAAACGGAGTAATTTGGCAGGAATGCCAAAATATAGCATTATTTGGTACAGTACATTACGATCAATACTATCATCTGCTTGCTTAAAGTCAACGAAAATTTGATGTCCGTCGATGTTGAACTCCCAGTATTTTTCAAGTACCTGCTTGACTGTGAACAATAAGCCTATTGTCGATCTACCTACTCTAACACCAAATTAATACTCCCCAATAATACTGTTGCCGCATGATCTGATTATATTTTCTAAGATTTTTGAAAATATTTTGCACGCCTCTACAATTATAGCGCTCAAACTTGTTACCTTTTTTGTGGATGGAGAATATAATTGATTGGCTCCACTCTTTCGGCATATGTTCTTGTTGCCAAATGTACTGGATGATTATGTCAATAGCTTTATGAACACAACTACCACCATATTTGATGAGCTCCACTGGAATCTCATTGATGCCTGGCACTTTATTACTTTTTTGGGCTTTGATAGTGTGCGGAGGATTAAGGAGGTTCTTACAATATGATGCCCATCTTTCCTTAATATTGGTTTCATCAGCGATGATATTGTCGATGTCATCACGACAGAGCGTGATTTTCGGCTGATAACCACGTTTCAGGCTTTTCACTACTTTGTATGTTTGTCTTGTGTTGCTGCTCGCTAGGCTTACATCTATACTCCTCAATTGGTCATCATAGTATTTTCTTTTCTTTATCCTAATTATCTTATTCGCTACTCTTCTGAGATTTTCATAGTGTTCTTTCTTCGTCCTCATTTTCCGACCTACGTATTCTTTGTACGCCTGGTTCTTTTTGTCTAATGCATTCTGGCACTGATCGTCGAACTAATCATTCCTCTTGCGCCGGGCTTGATGTCCGATCGTCTGTTCTGCCACGGTTATAATAGCCGCTTTCACTTCGATTTAGAGCTCGTTGCTTGTTTTCAGCATTGCGTCTGATAAGATGGGGGCCAGCTGGTTGTCGAGGGTCTCCGTGAAATTTTGGGCCACAGATGCCGTTTGGAGCCTTTCGATGGCAAATTTTTGTAGCGGACTGGTCTTTGCTGAATATGCCTTTGAAACACAACATCGATAGTTTAATTTGATCAAGTAATGATCTGAGTTCCAATTGGCTCCCCGGTTTGGACGGACGTCAAGTACGCGGCCACACATTGTTGGATCAGAACATGATCGATCTGGTTTTGTGTGTTACCATCCGGTGATACCCAGGTCATATGAATGCGCCGATGTGGGAAGCAAGTCGAATGTATGGCTAGATTTCTGCTACATGCAAAGTCAATCAAGTGCTGGCCGTTTTCATTTGTTTCATCATGGACGCTATATCCTCCAATCTTTCCCCGATGAGATAGGTTATTGCCAACTTTAGCGTTGAAATCACTCTGAATAATTTTTGTGTGGTGATTGTAGAACGTTTCCTTCGTTTTTTCGTCCTTTTGTTCAGTCGGGGCGTGAACATCAGATTTTGAAGAGTTTCGCTTTTATACAGATCGCACACAACCGTTCATTGACTGGCTTCAAATCAATAATATGCGATTTGAGCTCCCTATCCACAATAAAGGCCACTCCGAATTCTCGCTTTCCAGTAGGCTTCCCACTTTCGAATATTGAGTGCGACCTCATGCCTTGAATATCATTTCCAGTCCGATTCGTTTCCTAGATTGCCAGCATTTTTAATTGATATTGACTGATCCTTAACAGCGCCTGGGTAATTGAGTGATCTGACATTTCAGGATCCAATTCCATAGTCCTTTTTTCGTTTGCGAGGTCGTTGCCATGAGTTCAATCCATTCCGAGGCCCATCTGCAGGTTACGAAACATTTTATGGTTTACCAGGGACAGGGAATTAGCCCGTCGCCAAACCTCTATTCCGGCGGCATGGTAAATACGTCGATTCTGTTATCAGGCGCGGAAGGTTCACTTTCATCCTCTTACGTCCCCGCAAAGGAGGTGTAAGTAGGATTTAGTAGCAGAGCTTTAGATGTATTTACAGTTATGAGCTTTTCTCGGGATTTAATGTCCCATTATTGGGGAACCAGTAAACCCAATAGGCAACTCCGAGATCATTTACCACCATTTACTTGGAGGGGTTGGGATGAGGCATCATGGAAGCTATAGGTTGGGGAAACAAGGGTTTCCCCCCTCCTTTCTCAAATGGACCTTAGACGGTCTGCGGTGGAGTTGCCGAAAACTAAAAGAGGTATTTAAGGAGTTTTTTGAAAGGTTGAATCAATAATTTTTATGACTTTCAAAAATGAAAGCTGGCTTGAGTAATGAAGAGGTTAAAGTATTGTTTTTTGAGAAAAATTATGAAGTTCATAGTAAACGTTCATTTACAGCTTTGAGGTGTATCTTAGTGGAGCTTGAGCATTGAAAAGATAAGATGTGTAGCTCATTTTCCCAACAAAAAGGCCCAAAGCCACACTTCTGGGGCCTATATTTCGATAAAATGCGTGGCACAGAAGCAAGAAATGCCAAAAGCACTTTATTATACACAGAATTTCTTGGGCATCATATTTCAAGAACCACTTTAATCCTTCGCAATGGGCTTCATGCTTCATGAACCTTCTTAATCCTCTAAACCGTTCCAGACCATCAAAGCTTACAAAAATCCCGGAGAGCTTCGACTGGCCCCACCTACTCTAGATGAAGTTTGTTCCACCATAAAAGTCCAAAAGAATAATAAAGCGAGCAGCATTGATGAGATCCCAGTGGAGCTTATCGAATATGGTGACAGTGGTGTTCAGAAAGCCATCCAAAAAGTCATCCAGTACATTTGGCAACAAGAAAATATGCCGAACGAGTGGAGTCAATCAATGATATTCTCTATCCCCACAAAAGGTGACAAGCTACAGTGCGAAAACTATAGTTTTGTGCCAAGCAAATATCTGCGAAATGCTGGGAGTTCAACATAAACGTACACCAAATTTTCGTTGACTTTAAGCAAGCATACGACAGTATTGATCGTAACATACTGTACTAGATACTGCTTTGCTTTGGTGTCCCAGCCAAATGAGTCCTTCTCACTAAAATGACAATCACGTCGACGACCTCCCGAATCCGCATCAATAACCAACTCACCGACGTCCTTGACACAAATATCGAACTAAAGCAGGGAGCAGGGCCCCATTAATATTCAATTTGTCTCTAGAATACATTATCAGAAAGCTAGCTGTCGATACAAGAGGCGTGTTACTATATAAGTCAAGCTAAGTGGTAGCCTATGCGGACGACATCAACATTTTGTCACGGTCTTTCACAATCGCCAAAGAGCTTTTTCTAAAACTCGAAAGCGAGGCAAAAGTAGTAAAGCTATGACGCAGTCGAGGAAAAATACCTCTCATACACAAAATATCACATTTAGCGAATACAATATCTAAAATGTGGGCAAATTATTGTGATAAGGCGCCAAAATAACGAGAACAAGTGATGGAAGAGACGAAATATGCCGCAGAATGCACCTCGCAAATTAAATGTTTTATTCAGTTTTGACGATCTTGAAGAGCAGCTGCATACACAGGAAAACAAAATTTCAAGTATACAAATCTTTGATAAGATTTGATCTTTGCTATGGGTGTGAAATATGGACCCTAACCCAAGCATCCACAAAAACGGGTCCTGAAGCAAATAATTGGAGTGAAGCTAGACGGAAACAAATGGTGAATTGATACAACCATGAGCTATAGGAATTTTTTAACGAGCCCAGGGTCTCAACGATTGTTAGACTACGAAAGCTGCAATGAGCTGGCCACATGAATTGTATGAGTGAGCAATCAATACCTGAAAAGGTATTCCTTCAGAGAAATGAATGGCGGAGATCAGTGGGGAAACCAAGGAAGCGCTGGTCTGACTCGGTCGACGAAGACAATTCATTGCTACTCAGATTTCAAGATTGGAAGACGCGATCAAGGGACTGAGGCAGTTGGAGATGCTTGAGTTAAGACACAAGTAATCATACATACATCTCAACCCAAATTCTAGTTTGAGAGATAAATCGGAAACGCATACGTTTTCGGGTCTGTAAATGACTCTCGATAAAACCCCGAACATTTACATCAGAAATAATCTACGTATTTTTCCCGGAGATAGAGTTAAGTTTTTATGTTTCGGATAGGGAAAATCCTCAAGCAAAAACATACTCAAGCTAGGGAAAATCCTCTGAATAATAAAACTATGATTGTGCGTTAGGTGACTATAGTTCGTAAGATATACAGCGAAAAATAGTTCATAAGGTATAAAAAGGATTGAAAACTTAGTAAGAGCTGAGTTGTAAAATCAAATAAAAACAAATCTTGTGTGTCATAATTGGCTCAGTCGGGTCGCGGTTTAAAATATGCATAGTGAAAGAAAAAGAATATTATTCCACGCAAGATCAATTTGTACCGGACGCAAAAAAACCTACAAACTTAGAAATCTGGATAATCTTATTGATTTATTTGCAGATTAAGACGTGAACAAATCAAGTTTCACCATGGATTACAGCCAGGTCAGCAGCCATATTGCATCCATTCTTTCATTTGATCTGGCCAAGGTAGAAAAGGCCATCAAAAGGGAGTTCCCCAGCGTGGGCAGGATCAAAGTGAGGCTGACACCAGAAAACTATAGGGTCAACGCATGGCCATAATTGACTTGACCGAAAAGGACGCCGAACAATTTCTGAATGACGGCAAAGTATAAATATATTAAGGTGGGTTGTCTGTAAGATACGGCGAAAAGCAACGCCTCTTTAATGTTTCAAATACCTTGGCTACGGTCACACCGCACAAGTATATAAGACCAGATAGGAGTTCTCTATGTTACAAATTTTGTGAAATGGGACATTAAAGAAAAGAGTGTAGGAAGGAAGCACACTGTATTCTTTGCAAGGATGCTGATCCAAGATATGTTTTTGGACGTCCTGGGACCAGGAAAATGCCGGGTTTTCCAGGAAGCCCTGCACTGTAGTTCAACCGCCCAAAATCTTCTTGAGTAGTCTGCGAGGGACATGAAAGCCAACTTTCTGCTGCTGAGTGAGCAACACCATGATAAAAGTTCAGCATCATGGTATCCCGACGAAACTGGTACTGCCGCCATCTGGGTTCCAAATAGTGATTTCCAGACGGAGATCTGTGGGCCCGGGAATGGTTTTGTGTGATTTCGGTGCTCTTTAGTGTGTACCTAACGCCGAACAAGTCGATATCATCTTTCCAAGCCAAGCTGCGCTGCCTCGAACACAGATGGGGACGTGCTCGTTGGGGGAGACTTCAATGCAAAAGCAATCGAATAGGGCATGCCTCAAACAGATCCTAGGAATGGTGGCCAGGACGGCTCTCATCATATTAAACATCAGTGCATTCTGCTTGAGATCAGTGATATTGTCTCCCGACTTCCATGTTGTCGGCTTTCTACAACTGGATGGAACATCGGAAGGATGGACGTCAAAAGGTTCGTCGAGGTGCTCACAACAGGAGAGGACGGAAGAATTGGCAGCTCAAGATGTGGTAAACTCTACTATGAGCATCATTACGACTGCTTGCGAAGCCCTTATGCCACGTCGAAAACCCCGGCACGGCAAACCCACAGTGTACTGGTGGTCAACTGAAATCGCTGAAAAGCGAAGGGATTGTTATAAGCTGCAACGTGAGGCAACCAGATGGCAGCATATAAGTCGGGCAGGAAATGCCTTCGCAAACTGATCAACAATAGAGACCCTCGCCCCTGACAAGACCTAGTAGACAATGTGAACTAGGATCCGTGAGGCCTTGGCTACAAGCTAGTTACGCGGAAGCTTGGCGCCGTACGGAAGCTACAAGCTAGTTATGCGGTAGCTTGGCGCCCTACGGAAGCTTTGCATACATGATCCGAAAAAGATGGATGAGATAGGACGGGCACTCTTCCCCGCCCATCCCGTCCGTTTTGACGCTGTCCATGGTGAAACAGCAGCTGAGTGCCCACTCTTCAAACAGCCGGAACTGGAAGAGGCAGTCCTTTCATTAAAAGCGAGGAAGGCTCCAGGTCTGGATGGTGTTCCGGCTGAGGTGTTGCGGCTGAGGTTTTGCGGCTTGTCTATCACCATTGTCCTGACTTGCTGCTCAGCACATTCGACGCTTGTCTACAGGATGGGGTTTTTCCCGGTACAATGGAAGTCGGCGAGGCTCGTGCTGATCAGCAAGGAGAAGGGAAATTCCAAATCGCCATCTGCATGCCGCCTCGGCAGTACGGCTTTAGAACAGGACGTCCTACTATTGATGCGATTGCAGAGGTGATGAGCGCGGTCCAAAAGGCAGAGGAATATAGTCGCACCAACCGACGGATCTCCTGTTGGTGACACCCTACGTCAAGAACGCCTTCAACTTCGCTAGGTAGGTAGATATTCTGGATACACTGAAAAACCCTTTAGAAGTTCCAGAATATCTAATGCGGCTTTTGAGGGACTACCTAAAAGACCGAAACCTGCTCTACGACACGACGCAGGGCCAAATAAGGATGGAAATTACATCGAGTGTTGCCCAGGGATCTATCCGTGGCTCGGACCTGTGGAAACGTGTCTTACGACGGGCTACTGAGACTGGAGGTGCCAGATGAGTCGCCTTGATCGGCTATGCAGATGGAGTTGCAGCTCTGGTCGCTGAACGTACCGTTGAACAAGGTAACTTAGGCCAGGTATGCTAATGTGCCGAGTGAGAGACTGGATGACTGCTCGCGGATTCAGTTTACCACTGGAGAAAACCGAAGTGGTCATCTTGAAAAGAGAGTCCCAAGAGTAAGGATGATCAGTATTGGAGACTTACAAATCGAATCGAAACCAGCGGTCAAGTACCTGGGGCTTCTGATCGACTCGAAGATGAGTTTCTCTGAGCAAGAAGTAGTCTTCCCAGCCGTCGCCTTGGGCTGGGAAGACTACTTCGTGAGTACCGGCTCTGAGTCGACTTATGGCCAACGTAGGGGGACCCAGCCCATCAAGAAGATGCCTCTTGATGAGTGCTGTAGGCTCAGTGCCACTGTATGGAGCAGAGGTATGGGGCGAGGCTCTCAGTAACGAGGTTTACCGAAAATGCCTGGCACAGGTACAGAAAAGAGGAGCACTGAGCATTCATCTTCATATCCGACAATCTCTGATTCGGCGGTGAAAATCATCGCAGGCGTAATACCTGTCGGCCTCCTTGCTAGAGAGTGCCGCTCTATTTATCTGCGTCGAACCGAGGATGCGAAGGATATGGTTGTCCGCGAAGAGAGACAGCACTTACTCAACGATTGGCAGTAGTCTTGGGTGAATTGCACGAAGGGAAGTTGGACTGCGCACCTCATCCCGGATGTAAAACCGTGGCTAAATTGAAGGCATGATGAGACTGACTTCTATCTGAACCAGTTTTTGAGCGGGCATGGGTGTTTTCAGTCTTACCTGCACAAAATTGGTAAATCACGGTCCGCCGATTGTCGGTATTGCCCAGGACAGGAACACAATGCCTGCCACACATTTTTGCGTGCATAAAACGGGACAAGCTATGTAGGGGCCGCTGAATCGAGACGGGAAAGCTCACCCCGGATAATGTAGTCGCGGTGATGCTCGAATTGGTTGACAAATTGAACCAGGTGGCACATTATGTTCGGGCAGTCCTAAAAGATAAAAAGGACTCATAGCAGCCAGGGGTGCTGGCGAAAGGGGATCGTTTATCTGGTACTTCCTCTTTCCCTCTCCTCTCCCGCTAGAAGAGGGATCCCCCAGCTCACCTCGCTACAACAAAAAAAATTCTTTTACTAATTCTTTTCTTCCGCGTCCCGACGTCAACGGTACCAACCTCTGGACTCATGCTATAGCAATCAAGTTTTTTTTATTGCAGTATATTAAATAATTTTTTTATATAATAAAAGATGTATTGTGATAACTCACAAATTGCGACAACCGTACAAGCTCACTTTTCACAATGATGGAGGTTGCACTGGATCATGTCACTTTTGTTGCATCGAAGCGGATCCTGGAAGTATTGAAAACAAGCATGTGATGAATGTTGTGTTTTGAAACTAACAACTGTTTTGTGCATTTAAAATTAGTGGGAAGTTGTCACATTTTCAAATAACTCCTTCTTAGATTCAAATTTCAAGGGCAAGAAACATATTACAATCCTCTTCGTCATACCAACATATAACCTCCTGTATGTATCCTTACATCTCACAAGTACATAGTTATTTGCAGTACTGCACCCAAATTTGGAGTCCGCACCACAGGAAGCACATCGATGGTCTTGAGTAAGTTCAATGCAGATTCACACGGTCTCTATTCTTCAAATTCAACCTTCTTTACTCCCCTTATGATAACCAACTACACATTTAGAAGCTTCCTATCCCCGAGTCCAAACGATCTCTCCTTTATGAATGCCTTTTGTTCAAGCTTCATCATAGTCTTTTACCTCAAAACGTATGCAGGCAAATTAATACATTCGACGCTGCTCGCTTTAATAGATCCTCGATACAATTTCATGTTCCGTATGCACGTACTGACACCTTCTTCCACTCTCCCTTACCACACTTACCTCGTATGCACAACCAGCAAAGTCTTGATCCTCTACCACAGTCTCTTGGCGTAATAAGTCTAAATTTTTGATATCATAGAATTGTGATCTTTTTTCTCTAATTTCTTCCATATTTTCAATTCGTATATTTGTATTTATCTATTAATTGACTTGTAATTGGACTACTGGTCTGTAAGTCGATTTTTTCAAATAAATAAACATGCTAAAGCAAGGGCTTCTTGTTTTTTTTTTCAAAACATGGATGTTGCTAGTTTTGGAAGTCACGTCCTTACATACAAGTTAACACGTTAATATCTCCACATATTGCATTTTCGTACATTGCACTTTTCCACGCGTTCTTTCCCATACTTTGGACTCAGGTGTAAAGTTTCCTTTTAAATTCCCATGCAATCCGCGCACATGCCGCTGCATCATCATTAATACAAACCAAGTTGAACTCGGTAATTAGAGTAAAGTAAATATGATGATTTGTATGAAATGCAAAATATGTTGACTCAGTTTTTGTAAATTATTAAAAGAGACAAACGAGTTTTAAGTTAGTTGTAAACGAGACGCCGTGCTAATAAATTGTTTCCTAACCTTAACGAAATATTGTTTTCCTACAACTGTGCGTGAAAGCACTCGAGGGTTGCATATTTTCTTACAACCATGTAGAAAACCTTTGTTAACTTCCATGCTGTCCCATTATAACATTGAGCCACCCTATATAAAAAGACGTGAGTGGTTGAGAATTGAAAGAAACACGTATTTATCATGTTGTCAACCATAATCGCTGAGTTCTTTTCGGTGAACCGTTTTCTTCGGTGAGTGGCCAGTCCAGCCAACGCCGGTCTTTGCTTTCCGACCGGTGGTACATTCCACCACTCGTGTGGATCCCCCCTGTCTCCGCGGATACCAGAAGGGCTGACGTCATGAGATAGTCCACGCCGGCTAGTGTACGTAACAAAGTAGGGAAACAAATAAAAAATAATTAAGGGATTCTTATGAGCAGCTTTTTAAATTTTCTTGGGAAGGTGGTTTTCACCAGGCAACTAATTCAGCTCTTTGACAAAGCTTGGCTATTGTAGCTACTAAAGTTTTCGGGAGGAACACACAGAAGAAAGGAAAAGTACCAATCATCATGTTTCAAAGTTCACTCAAGACTTGGTGTTAAATTCAAGAAGAAGATAGGATACATATTTCTCGAAACAAATCCTACCTCATTTACTCGTCAGAGAATGTCCAGCGTAAATTTACTCGTGTCTTGTTTTACAAATTCAAAATCCCATATCAACCCTATGACTGCCGTTTATCCTTCCTACGTTTGCCTACTCTGTCATCCCGTCCCATGTATCTAGATCAGTGTTTTCTGTATCAATTCTGCCACAAACAAATTTCATTAACATTGTTTGCAGACCTACGTCTTCGTCAATCATCGCGTTCCTCTCGGGCAAACAATTTTTTCGTGCCACCGTATGCCCGTACAAATTTATATTTTCACTCTCCTATTATACGAATGGTAAGGAATCATGATAAGCTTGAGCTTGGTCCTTTTTCCGACTCATACCTAGTTTTTAAATTGAGGTTAAGAAGCCTGATTCTTAAAACTCAACTGGAGTAAATATTAGACTTTATTTTCTTTTTTTGTGTGCTTTAATTTAATTTTACACGCATATTTATTGTTGTTAGTACCATTGAATTTCTTTTTTATATTAACTTTAACACTTAATTCTAATTTTCATTAATTTTCTTTTCTGTTTGTTTTGTTCCATTTTGTTATTGGATTATGTTTATCTGTTAAATGGAATTTAAATAAATAAAAAAAAAATTAAAAAAAAAAAAAAATCTTGAAACTATTAATCCTCAACACAGGGACTCACAGAAAATAAATATGTACATAAATCACGCCATCAATAATTGGATAAATTACTTGTATTTATTTTACAGCCGGCCTTAACACTACGTGACATGTGCTTTCATGACATACAGCCAATGTACCGCACTGATCAGCGCAATTGAATAATTTAAACAGGTTTCTACCAAAAACATAACGACAAACTGTTTGGATACCAGATGCCTAAGTTTACATTTCCTAACGTACGTACTTGTACTCATAACTTAAGATACAATTCTACTGCCCCATACACTTATCCATGATCTACATCAATTTAATGCATGAGTCACGGGGGACTCTATTGGGTGGACGGATAAATTTCACTATTAACATTCTTCTTGCAATGAACTTGGGGCTCGACCATGATAATGAATTTTATCATGGAAGTAAATCATTTCATGTAGTCCAAGGATTTATGCTTTTCATAATTTCTTAATTGCTACCACCTTAGGATATTACCATGAACAAACGCCGCTACCGGCTGTTAATTTTGCAATAATGTTGTAATGCGTATTACGGTATTCATAGTAAATTGTTGTAGATCGTTAAGTTGTCTTTAGTCGATTAATCATGTCTATTAAATGAGCGTCAGTGCACGACATTAGATTAGCCACAGATTACATCGGATTATTTTTCACAGGGATTACATGAATAAATGCTCGTAAAAGGAGCATCTTGGAGAGAGTAGGTCATAAGGTTAGTGATGTGATTGTGGAAAAAATGATGGAAAAGTATTGTTCGAAGGATGAAATATTTTGGAAATCATTGAATATGGGTGCAATTCCTACTACGATGAAATACAGCACCTGTTGATTCGAGTTATAGATCGACAGAAAATTATCCGATTTAACCAAACCATGATAGAATGCAAACTCTTATTTTTAGTGTGTTAAAATTTATTTATTTAGGTGAATTTTGTTAGACAGATTGATCCAATCTAATAACGAAATGAAACCATCGAAAGATAAAGGCTACACAAGATTCATACTTCAATTACTACACGAATATCAACTGTCTAGAAGCAAGTTGCTTAATCGAGTCTTAAAAGTTGCTTAATCGAGTCTTAATAGGAGGGGAAAAAAGGACGAAGTTCGAGTTCATTATGCCTTCTTATTCAGGGTCTTCCAATAAGAGGTGTTATTTTGATATTACAGGGTGCGGCAGCATAACTTCCTTTTTTGAAATGCCCGCCCTTAAAGTGCTAACTGTTATAGCGCGGCGCTAGTAGTCTCATTTGAGAGAGGTGATTTTAAAGTTTTGCTCATCCCTTGGTTAGTCGCTATCATGCGACAACAGTATAAAAAAAATAAAAAACAAGTACCGCTGAAAATTTGTTTTGTTGAATTTTGAAAAAAGAAAGTTATGCTGCCGCACCCTGTACAAGAAAAATGCCACTTTTTAATATTCTCTTTCACGTTGCCCCAAAGGAAGAAGTCGCAAGGTGTTAAATCACAAGATCTCGGTGGCGAATTGTGATCACCTCTTCAAGAGATAACACGGTCCGGAAACATTTCCCGTAAAAGATCAATGGTTTCGTTGCTTGTGTGGCACGTAGCGCCGTCTTGTTGAAAGTAAACGTTGTCCAGATCAATACCATCCGATTCCGGCCATAAACAATCATTAATCATCTCTCGATAGCGCAATCAATTCACCGTAACTGTTGCTCCAGCCTCATTTTCAAAAAAGTAATGTCCAATGACTCCGCCGGACCATAAACCGCACCAGTCACACGTTGAGGATAGAGAGGCTTTTTGACAATAACTCTTGGGTTTTCCGAGCCCCATATGCGACAATTTTGCTTGTTGACGAAGCCACCGAGGTGGAAATGGGCCTCATCACTCAAGATGATTTTTCGATGGAATTCCGGATCATTCCCGTGCATTTCAAGGACCCAATCAGCAAAGACATGACGTTGTTCATAAAGGACTGGCTTGAGTTCTTGTGTTAACTGGACCTCATAAGCCTTAAGATCCAAATCTGCATGCAAAATATGGTGTAATGACGTTTGTGGAATGCCTCATTCCAAAGAACGACGAGGAATGGACAAACCTGAGTTTTCTTCAACACCTTCGGCGACAGCAGCAATATTCTCGGCTGTTCTTGAGTGACGTGCACGGGTTTTATTCTTCACATCACTTAGTTGTCCCAACAGCTCGAATTTTACCACCATATTCTGTATTGCGGTCCGATAAGGTGCTTCACGACGACCCAAAAATGTTCGAGTTTTACAACCGTCTCTGCCAAATTTTCACTATTTTTATAGTGAATTTTAATAATTTCAATGCATTTTTTAAGCGTGTATCGTTCCATTTTTATTGTACTTGTCAAACGACAAAAAATAACAGCTTCAAAAGTGACATCTACCGAAAAAGCGACCTATTAAAAATAACACCTCTTATTGGAAAACCCTTTAATATGCATCTGCGGAAAGTATAGACATACACTTGCCAGAAAAAGTATTCTTACATGTAAGATAACAAAGTTATCGTTGTATTAAAAAGGATATGTCCACTTAATATGAATGCTTTCTTTTGCAATATCATAAAATCTAAATTTTTGCATGATTCCCAGTATGTTTCATAATATGTACTATTTAAAAAGACTTGAAACTCAAACAAAATTAATTAATGGCAACACATATACCAGAAAAAGTATCCGTACAGAACAAACCGGGAGTTCCCCGTGTTACGGGATGACATATGCATGTTAATGTTCTTAGGTCCGATAATAGTTCTACTTCAGGTTGTGATCGGTTTAAAAGTGAGTGCAGTTTTTTTTTTAATTTTTTGTGTACTAAAATACAGAATGACGCCCAAAATTAACGAAATCAGTGCTGAGGAGGGGAAAATTATGCTGAAACTTACCGCAAAATTGGTCAAATAGTAGGCAGAACCCACTCCTTTGTCCAGTATGTGGTGAAAACATTAATGCAAATGGTTCACTTATGTCAAAACCTTGTTGTGGTCGACCCTCCATACTGACTGAATGGGAAAAAAGAAACGTTTTGCAGGCAGTTCAAAAGAATTCTCGAGTAACTGCTTCCCAAATTGCTACAAAATAAAAGACTCTTTTGACAAGGTCCTTCACGAAGAAATCATACGAAAAATACTAAAGAGAGATGGATATCATTCACGCATAGCACATAGCCATACATTTTCGAAGTGAACAGGAAGAAACATGTGAATTTTGCAATAAATATATAAACAAGCCACCAGAGTTTTGGGAACAGGTCCTATTCTCTGACGAACGTAAATTTTGCACATTTGGCATTAAAGGAAGTAAATTAGTGGTGCGGAAGAGCGGTACTGCCCCCGAAAAAGAAAGTCTCATCCCAACTGTGAAACATGGTGGAGGTAGTGTGATGGTCTGGGGGTGTATGGCGGCAGAAGGAGTTGGCCAACATGTGTTAATAGAATTAATCAACTATGGATCAATACGGTTGCCTTAATATTTTGAAGACAAATTTGAAGCAAAGCGCTCAGCAGTTGAGGCTTGGTGACGGTTTCTGGTTGCAGCAAGATAATGATCCCAAGCACAGATTACACAATGTGAAGCTTTGGTTGCTCTTCAACACAAAACATCAATTGTGTACGCCACCCTAATCCCCAGACCTTAACCCCATTGAGCATTTATAGGACTTGCTGAAGCGTAGGATCCGTCAGCACATCATAACCGCGAAGGAAATGCTGAAAACGTCATTGTCGATGAATGGGGCTAAATCACCAGGCAGGACACAGCCAAATTGGTTCACTCCATGACAAATCGACTTAAGGAAGTCCTTAAGGGAACAGATTATCCGACAAGTTATCAAGCCCTGATATGTTCGAAAATTTTGATTTCAAATTGATATTGTCATGTACGAATAGTTTTTTTGGTTCGTTTAAGTGAGGCTTTTTGTTTTTATTTTATAAAATCTCGTTTTTAAAGGAATTTCACAGTAAAAATTTATAGAAAAGATAGTTCCACTAATGAATAAATTTTGTTGCGTAGATATTTAAATGTAGCAGCATTCTTTAGCATGAATTTCCTAATATGTAGCTTTCTTTTGATGCTGTACAGATACTTTTTCTGGCAAGTGTATGTTCTAGCCTAAGCAAAAACGAACAGATTATTTAACCTGAACGAATGGTAAGCCTGGTGGAAACATAAATCAACCTAATGGCGACATCAGGCTAAAAAGATAAGGCGAGACTCTACATTAGGAAGAGCAAGGCAAGTTAATCGGAGTTCATATGGTTGGTAGGGCATATTGAATTTAAAGAGCAAGAATCGTCTCAATTTACATTGGATAGACTCTACTGAAGAAATTAGATATAAATATCGCAGAGACCACACAACAGAGCAGAATTCTAAGAGTAGATGGACAAGACAAATAAGTCGGTGCACAGAGGAGGAAATGCTCTTAAATTTGGGAAGATGTCTAAGAATGAATCCACAGACTTTAGTAGCCTAGAACATGAACATCAAATCTAAGTTTTGAATCTTCTTATCCTTAGTAGCACAACAGCCCTTCTCGGGCCTTCACTTAGAGATAGTTAGAGTTTCTCATTTTCATGACCGTATTGATTTTTTCGGGAGTTGGTTTGGCCAGTACCATGCTCCCACGAGCTTGCTCAGCTATCATATGATCTGATAAAATCAGTACATATCACCACTGAGTGAAAACTCGTGGTCTGTCCAAAAAATCCCCTGAACTAAATCACGTTGCTCCTGGGACCTGGGACCTGGGACCTTCGGCTTATGGGTTCATGCTCTAACCACGCAGACACCAAAGTTTTGAATCTAGAGTAATTCTAAGATCCTTGTATGAATTTAAAACAGTGAGAGGACAAGCATCTAACATATTATCTGTGGTAATGGTAGAGTTTCAGCGGAATTAGAAACATCCGCTGCTGATGCTGGTTAAATATTTGTAAAGTTTGAAGTTTCCGTTACTAGAGTGTTGGATCTAGGGGCCTCTACGAGAAGATGAGGGCCCAGGTGATGTTAGAAGTACAACCTCAGAATCGTTGCTGGCATTCAATTTAGCGCTGTTTTTTGTTGCAGGTTTAGCTTGCGACTTCCTTCATATATCTAATGTGATTTTTTCCCGACAGAGAAAGATCTGGTTCCAAAGACTGCAGTACATCGTGAGTATCCAAGCTCTTTGCAGTTAAAGGACGCGCAGATAAAATAAGCAAACAGAAGCGAGCAAGCAATCTCATTACACGCAGCCGTCCATTTTTTATGCGAAGCACTCAGTTCATCAGATAAATGTTTTCCTTAAACTAACCATGCAGAGCCGAGAAACGTTGGCTGAATTTGAGTAACGTCTGCCTCTGCAGGTCTCACAGTACGACCGACAATCAATCGGAAGATAGAGTAAATAAACGAACACATGACGCTAAACGAAGCTAGATCATCTTACGCTTTAATTAAACAGTTTTGAGGGGGATACATGCTACGCACGTGCTTCAAAAAAACACACAATGCGCAATATTAGGCAGATTGATCGATATTGAAAACAGTTGGAAGCAATAATTCCAAAGAATTTTTAGAAGCCACACCAGTAACAATTGAAAATGTGAGCTTACCAGAGGCTGAAGAAGATACTCGCACAATGCTACCATTTGTAGAAGAGGTAATGGTAGCATTTCTCAGCCTGAAGAACAACAAAGCTCTTAGAATTGATGCAATACCGACAGAACTACATCAAGCCAGACGAGGATATTTATACTACCTCCTATATCGATTGATATGTACTCTTGAGATGTGGATAGAAGAGCTCCTACCAGATGAACTAGCGGAAAATTATCATATGCATCATAAATAAAAAAGAAGATAGGTAACGCTATGAAAATCATAGAGGATTAACTTCGTTGTACCGATCTATAAAGTTCCATCCAAAGTCCTTTTCTGAAAATTTTGTTGGAGAGTGCCAATGTAGTTTTCCACGTGGACGGTCTACGATTGACCAGATATTTTCAGTAAAGCTAGTGCTCGAAGAGAATCGATGTGCAACAGCTCTTTGTGGAATTCAAATGAGCATTCGACAATGTTGACAGGAATGTCCTGTACCAAATATTAATTGTTTTTCATGCACCAGCGGAACTTGTCCAGATGACCAAGGTTACAATGCCAAACACTGAGTCTTAGCTTCAAGTCAATGGAGATATGTCTGAAAGAGTAATGGGCTTGCCTTAATGTTTTTCAATATTGCTCTGGAACATGTGGTCCGAAAAACGCCAGCAGATACCACGGTTACGCTACTCTAAAGTCCTCGTAACTAGTCCAGATATATGCCTAATCCAAAGGAAGCATTTATGTGGCTGGAATCAGAAGTAAAAAAACATCAACTTCCTGGTCCATAAAGTTGTTTTCTTACCCAAACAATACAAGAAATGCCAGTCCGACAAAGACAGACCTTAGGAACCTAGAACATTGAAAGTGTGAGCAGCATCTCATACTTTGGAGTCCATCTTAATCGAAAAATTACAGACAAGAATGAAATATAAGAAAGGATGAGCAAACAAAGCCTACTTCTCAGTACTTCCTTTGCTAAGACTTAGATCTGTTCAAGGGAGAATAAGAAACGCATATAATAAAACCTATGCAGCTGCACGGATGTGAAATTTGGACTCTTACAAATGTTGCCGAAAAGGCCCTTGATGTGGCTATATGTCCCTGTAAAACATGGAGCATAATGAAGTTTTCATTACAGCAAAGAATTGTATAATCTTTATGACAACCTACTTGTATTCACATGTGTTAAGCTACGCAAACTGTAAGGGGCAGAAGATGTTGAGAGAATGGAGGAGCACAGGATCCTCAAACGAACGTTGAAGGTAGGTAGAGCGCAAGGGTAGCATCTAGTTGACAAAATAAGGAAATGGTGGGAAGATTCATTCGATGCTGTCAGAAAACCCCTTTTTGAGATTCCCAATTGGCGAATGAGGTCACAAAACCGTGGCGAGTCAATTGCTGGACGAAGTCTCAGAGACACGACAATTAGAGGCAACTTCTACTGTAGGAGAAGGACCGCACTGAAACTGTGACATAGATGATGATGATGAAGCTATCATTATAATATATTCAATTTGATTTTGCATGCTCTCATTTAAGCTCCAGTACGTAGCTGGGGCTTCAATTTGCTCCTAGATATTGCTGAGCTAAAGTCTACATTTCATCGAAAATACTACACGGAAATAGGAGTATGTACTCTAAATTCAAAAGTTGTACAAAAGAAATTAGCTCTGAAAATGCTTGCAAGAGAAAAGCACCGACAAGTTTATACAAAATTTTCAAATTCTAAAAACTGAAATAACGAGCGAAAGTTTGAAGTGAACATTTGAGCAAGTTTAAAGATTTAATGTGATTTTAAATGAATTTCTAAATTGTTTAGATAAATTCAAACTCATGTATATTGAAAGAAAATTGCAATTTCAAACGTTTTCTTTTTGTTTGCTCTAGCTCTAGAGTCGCTTTCGAGCCTTCGCTTTAAAAAGGTTAGAGTATCTCATTATCTTGATGGAGATGGTAACCCATTGGCCGTGTGTAAATCCACTGATTTGTGATACGTTCAGATTTTTAAACTAGTACGTATCATAACTGAAGGGACTTGTACCCCGTTCGAGGAACAACTCGAAACAAATGTCGTTGACATCAACGGGGTTTGAATCAGAGATCTTAAGTTTATCCAGCGAGTACTCTGACTACTACCTGGACCTATTCGAGCGTTTAGGGGTTCAGAACCCTTCCAAATCTGCAACTAGTAGACCATTATAAAAAATATATAGGAAAAAATAATATTCATCAGCACAATGAATTTATCAGCGTATTTCATTGCTATTTATTTAAATCAGAATCAGTGCCAAAATATGTGATAACTAATCTGGTTATGTTCTGAAGTCGAGTTAACATTTTTGTTTTGCCAAAATGATTGCCATTGCTGATGGAATGATGGGTAAAACGCTACCTCACAAAATATGGAAAGTGCTAAGCTACCTATTTTGAGCAACACTTCTCAGCTAGCTTATGAAAATTTATACAGATTTCTTATCTTCTTTAATGACAAAAAGTAACGACGTGTTGTAAGATATACTTGTATTGCAGTTCCAAGCACAGGATGGTTGAGCTAAATAATAGTTAAAAACAAGTTGGGTGAACAGACCTACGCTCATGTCAGAAAGGTTTTGTGGCCGATTTCTCAGAAATGCAGTCACCATCAATGAATTACGTCAAGAAATATGTCAAAGGGATGTGCACGTTCAAAAAAAATTTTTTCTACTTTCAACGGTCGCCATTTTGTTGCAAATCAACAAAAATCACTCAAATCATGAATTCTCAAAAATATTAATGTTATCGACCTTTTTGGAAAATTTCAAGAAGATCAAGTTAAAACTGCAGTGACTGATTCGATGGAAAGTCCATAAAATATCAAAATCATGTGTTATTGTTGTTTTAATTGGAGAAATTTCAAGTGACTTACAAAGTTTAAGAACCCTTAGTAGGACTACGTAAGTGTTGAATTTCGTTCAGTTTAAGGGTACCGATGCGATTTTATTGGGGAAAATGTGAAATTAGAATATCATACTATTATTAACAAAGTTGAGCGAATTTCGGCTTCTAAGGTATTTGTTGTTGTTGTACTCATAAACACCTACCAACATGATTTTTTTCAGATTTTTCGGATCACAGGTGTCCAATCGCGAGGGGGGGAGCACAAATTTTTAGTGTATTTCCCCTCCCTTGTGCATCCCTCGAAGCAAAAAGGATCAAATTAAGACCTGTTTTGGAAAGTTCTCATCAAGGCCTTTCCTTTAATACCCATATCGGCGACCTTTAATGAAATTTTTTTTTCGAGGACCACTCCCCTATATGGGGTGACCCCCCCCTCCCCTTAGATACCTTATACAATTTTTTATAGTTGAACTTTGAAGAGAGCACCACTTTACACCTACAAACAAGCTTTGATGTTTCTTGCTTAAGTAGTTTGCGAGAAAACGTGTTGTGACACACGGACGGACGGAGGGACAGACGGACAGACAGGTCGCGAAACTAGTAGAGTTTTGTAAAATCATTTTACAAAGCCCTAAAAAATAAAGAACAAAGACAAACTTCCGAACAATAAAATGTTCATTTTGAAGAAAATATTCTGCTTTGCGGTTTCAAACAATCAATCAATCCTCAATTTTATCAAAAAGTTTTGTTAACTCACCTTATTAGAAGCTCCCAACTGGCTAGTACTGACTTTACTTATGTGATTTTGACTTCATTCAGCAAAGCTTGAATTTTGCATGTTCTCTGTAAAGTAAAAAGGATCTGTTATTAATATGAGATAATTTAAAAGACGGAAAATTTTTCCTGGAAATTTTCTTCTCAAAACATGACTTTAAGATTCGAAATTTCAACCCACTTTGAAATAATAAAAATCAAACTTTGTATAATTAATATATGATTCAAATTCATGCTTTTTCACACCAAATCAACTTCAGATATTGGAGCAAAAAGATCCGAGTTGAAATTTCAAACATTCTCTAAACATTTTGCCACCTATTTGATACTCAAATTATACTTTCTCTTCATTGCATATATGATCAAACAGATATATTTCAGCGATATTCAAACTTGAATTCAACAGCACTCCGATCCCATCAAACACATCGCTAGATGGCGTAGATAGATGTGCTCCCATGAGTAAACAGACGGGTGAGCGGGCGATAAAATGTAAGGGTCAACACCATCTGAGCCGAAGATGTAGTTTATTGAAGAATTTAAAAATATCCGGGGAGGATATCAGCAGCGGAATGCTGCCTCAGCAAACTATAGCGACCCGGATCGCTGGGTATGACGAAGCCCAGGGGCGCGAACACTTGCTGGCAGCTAACTATGTTATCTGTGAAATTACGGCAGGAGTCCTTTTCCTTACAATTTGGCACACTGCAAAGAAACTTTTTCTAGCGTATGATTCTTACAAGGCCAAAAGCTTAAGACCAGAACTGAAGGGCATTATCAACTTTGATATTCATCTCTTATTTCACCTATCACTAGACCACTTGCGATAGCGAATTACCTCGAGCGAACTTATTTCAAAAAGAAGATACTCTGCATGACGTTAAAATAGGAGCCCCCTTGCATTTTTCCCAACCACAGGTAAAGTCTCGATAGCGCAAGTTGACATGCAACGACTTCTTATTTCAGCGAAAGCTCTTGCACGTCTTAAAAAAGATATGTAGCCCAGAAACTGATTTTGTAGCAAATGAGCCTTCTGTCGACATGATTCTCATACCTTGTGCGTGTGAGAAAGGAGAAGACCGAAAAAATTTGCTTTTCACAATTCATTTAATTTCGATGGTGAATCAAATTTAAACGTTGGTTTTTTCCTACGTTATCCACATACTTTTCCCACAATTTTGAAAGCTAGAATATTGCTTGTTCATAAAAAGTTTTGAGACAAGTTGCCAGCCAATCGTGCAAGTACTTCTCAACTTATTAATTATTTAATTTATTTTTACTCACATTCCTGCTTATATACTAGCTGTGTTTAAGGAAATTTACTCTAGATCATTAAAAAGTAATTAGGGAAATTTGCTTAAGCTAAATAAAAGGTAGGAAAGGTAATTTACAAAAGGGTTAGTCATAAAAATATTATTTTTAACATGATTCAGAAAATATATTATTATTTAATTAATTTAAATAGCCATGATCTGCAGTTTCCGTCATCCTGATTCATCAACTTTTTCCTTTCCCGGGTAATTGCCAGGCTTTCCATCACATCCAATTCACGTGTATCTCTAGCTTCCTTGATGACTACAGCGTCCTCCATTGTTATCTCGTGTCCCTTCGTAATAATATGTCCCGCTACCACCGACTTGAAATTCGAAGTTCTTTCTTTCTTGCTGCTGCTGCTTCGCCTAGATGCTCCTTGATTCGCGTGCCGATGAGCCTCCTCGTTTGACCTATGTACACTTCTTCACAAGTGGGACATTCGATGCGATAGATACCAGATTTCTCGTGTGGTTCGCGCTTGTCTTTCGTTGATCCGAGAACGTTTTTGAGCTGGTTCTTGCTGCTTGATTCGATTAACCGTACAGAATTGAGCTGATTTATTCGCCGCTTGATCCGATTGCTGATGCCTTCGTGATAAGTTAGAGCCTTCCAGTACATTCTTTCGGTATTCGCATTTGATAATGTTGATCGTCCCTGACGCTGTCTATTAATCTGGATCTTCTGTGCCATTCTCCTAATCGTCGAGCCCTTGAAGCCGTTTAGTTTAGCTGTCTCAACAATGTACCTCATCTCCTTTTCCTTAGCTTCCTTGCTTAGCGGCAAATCGAGCATCCTGTGGATCATGGCTCTGTACGGAGAAACCTTGATTTGCTGCGAATGATTTGATGTATTTGGAATCGTTCTTTGTGTGTGAGTTGCTTTCCGGTATACATCGAAAGTTATATTTGTTTGAGTCCTCCTTACTACTATATCTAGGAACGATAGTTTACCGTCTTTCTCTTCCTCCATCGTGAATACTTTATTTTTGTGGGCTCCATTCAGGTCAGCAAGGACCTTCTCCACGTCACTCCTTTTCACATATGCAAACACATCGTCCACATATCGGACCCAATGTTTTGGTAACTGGCCTTTCTCCTGCAGTCCGTCTTCTAGTGTCGTCTCGCTGAAGAACGGTGAAAGTGGATTTCCCATCGCAACTCCGCCTTTCGTCTTATAAAATTTCCCTCGAAAGGTGAAATAATTTTCGATCATGCAAAGTCTCGCAAGTTGGATATACTGCCTAGTTTTAATTTTCCAAGATAATGAGTTTTCTTGGTGGGAAAGCCATTCTTCTATATATCCCAGAGTCTCCATCACCGGAATACTCGGGAATAGAGCTTTCACGTCGAAAGACACCATAATTTCGTCTTGCGCTGGTGGGCCAAACTTCAGGATTTTCTCGGAGAATTCTTTGCTGTTTTTTACAGATCTACCATTCATTTGGGTCATTCCCTTAAATTCGTTCACCAACCATCTTGCCAGTTTTTGGGTCGGTGCATTCACGGCCGAAATAATCTCACGCATTTCGTTCCCCTCTTTGTGTATTTATAGCAAACACTTGATCCTAGGCAAAGTAGGGTTGCTCACTCTTACCTTCGTCAATTCGCCAATTAATGACTCACAACTTTTAATTGTCCTTTCGAATCTTTTCATGGATCCCTCTAACGGGCTCCGGCGTAGCTCGAATAAATTACCGCTGCTTAGGTTTTGTATGACCGCCTCATCATACTTGCTTTTATCCATCACTACCACTGTGTTTCCTTTATCGGCGAATAAAAATAAATAAAATACACAAAATTAAAAGGAAGCTATCTTTTTCTTTTTTCAGTTGGAGTATTTTGTGAAGGCGAAAATGAATTCGATTACAAAAAAACTCACCGAGCCGAGGAGTACGTTCACAGTGCATTTGTCAGGCAATTCATTGTACTTTTTTTGATCAAATTTAGATGTTAAAATTGAACGTAAATAGCTTCTCGAGGTTCCATTTTAATTTATATAAATAAATACATATATATACATATATATATACATATATATATATATATATATATATATATATATATATATATATATATATATATATATATATATATATATATATATATATGCATATATATATATATATACATATATATATATATATATATATATATATATACATCTATACATATATGCATATATATATATATATATATATATATATATATATATATATATATATATATATATATATATATACATCTATATATATATATATATATATATATATATATATATATATATATTCGAGTTTATATATATATATATATATATATATATATATATATATATATATATACATATATATATATATATATATATATATATATATATATATATATATACATATCTATATATATATGCATATATATTTATAAATATATGTATATATACATACTCGTATATCACTGAGTAATTTTTTCAAACTCCTAGCTTCTGATTACTTTATATTTTTTCACTACATTAGTTACACTAATGTGTATATTTTTTCGGCCATTCAGTCAATTTCATTGCTTATTAAAACTTTTGAGAAATTTTCCACAAAAACTTTACTCCAAGATATTTCGAAACGATTCTCCAAACATCTAAATCCACTTGGTAAATAGTCTCAATGGTATCTCCAAATGCCTGTTAACTTTAATTGTATTAAGGTCCTTCTAACATCCGCCAACTCAATCAAATATGTCGAGAAATGTTTGAAGTGAATTCCCGACTTCCTTTAAGCTTGGAATAACTTAAGACATATACAAGATGTCGGCAAATTGGGAAGACATTTATACATGAAAATGTGTATACGCGTGTATGTCCGTATGAATATTGCCATCGTTTGAATTTATTCAAATGCACTCCCGCAGCTCATTATAAATTCATAAGAAGGAAAACAAGATATCATAAATCTATTAAACCAATTTATCTTAACAGACCGAAGAGATTCATTGCATATTTATTACATGCAAATGTTATACCCTCTAACTTGAATGTCTTTTACTCGAGAAGATGAAGATGTTTGTTGGTGACCGGAGTTTGTAGGATATTAGAATCTCTCCGGCTATTGCTGCTTTGGCAAAACAGATAGTAGCTATTTTTATTATCATATTGGGTGAGTGGTGGGATCCTTGAATATGATTGAAATGTAATCACTGCTTTTGTGTGTGCACAAGCTGAAGGGAGGAAAAGGAGCAGAGTTAGTTAGATTACAAATAATTTGAGCAAAAAAGTCGAGTAAATATTTCGTATTTTTAAACATTTTGTAATCAAGTTTACCCACAAGGCTGCATTCATAAGTTTTTTAACACTTTTTGGACCCAGTTGACACCATCTTAATTTTTAATTATATTTTTTGGCCATATTTGAGCAAGAAAAACAATTTGCTGCAGTTTGCGCCCTGTTTAGACCTTTTATTTTGGCATGATGTTAGCGTTCTCATCCATTGTACGCTCACTATTTCTGCTACATGCTTTTTGATGTCAATCGAATCAACCCAGGTTTCAAAGCCATTCAAAAGTATGGAATTGATGTTGGCCCTAAATAGCTGCCACCTTTTTTTCGAAGGCAACCTTCATTCACGATTAGTTTACTTAATGACGAATATCTCTTGTCGCTGTAAAGGTCAAGCTTATCATCTAGTGTCACTCTCACAGATCTGACTATTTTGGTATGCATTTCGGTGGAGCTAACTGCCATGGGTGTTAAGGTTTTTATCCTTTGCTTCTATATCATGATGATCGCGGTCTTTGCCTTTGCCAGTTGTTAACCATGCTATTCAATGCTTTATCCTACTCATAATTTGATTAAATTTGGCCTAGATAAGGTCAAAAGATCTGGCTGTAACAATCTCTGGCGAGTTACTGTTGAACCAAACAGGATAACATCCACATACCCTTCAGGAACAGCGATATCGTGCCTAATGTTTTTAGTCAGATCAGGGCATTCTTGGTAGAGAATTCGATGAAAGGGGTGGTTGACTTTCTGCCACAATGTTAACTACCTCAGCAGGTTCGTCAACAGGCTTCAGAGCTTGTCGATTATATATTCTAGGCATTGCAAAGGGAAGCTATACTGTGCGCCCCATTCCTAGTCTGAGGCTCAATCGTAGGTATGGTGAGACTGAATTTTATCGGACCCAGCACTTGAGCGGGCATGGATCTTTTCAGTCTGACCTGCACAGGATTGGCAAATCACAATCTACCGATTGTACTTTCTGCGTTCGAGAGGTGGATGACGCTTGCCACACATATTTTGCTTATAAAGATTCAAGCAGGCAGCACGGTGATTTTGTTAAAGAATTAGATGAGCTTTTTTTAGAGAGTCTAATCGAAAAGATACTCAGAAAAGTTGACAAATACACATAGAACCAGGTGGCATATTACGTTCAGCATTCTCTAATTGCAAAAAAAGAGCGGTTGGAGGCATTCGAGGAGGAGGGGTCTCTTTTCTAGCACTTTCCATCCTTTCCTTCACAGCCTGCAGGAAGAGGGATCCCTGCAAGCCGATGGGGCCTAAGACGTGAAATAATGGGGTTTAGCCCTAAGTGATCTGTCAAACGGTTCCAGGCTAGTTTCTAAGGTTAACAGCGGAAGTATTCCGGGGGTAGTCAAGACGCTCTGGGAGGCCCAGACCCAAGGAATGAATAAACTTCACTTTCAAACCACAAAAACAAACAATAAATATAATTATAATAATTACTATCTTGTGTATGGGTTCTATGGTTATATAGGCGCTGGGTCGTTTCAATGATTGAAAACGAATTATTAATTAAAGTTGACTTTTGAATGTTATACGCGAGAGCAACCAAAACAACTTAGGACTCTAAAATTACAATCCTGAATTCTATTTAAGCGTGTTTCTTCTTCCATAGTTGCATGATGTCATGTTGGCGAGTCGCTTTGCGATTCCGGCAAAAGGTGCGTAAAGAATGATATTGGTGTTAGAAAAGTGAAGTGGCTTAATTGGCGTTGCGTGGACGTGGACACAGTTTGGCCCGCATTATACATTCATTGAATGGTTTCAAGAAAAATGTAAATATTAATGGGGCTTTAGGCCCCCTAATAGCCGCATCCTCAGGTGGCGGATAGAAAATACCTTAACTAGCTAGCCGAAATAAAATACTTTTTGCGGAACAAAAACAAAGTAAGTCGAAGGGCTCTACTTAATATTCACTTTATCACTGACCTCAAGCCCCAGTTATCACCGACTTCAAGCCCATCAAAAAAAGGATCTATGCAATTAGCATCCAGACCAAATTCGTTTATGCCTGGCCAGTCAATCTAGAGATGACAAGGAGAGGACTATCAAAGACGAATTTTGCAGCACCCTAAAGTGCACTGTCGATTCATTGCCGTCAAACAACATTAAAATTTTTCGGGGTGACTTCAACGCAATAATCGACCGAAAAACAGTTCATAGAGGAACCAGTGGAGGGCACAGACTTCATGTAGGGCCAATGACAACGGATAGTGCCTGACAGACTTCGTTACTAGTAAAGGCTTCCCAGTAAGCGCCACACATTTCCCGTATCGTGGTGTGTTATGATGGTTATGTTCATATCTACAACCATTACACTTTTAAGATGAAGCTTCGCCGATATCAAGAGGACGTGACAACGACTTCAATATCTCAGGGGCGATAATGGCATCTAACGTTGAAAACAGAAAATAAAGTTGTCGCTTTTTATCATTTATGAAAAATTTACTATCAAGAAAACCAAAAAATCTCTCGCCAATAGTAAAATGTAATATACGAAAAACATCCGAGAAGTGAATGAAAACTCTTCTATCACCGACCATAATGCAGCAAACTAAAATTTCGCTTTAACACACCCCCATGTCTAGAGCGAGCCAAAACTCCCCACTCACACAAAATTATTATTGATGAGTAATAACTATCATCTACAAATATGCAGATTTGAGTGTCGATATTTTTATTTATTTTATACTGTAGTATTCAAGTGACGCAGCAATCCACCGCTACAGTCCTGAATGGACATTATATTGTAACATCACCCCAAAATATTAAAAATGGCACCCAATGTGGGGCCCGAAAACTCCGGCTGTATTAACAGACGTGAGCCACGAGACAGACCACCGTCTTCAGAGTACTGGGTAAGTAACAACTGAAGGTATTCGCACTAATTGTGCCCCATCATCCGTAACAACTTTCGAATTTTGTGTTTTCTTTGAACATCAATATCATTTGAAATTGCTTTTGAATTACACATTGGTGATTTGCCAAATTCAGCACCATTTGTAACGTTTAAGTGAGGCAGGAGTCCACCGCTGCAGTCCTAGATGGACATTGTAGCATCACCCCAAAACACTACAAATGGCGCCAAAAAAGCCCGGCTGTATCAACAGCCGGGAGCCATGAGACAGACTAACGTCTGTCTCTAGGGTATATTTTGGCGGGTAGATTATGACTGAAGGTTATTGCACTAACTTTGCCCCAGCATCCCTAACAACTTTTGAGTATTGTGTCGTCTTTGGACATCAATATCATTAGGGCTTGCTTTTGAGTTATCCATTGGTGGTTTACCACCATTGTATGACTAGCGAGGCCAAGTGATATTACAGTCCCTGAATGTGCTCGAAAGTTGTTACTTAACATCCTTTGCGATGGGTTCTAATTCGCACCTCAAATGAGAGGCGGCACCTCTACCTCCCCGGTGGCCAACTCTTTTTGTGGGCTGTGAGCATCCATGTCAATGGTGAATTCGTGTCAAATCTTGGCCGCAAGTTACTCCAAAAACTCTTCGCATCCCCTAACTTTAATGTCCTTCGGTCGATCACTTTGGCCGTCGACACCTGTCGAATGTGTCCCATAGCCGCATGTGTCGTTCTGATTTACGTGAGCACCTGCCTGTTATAGGCCTAATCTCACGGTCACCATTAGACTGTGATTGGTTTAAGCGCCAATCATTCGCCCCCAAATTTGGTACTAGTTTACATTGAGGGAACTCTCAACTTTCATACTGGTAGATCCGAGACCTAGCTATATCTGACGCTATAAGGTTAACGCCAACCTTTGTTTGCACCACTAGCCACCGCAATACTCCCCGAAGGGCCGCAACCAATCAGCCGACCATCTTTAAGATGGAGGCTCATCAGCTGCCCGTAGTACCTGAATATACCCCCAGGGTTGAGGTTTGCAGCAATGAGTTGATCTTGTTATCGAACAATCACAAAGCCACTATGTTTCGGATCCAGTTCCAATCCTAGTATTTTTACTAAGCAATTTGGGTACCTCGGGAACGCCAGTCCATGTCGGCTTCACTGGAATCGGAGACGACAACCCAACAAGAGCAGTTGCACTCCTTTGAATTACCAGATCAGTTCCGCCCTGGGGGCTATCCCATAGCCACAACACAAAAAAGTAAGCGTGAAATTTAGTTGTGGTGAGAACCCACCCACCGCACGACACTCCAGCGCTAGCTGTCAACACGCTTAAGCATCGCCAGGCAAGGCCATTACAGTTGAACACCAATCTTTCGCTCGCTTAGGCAGCAGTCCCAAACGCACATTAAAATATCACCACACAGCACTACAATACAAGTATTAATTTAAAATTTGAATATATCAAACAGTGTCGTTTGAGCGATGACCAATTCTTGCGAACGACGTGGGATTGACTGATTTGGCTTATTTTGAATCGATGCACTTACGGCTGCGAAATTTCCTTCGCTTCGGGCGGTACGTCTTTCTGGCACTGGAATGCCAATGGTGACAATTTGAACTTGAACTTATCCACTACAGCACGCACAGCCTGTCAAGTGGGACAATTATTACAGCCGAAAGTTAGAGTAAGCGCGCTTCAAGTTGCAACCACCGACTCAGAATTTTGGTAATAATATTTGATAATTTCCAAACCTTGTTGGTTCGTAAATTTTACCACGATGAAAATGTTGACTTAAACTCACGTTTTGACATTTACAGTTTATTAAAAAGTTTAAGGGTACTTTCACATAAAGACACAAAATTGTCATGTCCCTAATGGAAAATCCAATATATATCCTTTTCTTTTTTTCATTCAATATTTAGCACGAAAACAAAATAAATACCTTTCAATGGGGTCCATCTGAAACTTCTTTATTGAATATTGATCATTCATTGTTTCGTGGAATCCACTTCTGTACTTTTTGCATTTTATCCTTCTTCATCTATATCTCCGAAGGACCTCTTGCCGCTGGCCAACGAAAAGTTGTGACGCAATTGCGTTTTGAAATCGTAGCCAAGCGATCGGATAGACCTCAGGACTTCTAGTATACATATTTAGCTCAACAATTTTTCTATCGACCTCTCTTATTTTCAGTACGCAGTCTCCTTTCCTGATGCCCACGCGCGCACACACACTCCTTCTAATGAAAAATCAATTGTCGTAAAGTGAAGTAAAGTAGAGTAAAGAGAAAAAGAAAATAAACAAAGTTAATAAACGAAAACGAAAATTTAGTAATATTAAGAAAATTCTAGAAATAAGAAGAGAAAAAAAAAAGATTTTTTTGTAAAATCATATGATTTAGCAAGTCTTGGGGAGATATATTTTGATGTAAATTTGTACATCTTCCTACGACTCGAGCCAAGCCAATATTGTCAATTGCATCGTTCCAATAACTAGGGATCGATAATGGCTTCTCCTTTTAGTCAGGAATTTGTACCCTCCTAACTCAACTGGTGTAGGAGTAACTACTTCTGCAGTTATTTGTTTGTTTCCTGCTAAGGTTTTTATGCTGAATATTGTATTTTTGAAAGGGAAATCGGTTACACGGTCTTTATCACTTGAAGAAATAGTTGATCCGGTATCGATTAGGGCTTTAATGATATTTTTACCGATTGTAATTTCTATTATAGGGAGTTTATCTCGTTGGAGGCTGAAGATTGAAAACTTTCATTATCAATTCCATAGGTTGCACAGAGGATTAGTGAGAATTTCTAGGCTGAAAGTTCCTTTGTTGAGAAGTTTGGTTAAATGGGAACGTTTTGTTGAAAAGATTGATAATTTTGGGGATATGTTTGCTGAAAAGTGTTTGGAGGATTATTCTGAAAATAATTGGTTTTGAAATTAGGAGTATATAAATTTCTATTAGTTTCGTTATTTGGGTTTTCCAAAAAATTATTGTTGTTCTTAAATCTATTGATATGTTCTGGTACTGGCGGTTGATTGCTATCGTTTCTCTGGAGTTTCCGCTGTTGTTGTCTTCTTTGCTGTTGTTTATGTAACAAAGGTATACGATGTGCTTCTTTGAGACGTCCTCCTATTTTGCATTCTTGGAGTAATTGATAGGTTTCTTCCAATGATATGGGTTGCTATCCAGCAGGCCGTTATATTGTCTACTCTGTCCTTAAATATTTGAAGAATGTTTTCCTCATTCCGCTGAACAGTGAACTGTAGATCAGGCACTTCTATTAGTTCCGTTTTTTTTTTGGTTCATCAGCTTCAGGATATTGTTGAGTTGTTCGTATAGGTCGTCAACGTTTCGTCCTTCAGCTAAATAAGCTTGTCGATTAAGATCACCGTAAGATTCTCGAATGCCGCAGTGGATTCTCAATGCCCTTTTCATTGAGGCCCAATCTTTTTGTGGTGTTCTTCGTACTGCATCTGCTGCTTTTTCTCTAACCTTTGTCAGGATAATCCCGAGTATAGTAGACTTGTGAATGTCCTGAGTGACTGAGAGTATTCCTTCAACAGAACTGATGAAATCGATCAGCAAATAAGAGTCCGTGCCTTTACTCCAGGACAATTGGTTTACGTCCGGAATCATGTCCTTGGTAGTGCAGCTGATAAATTCGCGGCTAAATTCGCACCCATATTTGTACCTGCCAGAGTGGTTAGACAGGTGGGTCAGGTGGCCTATGATCTCGAGTCACTTGATGGAAAGTCTTTGGGGACCTATCACGGTCAGGATATCCGGCTGTAAATATTACCAAAAAATCGGCTGTATTGTGGGTCAGGCATGTTTCTGTTTCCTTTTCGCCCTGTCTTCATACTCTGTATTTTCCTTTCTCCCCACTCTCACATTCTTAATAGTGTAAATAGAACATATAGAGTTAGTTTTAGCCTTAGGTTATAGGTTCTGTACAGTTAGTGATAGGTGTAAATAGTAGTTCGTTTGTAAGTTTTCTTTGCCGAGATCGAGGGCTGGAGGTGGAGATATGGTGTGGTACGAGGAAGGCAGCGCGGATGTTCGCTGACCAAATCAATGCCCCGATATAGTTTTTTTTCGAAGCCTACCAGTACGGCTCGATTCGGCGCAATTATTTTTTTTTTATAACCTTATAACATTTTAAAATTAAGTCGAGAGATTATCGTATCGTTATCGTTTATCGCCCATATTAAGGGATTATATTATCGTATCGTTATCGTTTATCGCCCATATCAAGGGATTATATTATCGTATCGTTATCGTTTATCGTCCATATTAAGGGATTAGATTATCGTATCGTTATCGTTTATCGCCCATATTAAGGGATTAGATTATCGTATCGTTATCGCCCATATTAAGGGATAATATTATCGTATCGTTATCGTTTATCGCCCATATTAAGGGATTATATTATCGTATCGTATTATCGTATCGTATAGCAATATCGTATCGCATTATCATATCGTATAGGATTATCGTATCGTATCGCATCATCGTATCGTTTAGCCGTACCGTATCTCTTAGTATTATCATATCTTTTAGCATTAGCGTATCCTTTAGAATAGCATTATCGTATAGCCGCATCTTAGCGTTAGGTGATCGCTTGTATATAGTGTCTTACAGTTTGACCTTGACTTATTGGTTAGTAGTTGGTATTGCCCGGCTTTGGAAAATGAGACCCTTCTCCAGGGTATGGGACGTCCCCACGTTTTACGTTGGCACAATTAATGGCCCCTCTATTCTCAAACCTTTAAATACCCCGACGCTGAACTTCACTTATCCAATGCAAAAACCAACATCATCTCAACGCGGAGACGCAATCCAGCGCGCGTTGATGAAATGACGCGGCTGATGTAATCAGGCGGCTGAGGTTGAAATAACTTGGAGACGCGTTGATGAAATGACGCGGCTGATGTAATCAGGCGGCTGAAATTGAAATAACTTGAGGTCAGTCGAGTTTGAGAGGTTGATCGGAAGAGTCGTGGTGAACGGACGGAGAATTTTATGGCGTATCCCCTTTGTAGAAGAAAAGCCCTGTGAGTCTCAGTTCGGAAAGTTCGTAGAAAGATAGCCTCTTTTCGTGTTTGCAACAAAGGATTTTGTGGAATTTATATTTAGTATTTCCAAGGATTGTGATATTGTGTAAATCATAGTCAAATTGTGTATTAATTGTTCGAGACATAGTTGTTCAAAATGGCGTATGCATATTTATTCATATACTTCATCATCGGTGACGCGGGTGTTGCCTCGGGCGGAATATAAATTTTCTAACGCATTTGCAATGTACAGCCTTGGACTGTCGTTTGGCTCCCTGAAATAGCTGATCTGTATTCGTAAGTGTCGTTTGTCTGGGCGTCGCTGGCGTCTTGTTGTTGGAGTAATTTTCGAAGTATCAGCAAGTGCACAAACATTGACATGTCTGTTCGCTGTTAACAGTATTCGAGGAAAGCCATCGAAGTCCTCCGACATAGACTAATCGCATATGAGGAAATTCGGTAATGTATGTTACCACGGAAAATTTGCTGCGCTTCCTTTATCGGCAATATGTACTGCCGTAATCAATATTTTGCTTATTTACTTTTTCTCTAAAGGAGTCAGGGTGTCGTGTCTCTTGGTACAGTTCACGGACAAGCGATTTCAACCCGTCCATGACTTAACGATCAGAGTTTGGTGCTCGCATGATAATAATTGATGGAAAACAACTAAAGTTGCAAATTTGGGATACAGCAGGCCAGGAGGTATTCAGGTCAATTATCCATTCCTAATATCGGGGTGCAGCAGGAGCTCTGCTTGTGTATGATATAACCCGCAGAGAGACATTCAACCACTTGACAACATGGCTTGCAGATGCTAGGTAACATTTCAAATTCGAATATGGTCATAATACTTGAAATCTGAAACAAAAGTGAAAACACAATCTGGCATAGAGACTTTTTATAGATAAGACAAAAATCGTTTTTAAGATTAAACCCAATATTAAACCTTTTGAAACCAAAAAAAATAGCGGAGATTCATTGTATAAAAATGATTCTAAATTATTTAATGGGTGGATTAAATCATTTATTCTAGTTAATGACATACTTAATTGAATTCACTGTAATTCGGATTCCAGTTATAAGCTACATTTTAAAATTAAGTTTAATGCGTTTGACAAAGCATACATTTTTCGATAAAGAGGCTGATGAGTGAATCTGTCGATAAGCAAATAAAAGGTGGAATCTGTTTAAAAATATAGTGCCGTTTTAGTTTGTATGTAATTATCTCAATTTGAAAATACTTTAAGACTCACTTGAATATTGTAAGAGCACTGATAAAACATTCCGAAAATAAATGTTCATTTTACAATCAAAACAGCCTAGAAAAATTGAAATAATGAAATAAGTTCAATGTGCTGGATTAAGCCCAGTTTTCATTTTGTTTGATTCAATTCAATTCATTCAGGAAGTTACCAGAATCCATGATGCACTGGTGAATATTTTAGTGTGTGTGTGCGCCTGTTCGACGTTATGGAGTTCTTTAAAAAACAAAAAAATTCTTTCTGTCTCTCAACCCACTCCCATACGCGGTGAGCTAGCCGTGGAACCAAAAAGATCTCCTCTTCAGTCACCATCATGTGACTTTATGTGGTTCCATAGGGAAACTGTTTTTGCTTAGTCAGCAACCTTTGCTGAACACCTTTTTTTTTGCTGCGAGAGCAACTCCTCAGGTACTATTACTACATGCATCCTGTTTTTCTTGATAATGCATATTATATTTTTTTTTTTATTTTTTTCCTGCGGAACACCATCACATAACACATTTTGACGATGCTGACTTTGGTTCTGGTGCTGACACGCGAATTACGATTAAAAAAGGGGTATAGCGAGAGTACGGCCTTAAACGCTTTGGAGCTTATATGCTCAATATGACTTCTGAACGTTAGTTTTTTGTCGAATTTAAGTCCAAGATAATTGAGATCCTCACTCCAGGGAATAGTTTGCCCTAAGAAATTTATTGGTCACTTGGGTAGGTGAGCACGGCTACGCTTCCTGATAAAGAATATTGACATCGTTTTTGCAACATTTATTTTAATTTTCCATCTATAGTAGTATTGATAAGTAAGTTCTAACACCGTTTCAAGGCTGGTAATAATGGAATTTGGATCTGAGCCTATGCTGTATATGCAAATGTCGTCTGCGAAAGCTGCAACTTGGCAGTTTAGTAAGGAGTAGAAGTCAGACGTATAGATGTTATATATTGATGGGCTTGGGCAGTAGGCTTGCGTAACACCGGCAGTAATACTTTTCATTGGGGAAATGCTTTTCCCTACTTTGACCTGGAACTTCCTGTCAGTTAAAAATGCTTGTAAAAGGTTCTGCAAGTATGGGGGTGTGTTATATTTCTGAAGTTTATAGACCAGAGTATCATACCAGACTGTATCGAAAGTACCTAATGGCAAGTGCAAAAAAACGCCCTTAAAAAATATTTACATTTCATGAATTATATTGGAGAGAATTATACTTAATGATTCGGGGTAGCATATTTTAAAATTTAAAGAAAAATCTTCAGAGAATCTGTACGATAATGTAATTTTTAAATGCGAAAAGTGTAAAGTTAAAATTTAAAATTTGAAAACTTCATTTTCCAGAAACAAAATGAAAAGAACGTTTACTTCTTGATGATTTAAGTGAAGATTTTTGTCTTTCAAGAAGAAGCTCGAGAAAGAACTACTTACCTCTCGAATTGTAAATTTAGTTCGGCCGGTTATTATTAAAAATTAATTGCAAAAAAACTTGCAAATGGCATACGTATATCGTTAGTTCACATTCCAGGTGATGGAAGGCAAAGTAGAAAACGTCTTTTGTCCTTCGACTCAGCGCTGCGGAAGGGTATTGGTTCTCTTTAATCGAGTAATTAGCGTGCTCTTTTCTTTTAATTATAATTATTTTATTATCTCCAGGCTTTCACTTACCAATGAGCTGCAGTTGAGACAAAGCAAGCGAATTGTTGATCATGTAGAATTCTAATCGCGCAGCTTTCAAAATGATTGCCAGCTAAAAAAGTTTGAGAGACGCTCGCTAAAGTGTAAGAATTTGTCAGATTATTTCAATAATAAACGAGTTGGGTAGACAGACCCACGCTCATGTCAGAAGGGTTTTGTACTCAACCTAGGAAATGCCGTCACCAGCAACGAATAAAATCAAGCAATATGTCAACGAGATAGGATCGTTTAAAAGAAAATCCATTGTTCCTTCATTTTCAATCAACAAAAATCACTCAAATCATGAAATCCCAAAAGCATTTATGTCACCGATCTTCTCTGAAAATTTTAAGAAGACCTCATCGAAACTGCAGGGTGATTCGATGGAAAATCCACCAAAATAGTGCGTTATTGTTTATTTATTTATTTATTTATTTATTTATTCAAGTCTACTTAACAGACAGAAATCCAATTACAAAATAGACTTAGACAATTAAATATAGTTAAATAAAATTCAGAGTAAGACAAATCAATACAACAAATCAAGCAGAAAAGAATTAATCTAAAACATGAAAGAAATGAAGATAGAGTCAAGAACAAAGTTTGTAAAATTTAGTGCTAAGGAACATTAATCACTATTCGCAAAAAGTAACATCTTTAATTTAATTTTAAAAACAAAGTAGGACGTGGATAGAGAGCCAAGCTCGAGGCTGTTATGCATTCTGATGATTCGTGGCATAATTGAGTTAAAATATAAATCTGTTCGGGCGTACGGAACCTCGAGAATGTGATTGGACCGACTAGGCCGTGCATACAGTCTGTATTGCAAGTCTGTATTGCAAGTCTGCGCTTAGGGTGGAGGCAATCTGTTGGTGGTACAACTTATAAAGGAAACATTGATCTAAGAAGGTTCTACGGGACGACAGAGAAGGGAGACGAAGTGTGGATAGACGACGCTCATAAGGCTCATAAGCTACGTTAAATTTGAAAAACACAATACGGGTAAACTTACGCTGAACAGCTTCTATTGAGTTCATAAGATATAAATGTCTTGGAGACCACACCACTGAGCAGTACTCAAGGAGCGGGCGGACAAGACACGTGAACAAGCGAACAGCGGTAGCAATATTTACAAACTTATGCAAATGCCGCATAAGAAAACCCGAAACTTTTGATGCCTTGGTAATCAGGCTAAAAATGTGGACATCAAATTTAAGCTTGGGGTCAAATATAACACCAAGATCTTTACATGAGTCTGCAGAGGAGAGAACAACATCACATAAGGAGTAATTAAAAATTAAAGGGACAATTTTCAAAGTAAAAGTCATTTTAAAACATTTGGAAACATTAATACGAAGGGAGTTTACATTACACCAGTTATACAGGTTAAAAAGATCAGTTTGTTGTTGTAATTGGCGAAATTTCAAATGGATATAACCTCCGTGAATATGATCCCAGTTTCATCAAACTTACAGAGTATTAGGATCTTGTGTTAGGCTACTTAAAGGCATCCTTATTATTTTATTGGAGAAAATGTGAAATTCGAAGATCATACTATTATTAACAAAGTTGAACGAATTTTGTAATTGTTATACTAATATATAGTAGTATGTGTGGTCTAGTGGTTAGAGCATGAACGCATATACCGAAGGTCCCAGATTCAAATCTCGTTGGGAGCAACGTGATTTAGCTCAGGGGATTTTTCAGACAGACTACGAGTGTTCACTCAGTGGTGATATGTACTGATTTAATCATATCATATCATAGCTGATCAGGCACACGGGAGCATGGTACTGACCAAAACAACTTCCGAAAAATCAATACGGTCATGAAAATGAGATACTCTAACTATCTCTAAGCGTAGGCCCGAGAGGGGCTGTAGTGCTACAAAGAAGAAGAAGATACTCATATATATCTTCCTTGATAATTTTTTCAGATTCCTTAGATCACAGGTGACAAATCGCGAGGAGGGAAACACATTTTTCGTGTATTTGTCCCAACCGCCCTGCGCCCCTACCGAAGCAAAAGCTGTCAGTTTAAGAACTGTTTTGAAAAGCTCTCATAAAGAACTTTCATTTGATACTCATATCGGCTACCTCTGATGAAATTTTTTTTGCAGGGTCCACTCCCCTGTACTATAATCATCGATTCATGACCTTTTTTCCGAACCCTAGAGTGGTTACAAAGCCCGTTTGTTAGGAGCTCTCTCCTGCCTCTTTGACTTGTTTCATGTATGAGTATTAATTATAGATACTCCTCTTCAGTCATTCATTAAATTGAATCCAGTGTTAAAAGCATATACCTTAAACGTTGAAGTTGGGGAAAAATAACTGAAAATTTTTCAATCTTCGCATTTAAAACAGCCACTATTTTGTTTTACGATTACTGATACCACTAGCTGAACCAATTCGCAAAAATTTTCATGATAACTATCATTCCTGAAACTTTCATGCAAATCTTAGCAAAGCTGTAGTGTCTGAGTCGGTAACAAGCGCATATTGGTCCATAGCCATATGTTTCCATAGTAATGCAGCGCATATTGTTCCACAGTAATATAGTACAGGAAAATTTAAATCGCTATAACTTCGTTAAATACCATTCGATCTTTATGAAAGTTTCAAGAATGGTCAATTGTATAAAAAGTCATCTGTATAATTTAAAGGTACTATTAAGATTTTATTCAAGAAAACATAAAATCGATAAATCATACCACTACTAACAAAGTTGAGTGAATTTCGACTTTTCACAAGTTTGTTGTTATTGTATTCATAAAAGCCGACATTCATGATTTTTTGCAGATGGAAGGTGTCTAATCGCGAGGGGGGTACACGAAAAGTTCGTAGGTTTCCCCTTCTCCTACCCCCACGGTACTGATAGGGCAATTTTAAGACTTTTTTTGAAAAGATCTCATCAGTACCTTTCTCATGACACCCTATTCAACTGCCAATGGTGAAAAAAAATTTAAAGGGTCACCTCCCTATATGGAGAGACCCTCTCAAACCCCTTTGAAAAAATTTTTCATCCCAAAATTTTCTAGAAGTAACCACTTCTAATCTTTCCAGAAAGTTTCATGGCTATAGCTTTTATAGTTTCGGAGAAAAAGTGCTGTGACATACATACGTACGCAGGTCGTGATTGCAGTAGGGTTTTGTACAGGGTGTGGCAGAGAAACTCACTTATTTGAAAGGTCATTAAAAACAAAAGTACTTCAGTTATTGTTTTAATTTTTTTTTTATTTGAGAATACAATATCCTGATTTTTTTACATGCAGTCTTGAAAATGACATCGGATAAATGGCGACCCCCAATGCGCATACACTGATGAAGTCGATTTTTGAAATTTTTATCCACTCTTTGCAGCATATCAATCGGTATGTTGGCAATGGCGCCGCGAATGTTGTTCTTGAGGTGTGCTATGGTCCGTGGTCGATCGACATAAACCAGGGATTTCAAATAACCCCATAAAAATTGCATTAATTGCAATATTTGTAAAGAGCCTGAGTCATCGCGTAACAAGCTCATGGAGTGTGATGGTTTTTGCCGTAGATCATTTCATCTAAAATGCCTGTCGATACCTGCGGTATTTGCTGATATACGTGCTAAGTTCTCGCGTAACATCACATTCAGATGCGATGAATGTAGTGGTGTGTCACTTACAGATACTATTCGACTGTTAAATGATAACACCAAACTACTTCATGAAATCAATGCGCGCCTTATTACGGATCCAATTGCTATGAAACCAACAGAATCACCTCACGCTTCTTGCCAAGCATCTTCACCTCTCTTATTGACTGATTCGATGCCAGTAAATAACAAGGAAAATGTTGAACCCAGCAAGGGGGCTATTCCTAAAAATTTACCACCTAGACCGACCTCCTTGCCATTTTTGGCTGCTACATCAAGTGAAGCAGCAATATCAACTCTTCGATCTGTTGATGGTCAACTGGAACCGGACCAGCAACTGCAACTGGAACTGGATCAGGAACAACAGACTCAAGGTTCGCATCTCTCTGCTTTCCCTTCTAGCACGGAGCATTCCTACCGTACACAAGAGCCTGTGTGTCGTCCTACGCTTCTGCCAACTCGCAAGCCTATTCGCGTTGTTTCTCCACCACTCCAAATATTTGTGTCGCGACTGGCGTATGATACTTCAGAGGAGGAATTAAAGGACTTCGTTTTGAGTGGGCTGGATAACCGACCAAATACATTTTCCTGCAAAAAACTAACGCAACCAAACTTGACCTATCGTGTGGTTGCATCGTTCAAATTAACTTTGCCAACAAACTGTGATGCAGTACAAAACAGCAATTTCTGGCCCCCAGGTGTCTTAGTTAAGCCTTTTGCTTCGGACTTCAAAAGAAATTTTCGAACATTCAAACCAAAACTTCAACAACATAAGCTTCTAGTCATCCTTCCTTTAATCAGCCTAACTTTATCACTAAGCAGAATTCATTTTTCATTTATTATCAAAATGTACGTGGTCTAAGATCTAAGCTGAAGGATCTTCTGTGATAAAATAATCTGCCTCACAGAAACGTGGCTAACTGGCAGTTTTCATGACGCCGAGATTTTTTCCAACCATTTTTTAATAAGGCAAGATCGCGATCGACAATTATCAAACAAGAGGGATGGTGGCGGTGTTCTTATTGCCTGCCATAATTCCCTATCTGGCATTCCTTTCTCTGATCTACACTTTTCTCCTCCTGTTGAATGCGTTGTCGCTAAGATATCTTTTTCACCTACTCGTCCTCTCCTCGTGGCTTGTGTATATATTCCTTGTAGTTCTCCATATTCTGTCTACGACGCTTTCTTTTCTGAATTTTCCCCATATTATTTGACTCGTTTTTCTAGCTACCATATTAAACTCTGTGGTGACTTCAATCTTTCCTCTCTGTACTGGGTTGGAAATCATATTTTAGGACCCTCACAAGTCTCGCTCTTAATTTCTTCCTTTAGGTCTTTATGTTCTTTCTCTCAATTTAATAATTTATCCAATATTAATGATCGCTTCCTGGATTTAGTCCTTAGCAACCTAGATTCTTCCTCTCTGAAGCATTCTCCTGTTCTTTTTTCGTATGTCCCCCTCGATACTCATCACCCTCCGCTTCGGTATGAAGTGTCACTTGATCGAATCAATCCAAACCGTTTATCGAAAAAAATGCACTTTAACTTCTACAAGGCAAATTACTCCCTAATTTCTAATTCTTTATCCGCTGTTAATTGGAATACCTTCTTTCATGGTCTTGATTCAAATGACGCCTGTGAGAAATTTTATGACTTCCTCAACTCTGTCATATCAGCAGCAACTCCCTTTACCTGTGCTCGTGACTCCCATGGTACACCCTGGTTGAATCACAATGTGATTTGTGCCCTGAAAGAAAAGGATCGGGCTCGTCGTATCTTTCTACGTACCAGGTCTTCTGAGGATCGTGTATACTATACTCAGTTTAGATCTGCTGCAAAAAGGGAATTAAACTTGGCAAAAGCTTCTTACTTCAGGAGTATCGAGTCTTCGCTTAACTCTAACCAATCCAAGCCATTTTGGAAATACATCCGGTCTCTTAAATCGTCGACTAAAAATCCCTTCTCATTAACCTTAAATGGGCAGCTCGCGTCATCTCCTCAGGAAATGTGCGAACTTATCAGTAATTATTTTTCTTCACTTTTCAATCTCTCTACCACGCCTGCCCAAAGTTCACCCTTCCCAGCTTATCATCAACCCACTATTTCCTCTATCACTTGTTCTTCTGTAGAAATTGAAAATCTTATCAATACTCTTGATGTTTCTGTTTGTGCTGGTTTTGATGGCATTCCTAATTTCTTCGTTAAATCTTTATAATCCACTATATCTGTTCCTTAAGCTTTACTTTTCAATATAAGCTCATCTACTGGCCTATTCCCTTCTAACTGGAAAAGAGCTTTCCTCCTCCCTATTTTTAAGAAAGGTGACGCCTCTCTGGTTTCAAATTATCGCCCCATCTCTTTATTGTGTTGTTTTTCCAAATTACTGGAACGTATTTTTTACTCCAAACTGCTTGCGGCTGTGGAGGATAAGCTGATTCCTGAACAGCATGGTTTCATCAAAGGTCGTTCTACTATGACCAACCTTATGGAATTTACTACGGTTGTTGCTGGAGCCTTTGAGAATCGATTTCAGGGAGAAACCCTGTATCTTGATTTTTCTAAGGCCTTTGATTCGGTCAATCACCATATTTTGCTCCAAAAAATTCATGCACTTGGTGTCGTTGGCAATTTGTTCAAGTGGCTCTCCTCCTACCTTTCGAATCGAATATGTCATGTTACTTTCAATGGTTTTACCTCTTCTCCTTTTGTTCCATCTAGCGGCGTTCCCCAAGGGCCCATTCTCGGTCCGCTTTTATTTGTCATCTTTATCAATGATCTGCCTTCAGTCATTAACTCCTCTTGCCTTCTTTATGCAGACGATGTGAAATTATTCAAGGTCGTATCCTCTCAAAATGACCTTGACATACTGCAAGCTGATCTAAATTCCTTGGACCTGTGGTGTCAATCTAATCAGCTTCCTCTTAACGTTTCTAAATGTATACATGTATCCTTTTTCTCCAAACCTTATCCATTCATTGGTCATGTCTTCATAAAAAATAAACGTCTTAGCACCGTGACTCATATCAAAGATCTTGGAGTCACCTTTGACTCCAAACTAAAATTCGATCTTCACGTCTATGATATTATTTCCAGAGCATCACGTGTATCTGGATTTATTTTACGTCACTCCATCATATTTTCTCATCCCTTATCTTGTATTAAGTTATTTGTAAGTTTAGTTCGTTTTATCCTTGAATACTGCTCCCCAGTCTGGTCTCCTCATTTCGATTACCTTAAATCCTCGATCGAATCTGTTCAGCGTAAGTTTACGAGAATCTTACTGTTAAAATTTCATATTCCTTATTGTTATTATCATGTTCGTTTGTCTATCCTTGGTATTCCTTCTTTAGAACACCGCCATATTTATCTGGATGAGTATTTTCTTTATGGTCTCTCCCTTGGTTACCTTAACACTAAATTGGTAGCTGAACTCCCGGTCAGAAATGCTGTCCGTCTTACCAGAAGTTCCAAAATCTTTTATGTTCCATTTGCCAGGAGCGTGACTTATTTTCACTCTCCTCTACTAAGGATTACGCGTAAACACGATGATCTTCAGCTTGGATCTTTCTCCACTTCTTATCTCCATTTTAAAAATAGAGTAACTTCTGCACTCGCTAAGCTTTGAATTTTTTCTTATATGTTTTCTATGTCTCTCTATCTTTTACTATTATTACTATTTTTGTAATTGGATTATATCTGTAAAATAGCAATGAATAAATAAATAAATAAATGAAATCGCAAAGAGTCAATTCTGGAGAGCGTGCCGGCCATCGGAGATCGCCTCTGAGAGAGATGAGGCGGTCGGGTAAGTGTTGTCACAACAAATTCATTGAGTCTCGTGCTGTGTGTGCTGTGGCTCCATCTTGCCGAAACCACACGTTCCTAACGTTCATTTCTTCGAGTCTTGAAAGAAAAAATTCCTCGATCATGTTCCTGTAACGAGCTCCATTCACGGTAACTGCGCGTTCGTTTTCGTCAAAAAAATAAGGACCAATTATTCCCATTACCGACATTGCACACCAGACAGTAACTCGCTCGACTGGAGGGAGAAACAAACTTGGAAACTTCCCCCTCCAGATGCGCTCCCTCTCGCCCTTCTACCCGCCTAACTCACCGCGTGAGAATTTTTTCAAATAAGTAAGTTTCTCTGGCGAACCCTGTATTTTAGTACAAAACCCTAAAAAACTTTTCAAATTTTTTCTTTTCATTCTGTCTTTTTCTAAAGACTTAATGTGTGGCACTCTGTGGGCGCAATGCATGTGATACAACTTTCTTCAAACTTCTCACAGACGTTAGTGACTTTTTGATTAATAAACATATCAAAAATACATTTTTGATGGGCTTCTTGCTTCCTAGTCCAGCACAGGAAAATACCGAATCACCCAACTATTTCAAGTTTCAAATATTTTTCGTGAATATTTTGTTGAAATTGTTTTTATTGTTGGTTGGTGGTTGTATGTTGATAGATATTGTTTAAATGCTGGAGGTTAATTTTTGGGTAAATCATCTTTGGTGTGTCAAACGAACATCCTTGTCTCAACGTTAGTCTTCAAGAGCGCAAACATAAGCGTAAATCGAGTGAGGCTCATAAAACGTTAAATTGCTTTAGCATATCTGCCTCTTCGTGCTTATGAAGGCCAAATGGCGTCTGCGAATGGGTAACTCTTGACATTTTTTAGAAATTAAAGATTTAACGCTCGAAATCAGAATAAACTACGTTCTAAGACCTTTAATTTAATTGTTTTTAGACTAAAAGGTTTTACAAAAATCAATCCCTTTTCAAATTCCAGCGTCAAATGAGCATTTTCTGTTGATTCAAATAACAAAAAGGTTGAACAAATTAACTTTTGCAATTAGCCCCTCATGTAAAGCGCTTGATATCGGTAAATTCATTATCACAGATCTATGTGACATCACACATGCATGCCACATGAATCACATACAAATAATTTCGACATACGTTTGAATTTTTAAATCGATAAATATGAATTTATAAAGAGGAATTATAGTGAAAATAATTAATAATTTCAATTGAATTTTCCATCCATAAGTGTACACTTGCATTTGATTTTCACGATTTGTAAATAATTGCGCATAATTCAATTGCAACTCAATAATATCTATATGGATGGAATGTGTGGATTCGTTTCTATGATTGAATTTTCAATATTCTAATCAGTTACACTGAATTTGCACTTTTCAGTCGTGGCAACGAATGACGTTAGTGGGAAGGTATTGAAAAAGGATATCATTCACCTGTGTTGGCAATGTATTTACGGGAGGACAAGATTATCTTGTAAATGCAATACGAATTTTAATTAAGGATTGACCAGTGAAATATTTAGTTTATTTAAATGAAATTAATAAGGGATATGCACATCATTCGTATTGATAAAAATAATCATTTGCAATTATGAAAGTAAGTAAAGCGGAATATTATGTAAAAACTGAAATGAGTAACGAGTGTCTTAAATTAAGAAATGTATCGCAGCTTTCAGATTTTCGTTAAAGAGTCTGAGAAGTTTTTGGTTGCTAATTTTACTTAAAGATTTTAGTTCACAATGAATATCCTTGTAATAGGTCATTCAATAAGTCCGTAGGATAAGTAAGAAAAAAAATTTTGACAAAACTCGAATTGATTATTCCACATAGTTGCTTTCGAGAGTGATACAATAAGTAAAGCGATTTAACAACTTTTCGATACCACTTTTATAGTTCGATTTATGTTGCTCATCAAAATAGGCCTTAGTTTCAGCAATTACTACATCATTGGACAAAAATTTCTTTCCGGCAAGCATTCTCTTGAGATCTGAAAACAGGAAAATGTCGCTGCGGGCTTAATCTGGAGAATACAATGCATGGGTAACTAATCTGAAGCCCAATTCATTCAATTTTGCCATCGATTTGTGACACGGTGCATTGTCTTGGTGAAACAACACTTTTTTCTTTTGCAAATGGGGCCATTTCTTTGCGATTTCTACCTTCAATCGATCCAAAAGTTGACAATAATAGTCGCTGTTGATGGTGGTTCCTTTTTGGAGATAGTAGATGAATATTATTCCGTTCGTATCCCAAAATACAGACGCCAGCACCTTACTGGCCGACCGTTGCGTCTTTGCTCGCTTTGGATTCGTTTCGTCGACTGCTGTCCACTTAACTGACTGTTTTTTGAATTCTGGTGTATAATAGTGAAGCTATGCTTCATCAATTGTCACATATCAACGATGAAATTCGATTTGATTGCAATTTAACAGCGCCAAACACTTCTCTGAAGCATCGTCGTTTTTGGTCAACTGTGAGCTCACGCGGCAACCACTTTTCACAGAGCTTGCGCATACCCAAATGCTCGTATAAAATGGTAAAAACACTACCATTTCATATATTTACAAAGTCAACTAGCTCGTGCACATTCAATTTGCCATGGTTCATAATAATATAAGAACTTGTCATCTAAATTTTGTATAGTCAAAAATAGTTTTTACTAACCGCACAGAAACGAACTTTATCGGTCGGAGTATAAAACCAGAAGCTAACATATTTAAAAGTTGTTCGGCATCTTTGACCTAATTCACGGAGAGATGGCACTTTGCCGCTTACAGGTCCGCTACAATGCTTTCTCCCTTAGATGTGTCAACATCGAATGTGACTCTCCGTTTTTTGTTTTGATTCGGTCCCGCGCAAATGGTGATGGCGTTGGTTCTTCAATGTCTGGGTTTAAAGTGTGGGCCGGTTTCAATCTGTCGATTGATATTTGTGATGTTCTGCCGTCCATGAGAATTCTGAAGATTTTATCGGACGTTCGCTCAAGTACGCGAAATGGCTACTGCAAAGATTTTTTGGCCGCGTCGACTCGTACAAAGACGTAACTGCATGTTGCCAAGCCCTTGAAAATAAATATGCTGCTATGCCGATGGTGTTTAACAGATGTTGGCCGCACTCGTCGCATGTCTTTTCGAAATTTCAACACAAATGCTGTCTGGTCGCTTTTATTGTCCGTATTCTCAACAAAATATCCTGGAATCCGGAGTGTGGTACCGTATACCATTTCCGCTGCAGTACATTTAATGTCCTCTTTGTAGGCAGATCGAAGGCCGAGAAGAACTGTAGGCAGTTTTCATTTTTATGACACGTAAACGCTGCCTTTAAAGATCGACGCCAGCGTTCCACCATTCCATTTGCTGAAGGATGGTAAGCAGTCGTCCTGATGTGTTTACAGCCAATTATTTCGGTTGGCGAACGGAAAAGCATCGATTCGAATTGGCTACCGCGATCTGTTATAACGATCCTTGGTGTACCGAAACGTGAGACCCAATGGTGATAGAAATTGGTAGCGCATGTGTCGGCGGTGATTTCGGTAATTAGTACGGCTTCCGTCCATCGCGAAAAACGATCGATCATCGTAAGGACACACTTAAAATTGTTTACGACTGGCAGTGGACCAACTAAATCGAGATGTATGTGGTCGAATCTTTTATCTGGCGCTGCAAACTTTAAGTCATGGCGTGTCGGCTTGTTTTAGAGCTTTGGCACAGAAATGACCTAAGCCACAGAAATTTATTTATGCTGGCATATGCGCATTTTTAAACTTATCGCAGTTCCTTCTTCAGTGCCAAGTGGCACTTCAAGGCCTCTACCCCTGCCGCCGAGTTCACACATTAGCAGCGGAAGCAACTACCCACGAGAATAAGGAAAATTTGCTTAAGCCACTCTTCTAGATTCTCATAAATCAATATACCTGAGAGAAGCTAGGCAAACTTTCTACAGGTTTTGTAGTCAAAACCTCCGTCATAGCGGAGACTACTCAGTCATCATTTTCATCACATTCATTATCATCATTATCATTTTCATCACATTCATCCTCATCATCATTTTCAAAATTATCACTCGCATCGTCGGTCTCCTCAAACACCTTGCTATAACAATGGGTAAAATATGCTATAACAATGGGTAAAATACAGGTAAAAGCCAACTACAACAAAGAGCAAAACTAACCTTTAAGGTGGTCACCCCAAGTGGAGAACCAGCTTGATGCTTGGATAAGACGTCGATGATGCTGTGCGCAACGTTTCACTCCGCAACCCAGAGTTCTTGCTCTCCCAGGAGCAAGACCCGCCAGCTCACAGCCAGCCAGCATCAGCAAGTCAAGCACGCCCGCCTCTGCTTCAAAGACAATTCGACCAACAGCAGCCACCAGCTCAACAGTGTCAGCTACCATCATTCTGGCGCACTAGCTTGGAGCTCTGAGTCTTCCAGGTTTAGTCTCAATTCCAAGTATATCTGGTCACAATGGACTCAACCAGGTTCCACCTTACGGTCTCACCATTGGATCACGACACAATCGCCGAGGTGGCTGACATTATTCGCACGCCGCCGGAGCTCGACAAATACAAAAGCCTCAAAGCGGCCATCATCTCTCGCTTGACGGATTTCGTCAACGACCAGCTACACAAGTTTCTCACAGATCTCGAGCTCGGAAACAAACGGCCGTCACATGCCCTCCTTTGCTGGGATTTGAATAAGTGACGATGAACTGCAGGTCAAATGACCCGACCTACTGCTACAACAGATGCGGCGCATGTTGCTGTTGATCAGGAACCAGGCACAGACATGGGCCAGGTAGTAATGGTCACGTCCATAGAGGCAGCCACACGCTCTACGATACCCTCATTTGGTTACTCCTCAACAAGCAGTTCCCCGGACTAGGTTACCGTCGAGCTTGCCGTTCTGCGCTTATCAATTGCATAGTCGACAAGTTTGACCCCCGAGGCACTCCAGCAACCATTTGCCAGTGCCAACATACAGTGCAGGCACTCCTTATCACGAGACAGCTGCCAAGGAACGGCACGCTGCGCCACTCCAGGTCCCAAACCACATACGGGATATTGCTGGTACCACAGCAAACACGGAGCCTAGCGATCCGATGCAAACAGCTCTGCTCATTTCCAGCTTAGGGCATCGCTACCGAGCCTTTGAAAAACTGCACTGCACTGTAATCAGCGAACATCGCTGATAACAACCCAGTAAAGTGCCTGTATGTCTCGGGCCGCACCACAAAAGCTAGCTTTATGGTCGATTCGGGCTCTGCCTTCTCCATTATTTCGAGACACCTCATTGCTAGGCCTCTTCAGAAGCAGAGCCTCGTCTTTTACGCAACCAATCGTTTGCCTATCGTTACCTTCGGCACCCAGCAAGTCACTCTGGACTTTGCGTTACGCTGCCCATTCCGCTGACCTATCGTTATTTCGGACGTCCAGATAGCCATCCTGGAAGCCAACGCGCTCAACTATCATGGCCTGCTTATCGACCTACGAAATCGACGCCTCTTGGACGACTGCACCAGCCTTTTTACTGTCTGCACCCTCGGCCAAGCTCTATCAGTGGATAACATCAGCGCCTTGGCCAAGTCGTCGATCTTGGAAGGCAATACCGGATGAACATACAAGCAGATTATCGCAAAGCACGCAAACACACCTCCAGGACCCGGTAAGTTGGCTTCGATAGCTGATGTTCCCGTTCACTAACAGATAGTAATGCACGGTCCACCCATTTTCGCAAGACCACATCACCTCGCGCAAGAACGCCTCTCTGCAGCGAAAGTAGAGTTCGACTTCCAGTTGGAAAGAGGCATAATTCAACCTTCGTCATCCCAATGGGCCAGTCTCCTTCACATGGTGCCCAATGACGGTGGCCATTGGAGAGCTTCTTGGGATTACCGCCAACTAAATGCCCATATTCACCCGAAACGCCCATTATCTGGTCCAGGAGGTGAGCGGTTCAGTGTGTTTGAGCCGTTCTTCTAGATTCTCATAAATCAATATACCTGAGAGAACCTAGGCAAACTTTCTACAGGTTTCGTTGCCGGAACCTCAGTTATAGTGCCGACTCCCTGATCGTCATCATCATTATCATCCTCATCATCATCTTCCGCATTATCACCTGCATCATGGATCTCCTCCAACACCTTGCTGAAACAAAGAGTAAAATAAAAGGTACTTTAACAAAGAGTGAAACTGACTTTTAACTATCTTTTGCTAGTAAATTAAATTGATTGGCAATACGAAATAAAGATAAGAGGCTGCACGATAAGACGTGTGAAAAGTTTTCAATGGGAGAAACGCCCATGCATTCGCACCAGTGAGAACTAAATAGATGAATTTTCTTACAGCTCTATTAGGTTTTATATAAATTTCATAATAAATGCAAATAATACATTCACGGGTGCATTCACTACTTTATGGTTGGCTGGGATTATGTTAAGATGTTTGACGTATCACAAACACTGTCAACTGACTACGGATATACGATACGATTTCCTTATCTGATCGATTATTTTCAAGTAGGTGTGATTTTACGACTTTTTGATGCTCATTTAAAAATTCAGTCGGCCAGTGAAGAGATACTGGCGTTGAATCTGTAGAAAAGTGCGATTGATGTGCGAGAAGTGGTGAAGTTAAAGTTATGAATAAAGTGGATTTGTAGACTGTTCTAGAGGGCTTGTAGATTTTGTACCGTTGAAGCCATTTGTAATATGTGTCACTGGTTTCACAAGTTAGAGTTCTGTTGAGTGTGAGGGGATGAAGCCAAACTGTTCCCAATTATCTTTGATAGAGCAACATCGGAAAGTCTTATGGGGATCTCCTTTTCCGTAATTTTACTAGTGAGCTTATTGGTTGTTCACGGTTTGTCAATCAACCTGGTAGAACTGTGATAATTGCCATTCCCGATGACTTCTGGAGCCTCCGCAAGCAAAAAATTGAATTGGTAATGCCCGTCAGTTTTTGTACATATGTTAATTGTCAGGAAGTCTGTTCAGTGTCATGTTTATGATAGAGATAATTAGCAGCCAGGCTATTTTTGTACGGTTCGTATCTGTAACAGCCCTTTTACTTGGTCAAAGTCTACTGGTCGCATACCATCTTCTGGATTTCCTCTCAATCTTGAATGTCCTCCTCTGATAAAGAATTTTAATGGAACTGCATCTCCAAGGTGTCTGCAAAGGCTTCTGCATTATTGATTTTATCATATTTCATGCCGTTGGGCCGTGGTGAAAATGGTAAAAATATCGTTTTATTTTTGTAGTGAAAGTATTTTGTGACTCACCAGCATGGGTTGGTCTTCGTCTGGGTCAAAACTTTACAAAAACTCTCCTACTGCTCATTGCAGAAGATGTTGATCTGATCACGAATTTTGTTGGTGAGCCGTTTGTAAGCCCGTAGAGGCCTCGGATAACACATTGAAGCTTTTCAGGGATTTTTTCAATGGTGGCAAATTAATTATTTTGCGACGGTCAGCCCCAGTTCTTGGATCCTTAAATATAATCGTTTTGCTGATTAGTAAGCGATTTTTCAATTTCTAAACCATAAGATAATCATAAGATAATAGTGACCAATTTTTCTATTTTATCTATCGGCACGGGTCATTTGGGGTTTGAGGAGGTGGATGATTTCGATGCAGGAGATTTTATGGGTGAGCCAATTGTCTTTGGTGGATTAGTAGTAGACAATTGAGGAAGCATTGCCAGTGGGTTTGATGGCGAAAGGCTTGGAAACTCCTCGGCATCATCCTCTTCCATTTCTCCAGCCCATGCCTCTTTTTTCTGGTCTTCGTCAATTACTTTGGTGTTGTTAGAAGAAAAGGAGGAGGTTTTCATTCGTCTCTTCTTGTTGGATTTCTTCTTCTTAATTTTGAGAAGCCTGACTTCCATCATCAGCTCCTCATTTTTCTTACATTCAACTGGTAGTTCAACAAGATTTTCTTACAGCTGTTGCTGCGTGACGTTAAGCGAGTTGATGACCTGCTTTAGCTGATCTGGAATGTTATTGGCAGCTCTAAGCTGCCTAATTAAATGGTCAATCTGTCTGTCCTTGTCCATATTTATATCCTCCTCCATACTAGAGCCGAGACAAAATCTCTCGATTTTTTGACTAACGTTAGAGTTCCGTCCGTTATGTAATTTTTTGAATGTCTATTGTGTAGTTTTCTTTGATTTGTGCACCAAATTTAACTGGTTGCTTACCTCGTGAAAAATTTAAGGAGAAGGAAAATGAAGCTGAAGAAGATGATTTTGAGTGAGCGCAAGTGCTTTACGCCGGTAAACTTACAGAAAAATTGTTGTTGTTCAATGTATAGAATACAAAACAAATACTGGCTTAGCAAAAATAATCAGGTAAAAATAACACTCAGAATAATTTAATTACATGTTGGAACAAATAGAGACTAATTTGTTGCTTCTCTTTCTTCACTCTACATAACTTAAAGTCTGTATAACGAAAAAATGCTCGATCCCTTGAGTTTCGTTACAAAACGTTTAGACTGTACTTCAATACAATTTATAAAAGCTAAAATGCAAGGATACATGAGTCTAATAGGAAAACATTTGAAAAACTTGAAAAGGGCTCGAAAGGATTTGTTAGAAATCCAAATTTGGAAAAAATTCTCTCCCTATTAATTGACTATTTCAAAAAGATCATATCTTCAAGTTTTGGGAATTTTTTAAAGTGCTCACCCACAAACAATAGGAGACGGCTGGATGGATGAATGTACATGTCAAGATTGCAATTGTGATCGTAAAAGTTGCTTATCCAAACGTCGAAAATGAAGATAAGATGTAAAGTAATATATTTAATAAAACCTTTTTACACACTACCCCGTCCCACATATGCCTCATTCAACAGAAATCACACTCACTGTCTCATACTATTCTCTACTCCCATCTTTTCTCCTTTTCAAATTTTATTGCATACAAATTGATTTTTGTTCGAAGTAGTCACGTTTTATTGTGATGGAAAATAAAATACCGGAAAAATCAGACACGTAAACGAGATCTTCGTAAAACGCTAAATCGCGAGCGATTGTAGACGCTATAAACATCGGCAAGCAGTTTCCCCCGTCCAACGAGAATGGGCAAAATGAGAAAAGGTAGTTGAAGCAATCATTTCAGTGTTAGACAGGATATACTCCGGCATATACAGTATGCAGCTTCATACACGTTATATGAGTATGTTAGACTTGGGAGCTACTGCTGCCATTCCAGCATATCAACCTGCAGCAATTGGACTCCCACGTTCGAGCAAACATCCACGTGTACTACACATTAACACTGAAAGGGAATCAGCTTAAAGAATGCCTATGCAAATTTCGTGCAATTGATAGCTTAGTGTGTGGGTGTAGATGTAAGTCTGTAGAATTCCGCATTGTAATGCTGATCCTCAATTGAATGCATACAATGAGGGAAAATTGCTTCACAAGTTCTGCCAAGGGTGACTGGAGTAAAGGGTTAAGCAAGGAAGTAAGCGCTATAACACTTACTATTCAGATAATCTCGCATTCGTGACTGAATGGTAAGGGAATTGATATGGTACTCTTATTGTTGCAGAAGCAATTACCATGCAAATAATTTCGTTGGGATTGTTAGAAGCATAAGAATGACGGCAATGATGAATGTATGGTACGCGTTTCGTGAAATGCAATAATTAGTAGTTGAATTTTTTTAGTACTCTTTAATGCGTGCAGTCGTAGAAAGAGGCAAATTTTTCGTGGAGAGAGTGTGTGTTTGTTCATAATTACCGAACAGAGAAAGGCAAATAAAAGTTATACAAAGTTCGCGAAAAGAGATATAATTGCTTTTCAAATAGCAAACATTTTCACTTTTTGTACAACCAAACTTATTTACGAGTACTCGACTGTCTTTACAGCCGCACATTTGATTAAATACAAAGTTATTGATCTGAGGCTAGGCTTGATAAGTCTCTCCTCGTTATTGCTTGATCTTAAAGGGTTAAGGGTACTATCAGGGTGTTAATCCATCCTGTCGAAAAATTTTTCGCGCACGGCAGAGTAAACATATATTTGTCAACTCCCAGCAAACAATAAAGTAGTGAATGAGCCCATGAATGCACTACTTGCATTCATTAAGAAATTCATCAAAACCTTATAGTCCAGACTACCAAGGTTTTCACCTTCGATTTCCTTGAAGATGCATCGATATCCTTGAAATTTTGACAGTAGTCGAGGAATACCTCAAAAACCAAAATCTACCCTATGTCGAAATGTGCTTCTTCTCTGGAGGTGAATACAACTTTAATTTGGGAGTGAGAATTTTTATATCAAAAATAACTCCACAAACGGATAGAAGGACACATTTTAAGCCAAAAAAGGTCCAAAAAGGTTTTTTTTAATAAATATTTTTAGACTTATTTGCGATCGAATTTCGTAAAAAAACAAATTTTTAATCGGGTTTTCACGAGTGACTCAAATGCCTTTTATTTTATCAAAATAACTGGCGAGAGTAAAAACTAATTTTATAAAAAACGAAGGGATTGGTTCTATAATTTCTTTGTAGGCCCAATATAAACCGACATATGTCCTATTAAAGATTGAAATCGTAGCTCGGAACGAAAAATTTAAAAAAAAAAACCAATATCAGGATAACGGTCAATTCAACGAGGAAAACATATTTAATCTTTTTTAAGGAACATTAGAAAAGCTTTAAAATAAGACGTAGTACAACTTCATAGCCTAAAAACTATGACGAAAATAGTATCAACATCGATTTTTTTTTTTTTTTGGAAAAAACCACTATGACACCCTTGACACTACTACCCTAATTGCTATCAAAGGGAAATTCATGTACGATTTACTTTATTTGTGTATCAGCAAAAGCATTCAGCAGTTTGGACGATTTAGAATGCTTCATTCTGAAAAAAATTATGGCAATGGAGGAAGAAGCATTTTTGAGATTTAAAAAAAAATTATTTTTTTATATCAAAATAATAAATAAATAATTACTTGAGTGCAAAAAGTGATTTTTTTTAGTTGAATATTTTGCTTTGTTTTTTATTTCTGTTGCTTATACATTAACTTGAGATATGACCGTTCAAAATTCGCATCAGCGTGTGAATAGTGCTGTTTTGTAGCCATTTAAGCGTAACTCTTTTAAAAGTGCAAGACTATAGAAACTTTAAACTTTTATTTTATTTTTTATTTTATTTATTTATTGCCAAACAAGGCATCATTTAACAAAACACAAAGATATTACAATTTATACATTAGGTTACTTAATGATCTACTGTATCCGGGAAGAGCAGGATTGTGTAATTATGGACTTGAAAAGGGACTTGGAAATGGTTGGGGAATAATTATTGCTGAATTTGTTGAATGCTTTACAACATCTATTTATTGGCGCGTTATCCTCATATATGGTCCGATGTGTTCTTGTGGTGGACATAGGAGAATTTCTGGTTAACTCTAGAAGGGTTATTCAGCCGTACCTTCTCGGAAATAAATTTCACGTTAATATTACCCGTAAGCACATCGAAAATTAGGCATGAGGACAACGCAGTTCGCCTAGAAGCTAGTGACGCCATATTCAATATTTGGAGTCGGTTATCGTAGGATGGAAGGCTATGGGAATCTCTGGGGTCATAGAGGGACTTAGGACAAAGAGTGAAAATTGTTTTTGTACCGACTCGAATCTAGTTTTATGAATGTTGTAAATTGGGTCCCAGATCAAACAAGCGTATTCGAGAATGGGACGAACAAGTGAAGTGTATAGCGATTTTGTTGCCCAAATATTCTCGAATTCTTCGGCTCTCCTTTTGATGAAACCTAGCATCCTATTAGCTTTAGAGAGGGCTTCGTCATGTTGAAAATTGAACAGAAGCTGTGCGTTTAAGATAACGCCTAGATCTACTATGCTCTCAACTCTGCTCAAACTCGTGCTTTTGATTTCATAATCGTTAAGGATGATTTTTTTTTCTGGGAAAACTTATGACATGGCATTATCCAAATTGAGTGCAAGTTGATTATCGTTGCACCATTGGAGCAAAATATTTAATTTGGATTGAAGATAGGAAGCGTCAATATGCCATTTTATAATGTGATATACTCGTACCTTCAGATCATCGGCATAAAAAAGGTGAGGTATATCGGATAGTGCCGCTGAAAGGTCAGATATGAAGATATTGAAAAGTAATGGACCCAGATGACTACCCTGAGGAACCCCAGAGAGGACATTAATTTTCTTCGATAAGCGACCTTGGAACTTGACATATTGGATGCGGTTTTTCAAATATGAATGATTCCAGTTAAGCGGTAGGCCAGTGATTCTATGCAGTTTTTTTATCAATATTTCATGATTGACGTGGCCAAACGCCTTGCTGTAATCGGTGTATATGGCGTCGATTTGGTTACCTTTTTCCATCGCACATAGAATGTCTGACGTCAATACGACAAGGTTGGTGGTAGTAGACCTGCTTTTCCGGAAACCATGTTCCTCGTCGTTGAGATAAGGTTCAATAAGAGGTGAAATTTTATGGCATACAATCTTTTCAAAAAGTTTCGGTATGGAAGATAACGTAGCGATTCCCCTATAATTTTCAACAGACCGCTTTTCGCCTTTTTTATGGATTGGTATTATGTAAGATGGTTTCCAATGTGAGGGGAAAACACCGCTCGAAAGCGATTTATTAAAAATGAGGAAAAGAGGGAGGGACAAATTATCTTTACAGAGGGCCAAAAAACGAGGGGGAATGAGATCGGGGCCAGGTCCTTTGTTCAAATCAAGAGCTTCGATGGCTTGACGAATTTTCTCTTCAAATATCGAAATACTATCGGTCTGAGCTCTTGGTGCTATTTCAGAGGACGGAAGGTTTTGAGAGTTTCCAGGATCGCAGTAGATTCCTTGGAAAAAGCAGCAAAAAACTCACAGATTTGCTCTGGAGAAGAAGAGATAGAATCATTGTATTTCATTGCTGAAGGGTAACCATGTATCTTACGTTTAACGTTGACGAATTCGAAAAATTTTCTAGGATTCCGAGTGATTTCTTCATCTACAACATTTATGTAGGATTTATATGCTTCTTGAGATTTAATTTTAAACTCATTAGCGAGCTCGTCATATTTTCTCTTAAACTCTTCGCCAACGTTGTTACCATTTTTTGATATTTTATATAGCTTGTTTCGTTGGTCTCGTAAACGCCTGAGGTCACTTCCCAGCCAGGGTTCAGAAACCTTATCTTTTTTCTTAATTTTAGGTACAAATGAATCAACAGCGTCAAGAATGATTTGATAAAAGCTGGATAAGGCTTGATCCAAGTCTAATGTTGACAAAGTACCAGTCCAGTTGAAAGTTGATAGAAGGCTGTTAATATTGTTATAATCGCCATTACGAAAGTCATATACAATCTCATTATTGTAAGAAAAAGGATTTACTGAATCAGGAGTGGAAAGTTCAACAGAAAGGGCGGAGTGATGAATTGTGTTGGAAAACAGGTGCTCGCTCTCATCAGTTGGATTGATCACTACTTCGTCATGTGCATTTGTGAAAATGAGGTCTAACCATTTTTCGTTTTGGTTGGGGATAGGAGCGGTTTGCTGCAAATCATTGCCATACAGGGTGCTCACTAAGTTAAAGTCATTACTGTCTAGAAGATTGACGGGAAGAAGATTAGCAAGTTCATCGGTTACGAATTTAATGTTTGGCCGATTAAAGTCACCAGTTATAATGACTTTGTCTTCTTCATTAATTCCGGCAGTAATTCCAGCTATGATATCACATACAGCATTATAGATCATTTCGACAGATTCTGGAGGTAAGCATGTTTGCTGGAATAATGAATTTGATAGAGTCTTGACGGGCTCACTAAGGAGAGAGTTATGTACAGCAATCAATACACCACCTCAGCGTCTTTGTCCAGTACTAAGGAAATCTCTGTCGTCTCTGTAAATGAACTAATTATTGTCCAGAATTTCCTCATTTTTGTGAGAGTCATTTAACCATGTTTCGGTCAGGGTGAGTATATTAAAATGGCAAGATTTTGCGTCAAGAAACAGTTGGGGCAGTTTATTACGGATACCACTACAGTTGTGGTAAAACAGTTTAAGACTATGTTGAATAGACTTATGAAAGGGGACGAAAAAATTTGTGTTGGTTTTCTCTTGTCCTTTGTAGTGAACAGATATAACTGGAACTAACAAAGGAAGCATAGGTCTCAAGATCTTTTTTCGCCTGGTCTATGGTCACACCCAACTCTTCATGATAGGAAAAACATAAGTTCCGAAGGGCGTCAAGATCGACCGGAAGGCCTTCTCTTTGAATAATGATGTTGAGACGAGTCCTCGTTTTACCTTCAATACAGGTTGTTTCCGGTGCTTTATGCATGTAGGAGAGGTAAAGGCGAACACATTCATAAATTTTGTGCTCTCTGAGCCTTGAAATAAGGTACCATTTCTCCAGATTGTTTCTCGAGACAATAGTGGCCTTAGCAGTGGCTGGCGAGAGTGGATCTAGAAATTATTTGCTGTTGTTTGAAGTGGTTGATAAAGTAAGCAGTCCGGATGAGCTCATGGCTGGTGGTATTTGGTCTTCACCATGCACGAAATTACAGCACCTAGTTGTTGAGATGGATGTTTCAGGTATCGAGGACGGATCTTTAGTCATCTCATCGACACTCGATCGCTCTTTTCCAGAAATTTTTCGTGGTTGGCCACAAATCTCCTTTGCGGTGTTGACTTCTGGCTCATTTAACGTATCACTATTCAATAAAATAGGAGGAGGTAAGGATGGAAGTGCGTTATAAGAGATGTTGGATGAGATTGAAGTGTTAGTTATGGAGTTAGGAATACATACTTTCTTATAATTACTTTTGTCACGGCTGGCATTGGATTCTGTGACTCCATTACGCTCCTTCCATGATTTAAAGCTCATACCGTTCCACATGTAGTTACCGTTCTTTTTTCTGTAGTTTGTGAAGAGCCAAGTATACTGTGATGGAATGAACACTTTGAAGCTTTTCCTTCGAAAGTTCTGCGAAGATAGTTCTTCAACCTTGCAGCTATTGATGTGGAGTATATTTTCAATATTTTTTCTGACAGCGGTTGCATTCAAATTTTTCCCCTTCGTAAAGAAGATGCTGTACGCTGCATCTGCGATTTTTAACCAGAGATGGGCTAGGATTAATTATTGACTTTTGTAATCTTTTGATGCGATCCTCCCATTCTTCTTCTGTCCAGAAGGTTCCAAGCTTGTAGATGTAGTCAGGAGTTGGATCAGATGATGATATTGAATTGGCATGTTGTGTTTCCATTGAGCGCAATGTCTGGGGAGCCCATGAAGTTTTATTGTGCTGGTTCAGAATACTGTTGCACATCTCCTCGAGCCTGCTCAATCTGGTGAGAATATGAGCTGATTCCTCTCGGTCGCTTGATTTGTCAGGCTGTGAAGATACTTTTTGAAGTTGTTCACTAAGATTTTATAGGCTTGTTGGTCATGTAATTTCCTACAAAATTAGCTCTGAGCGACTTGTTTGCTTAAAAATTAACCGAAATATAGCCCAAAAAAGGAATACTTTTTTTTAATTTTGGAGCAAGTCGATTTTGGTTAATTGGTGAACGTATGGTATATAATACCATGACCAAAAGTATAACCCCTCCTCAGAAAAGTAACACGTCTTAAAGCGTTTTCATATTGGCTGAAAGAAAATGGCAAATATAATTGTTTTTCGTATCAATTTTCAATTCTGCATCGCACAAAGGTCGCACCTGGTGTTCCAAAAACCTGAAAACAGTGAAAAACATACTTTTGAAAATAATGCATAACATAAAATGAATCTATCCCTGAATTGATAAGGTGCTTTTAGATGAAAACATACAACATTTCAAATACTCACTTCAAAGTTAGCTTCATCTGACTATGTAATATTCGACCAATCTTCTTTGTTGAAACGTTAGTACCTCTGAACCCAATCTAGTCTAACTTTCTTATTTTTTCCACGGCTTTCTTCTCAGCTTAAAACCTCTAAGGCCTTTTTTTCATACACGTCTCCTTACTGTTCTGGGAGACAATTTCTTTTTGAACCCTTCTGAAAGTTTAGCAGCTAACGTGGCAGATATTTTCACATAGAAGCACGTACAATCAATCTGTCCTCTTGTACGGTTGTTACTTTTGTCGGCCACTTCTTGGTAAATTCAAATGTGAACCGGTTTTTTTGAATCGTTGAATAGCTAACCGAACTGCCCCGCGAGAACATCTAAGTCGTCCGGCAATTTTTCCCGAGCTGCACCCTTCTTCATGTAGTAATTAAATTTGTGTACGTATACCTGAATTTATTTCTTTTGTTTTGGCCATTTATGAGAAAGAGGAATTCTATCTCACTAAATGAATCAATATTTACCATTTTATGGCAATTAATAGGTACCCCTCACAGATGAAGATCAACCGGTGAAAAATAGGTTGGGCTTGTACTGCGAAAGCTTGAGCTGGTTGAACCAGCCACAGAGAGGTGGCATTACATTTTGAACTTTGATTACTGGCTACTTTAAATGGTCTTCATTATTTTAGTTAATGAGCAATTGAGTCAGCATAATTATGCTATAAAAGAAAATTAAAGAAACAAGAAAATTGAGAAGTATTTCTCCATTCGCTGGCTCAAGGTGTGAATTCGAGCTTATTCTAGCCCAAGGCACTTAGCCCAGGATAAGCGAATCAATTATTAGTTCAACTGCAAGTCCCGAGCGTAACTGCCTTTGGGCGCTCATACTCGGGCAGATGCCTTGAGTATACAGTTGAACGTATTCTTAATTTGCTTATCCCGGGCTAAGTGCCTTGGGATAGAATAAGCTCGGACGCACGACTTGAGCCAGCGAATGGAGAAATACTTCTCAATTTTCTTGCTTCTTTAATTTTCTTTTAAAGCATAACTATGCTATTGTAATTGCTTATTAACTAAAATAATGAAGACAATTTATAACAGTCAGTAATCAAAGTTTAAAATGTAATGCCATCTCTCTGTGACTGGTTCAACCACGAAGCTCAAGCTTTCCCTCGATTTGCCTCATTGCAAATGCGTGTAACCAGTTCGTTCCAGTGAGGTGGTAATTTCGATTGCGAAGTCTTGTGTGTATATGTTTAATACTTAATATGAGTTTGGAAGAAAACCCACTTCTGCTAATGCATGATACAACGCCGCACCCAAAGATGCTTTGATTACAATTCGCAGCTTTTCGTTTATGTATGTTAACATTCACAGTACACAGAGAGGAACGACGGAACATGGACCGAGTAAAATTTGGACTGTGGCTCCCGTAACAGAGGTGTCGCGATATTTACATACGTCGTAATGAGGACGCAAGGGACATAGTTGCCTGCAAGGAGAGACAGCACTACTCAACGATTGGCAGCAGCCATGAGTGAATCACACATAGGAAAGATGGATTGCGCGCCTTATCCCGGATGTGAGATCTTGGCTAAATCGAAGGCATGGTGAGAGTTACTTCCATCTGGTCCGAACTAAAAACACTGATACCCGCTCATATTAGTGCTTTTAGTCCTACCCGCACGAGATTGGTAAGTCACGGTTCCCCAATTTTCGGTTTTGCCCAGGAGAGGAAGACGATGCACTCTAAACATTTTTTGCATGCACAAAAAGAAGCAGGCTAGGACGGATCCTCTATAGGTGGACAGGAGAGCAAAACTCAAATACGACAGTCATGGTGATGTTTGAATCGCTTGAAAATAAAACTAGGTGGCATATTATGTTCGGGCAGTCCTAAAAGATAAAAGGGGCTCACAGCAACCAAGGACGTCGGGGTTGGGGGATTGCTTGTCTGGGAATTCCTCTTTCCCTCTCCCACGCCCCACAATAATGTGTCAAATGGTTCCAGGATGGGTTTCCGAGTTGCTAGGGGAGGTGTGCAGTAAGTAACCTAGCCGCATGGGAGCATGAGAGTCCCATGCTCAGTGGGTTAATGACATTCAACTCCCAACCACAAAAAATTGATCTATTTTGAAAACTACTTGTCAAAGCCTTTCATTAACACTTATTATGCTCAATTATGCTAAAAAATGCTTTTATGGCTCACTCAACTCTATGGAGAGACTGCTTTTGACTTTTGACCGCATAGCAAGCCAAATATGAAGATGCGAGTTTGCAGTTTTTTATAACTTAGTCAAAACTACAATATTAAAAAGGCACTCAAACCACAAGAAGCATATCTTCGTATAAAAGAACGTGTATGGATAGAGACTTACGTGGTCTTTACCACTTAGTTAAGGCTATTATTGTAGGATTGCCAGCTGGATGCATGAGTTAAAAATGGTAAGGAATCAGCAAAGATTGTGAGCTCAAGGATTTTCCAAAAAACGCACCCTTAAAAGGCCATTGACTAGTTTGCACTTGTGCCAATATCTACTGGCGCTCGTAAAGACTTCTTTTGAAGACTTATTTCCAAAAGTCCTGAAGAAAGAAAGACTCGAGCAGGAAGCCTCTCATATTCAGTAGAGCCCTATGAGCTCAATATCAAGGTTAGTGTATTTAACCTTTCAACCTTTCGCAATTTTTCCAGCCCTAAAAAATCTGCTGCTAAGCCAGTAACAACCAGGAAACCTCAACAAACACTGCAGATAATCAATATAAGCTTTGGCACTCAAACGTGGACTGTTACACCAGGAAGTATACTTACAACTATTTATTTTACTTGCAAAAAGCATGGATATGAGGATTGAGATTTCAAATCAACACCAACTACTTTTGAAAACCAATAGTTTTTGCGTAAGAGAAGAACAAGATATCTGCCACACATTTTTCACGTGCAAAAGATGGGAAAGGCTGCAACAGGACCTCCCCGGGGAGCAGAAGAGCTGTCTCCGGATATTACAAATGGCACCATGTGGCACATTACGTTCAGGAAGTCCTAAAAGATAAAAAAGTGCTCACTTGAGCAGCCTGAGACATCGGAGTAGGGGATCGCTTTTCTAGCAATACAACCCCCCCTCCTGTTAAAAGAGGTTTCCCTAACTTGGTGGCGCCACATGGTGTAGCATGTGGTGACGAAAGATATTCAAACCAACAAATTTGAATCACTGTTATGATATGTAGGCCACAATTTTGAGATTTTCTTTGTTGTTGCTCTGTCGCGATCTAGCCGTGATTATAATAGACTTTCGTTGTCAAATATATACATTTATTGGAAAAGATTTTGTTATTATTTTTAGGGACTTTAGCTGAATAAATCACAATAAGCAAAATGAGGCTTAACCCGAAGTAATGTGTTAGACGGTTCCATGCTGGGTTCTCAGGTTTGAAATGAAGGTTTTTAGTGACTCGTCTCTAGATATTTACGCAGCTCAGAGCCCCATACATGGCCTCTGTAGACGTAGAAGCTATGAAGGTTTTGATTGCAGAAAAGATGGGCGGGATAAATGTAGGAAAACGAGAGAAAGTCAAGCTGGAAATACTCAGCGCAAACCTAAATCCTGAAAAGGTGAGGCCAGATAAATTATATTATATATATTTGGCAAACAAGCGAAAAAGCTGACTTTTGACACTTGTGCATTTATAAGTGTCACGAGGCGATATAAAATAACGTGGATTTATTGAGGTTTGGACATAAGAAATGTCAATCAGCAGTAAGCATACGGAAATAGCTGTCCCGATAGTACCCACTAGGGAAGCTTCCGACGAGACGACTAGGGTCACTTTAGAGATGGCCATTACAATTCGCCTCCATATCCAGCACGTGTTGGAGGTACCATTGCAAATTTGCCAGGATATAATATGATTCTCAATAGATCTTGGAAGGAGTATACTCAGCCAATTGTTTATTGAGTCCGTCAAAATATTGATTCTTTTTCTTCGTAGCGCTAGAGCCCTTCATGGGCTTTCGCTTCTTGCAACAAGCGCCTCCAACTGTTTCGGACTATTGACCATGTCCTCCAGTTTCAGAATATGAACAGCAGTAAATATTGATTATCATGATTAATATTAAAAGCCCGCCAATGAAGTTTTCAAAGGTAAGCGTGAAGCTTGACGTTTTGGATAACCATCATCTTAATGCTTTTAGTGAGGACAATAAAGGAAACGAGAGAGTTCTTTCTTCTCGGTTCAGGTAAATTATCAACATTAGGCAGCCTTTTTTCAACCCTGAATCCATGGCCAACCGATTTCTAACCAAATTATAGGAAATGCTAAACTTAAGCAGGAGCTTCGTTGGTATGAACATATTTATTCAGAGAAGAGGACTGCTATAACTGGTTTTTGTGCCAACAGTTTAATGATGTTTGCAAATTCACATACAGAGGAGGAATTAAATGTAAGCTATTAATTGTAACGGATAAACAACCTATAAACCAAAAAAACGTACAGATTGACTCCACCTTGGATTATTAACGAACGAAGAAGTTTAGTTCAATGCGATGCGCGTTCCTCATATAAGGCGGAAAGAACAGGTTAAAAAATACACAATAACTTTGTTAGCAAACTGTGTGAAATTAACATGTCAAAAGTTACTTGATTACACGTTTTAACTTCACGGAGGTTAAAATCCAAGTGATCGTTTGATTGACAGGAGTTGTGAAACTCATTGCATCCACTAAACGATTGAAGTCGCTACATCTCATCAACAGATGCGCTGCAATCGCTCGTGTCGCGACAATATCCTCCTCCAAGTAACTCAGATAACTTGATTTTTGAGAGTCAGACGAAGTCTGTTTAGGAGTTTGCTGAGTTACGAGTCTGACATTTTTAATGCGTGAATATGTTCAAATCGGCTCGGAGGTATTTGCAAATGGTGTTGCTGTTGGTGCGGATGGTGCTGATTCCTCATTTTCGGTAGCAACTGCATGTCGTTCAACATATGCCGGCTTAATTCTTTCGGTGGGAATTATTTCTGACTTTCCATTCCCCTTGATGCGAAACACCCGATCTGACAGTCTTTCTTCTCCTTTAAAAGGCCATCGTATGGTTGTTGGCAGGGAGTTTCAGTTGAATCAACTCGAACGAAAACGTGACTACATGTTTCCAGATCTTTGAAGGCAAAAGCTTTTGGATGGCTATGGTGAATTGTAGGAATTGGCTTGATTTTTTTCATTAAAAGCTTGAATTTCCGCGCGAATACTGCCGAATGCAATGGAGTGTCATCAAGACCGTCGAAAAAAAAATTCACCAGGAATTCACAATGCTGTCCCGTAGAAACGTTTAGCAACTATTGCATCAATATCAGGTTTGAAACTGGTCCTCAATCCTAAAAGGACGAATGGAAAAGCATCAATCCATTCTCTATTCTGATGACACATTATGGACGCTTTTAAAGATCGATGCCATCGTTCAATTAATCCATTGGATGCCGGATGATATGCTGTTGTCCCCTTAAATAAATCGCAAGGTTGTGACTCCAGTTGAGAACCTCGGTCTGTTGTGACCGTTTCTGGTGCTCCAAATCCCGAGATCCATTGCTGGAAGAATGCAGTTGTAACTGTATCAGCGCTCAAATCAATGATTGGTATTGCCTCGGGTAAGCCGATCAATCATTGTAAGGCAATGCTTAAAGCGTTTTGATGGCGGCATCACGATTATGTCCATATGTACATGTCGGAATCAGTTCGAAGGAATTGGAATCGACTCAGGAACATTTTCGACGTGGCGCCCAACTTTACTTCCTTGACATTCCAAACAATTTCATGCCCACACTTGAATATCCCTTTTCATTCTATGCCACATGTATTTTTTGGTGACTAACCGTTTTGTCGCTCTTCACTGGAATGTGATATCAGATGGAATAATTCATAAATTTTCCTGCGCATCATTCTTGGAACGAAGAGACAGGTAGCACCTTCACATACGTCACAGTAGACAGGCGTCACACAACTTCCAATCCACACGGGAGTTAGTCGCAATAATGAAGATGATGGCTCCTTTAAAATATGCTGCAGTTCTTCGTCAGTAGCTTGCTGATCTGCGAGTTCTTGCGAATCGATTGTCGATGGCATAACTATTTCCTCGATGCGTGAAAGCGTATCGGCCACGATGTTATTTTTGCCCTTAACATACAACAATTTTGTTGTATATTGTCCTATGAAATCTAATTGTCACAGTTGTCGAGGTAAAGCTTTGTCGGATTTTTCTAGAAATGCATACGTAAGCGGCTCATTGTCGTTGAAAATTGTTAAGTTACGGCCTTCCACGAAATGATGAAAAAATTTAACTGCTTGACACACCGCAAGAAGTTCGCGGTCACATGCGCTACATCGCTTTGCGTTCGGTCCAATTTGCGTGAAAAGAAGCCTAGTGGCATTAATTTCCCATTGACTTCCTGCTCCAAAACTGCTTCAATAGCCACGTCTGAGGCATCGCAATACAGAGTAAGTGGAACTACCCCGTTAGGATGTGCAAGAAAAATTGCATTTGTCACCAGTTCTTTGCATTTTTCAAATGCTTTTTTCGCTTCCGGTGTCCATTGCACTGGTCGTTTGTCACAATTACGTGCTTCTTTTTTGAGGTCAAGGAGTGGTGCTCGCACATGTGCCGAATGCGGGAAACAGTTTCGGTAGAATTTGATTTTGCCCATAATGCGAAGAAGTTTTTCGACAGTTTTTGGTTTTTCAAGTTTAGTTAGAGCTTCAATCCTGTCCTGTGGAGGTGAAATGCCTTCTCCATTGACATTGAATCCTAAATATCGAAGCTCTTGCTATCCAAAAACACATTTTGCTACATTAATGTTCAAACCATATTTTTGGCGAAGTTCAAAAACGGCTTTTAAATGATTACGATGCTGCTGAGAATCTTTGAAGGCGATGAGAATGCGTCTATATAGCAGTGGCAAAGATCCAATCCACGAAGAACAGTATCCATTAAATGGTGAAACGTTTGCGCCACATTACAGAGGCCGAAAGTCATCACTTTGAATTCAAACAGCAAAACGGGGCGATGAGGGCTGTTTTTTACGATGCTCAGGAGCAATGGGGATCTAATGGTAGGCCCGATTGAGATCCAGCGTTAAAAAAATTGTGCAGCCAGCTAACTGGGTCGTCAAATCGCTCAAATGGGGAATTAGGTATCGGTCAGGGATGGTGATACTATTCAGATGACGATAATTCCCGCAAGGCCGCCATTTGCCTGTTTTCTTCCAGACAAGATGCAAGGGCGAGGCCCCTTCACCCTCAGATAGTTGGCAAATGTTCCTTTCCAACATAATATCAGATTCCTTTTTAGCAGCTTTAAGCTTCTTTCCAGATAGCTTTCGAGCACGTTCTGCGACCGATGCACCTTGTATTATAATGTGATGCTAGATTGATTGCGGCAAAGCTTTTTGTACATTAAACCGTCGTATTTGCTCATACTCTGCCAAAAGCTGATGATATTCATCAGTTATGTCATACGTGTAGATTCCTGACACTTTCATTGCGGCTACTGATGCGAAAGTCTTTAGATTTGTATTTTTATCCACGAGCTTTCTAGCTTTTAAGTCAATAACCACGCTATGATGCTGCAAAAAATCAGCTCCTAGGATTGCTTGTGTGACGTCAGCTACTGCAAAAGCCCAGGTAAATTTTCACTTGAGTCCTAGTTCCACTGTCACGACTTTTGATCCGTAGGTTTTTATAACTGAGCTGTTTAACGCGTAGAGTTTCAAATCGGTGAAATGTTGCTTGTTGTACGAAGATCTGGGAATGACTGATATTTCCACTCCCGTATCAATCAAGAATTTATATCCAGATTTTTTGTCGTAAATGGAAAGACAGCTAGTTTGTTCATTCCGAGAAAAGTCCGCCGATTCGCATGCCGTTGAAATTAGTTTTTTGCTGCCCCGACTTGGTGCAAGGCGCGCGAAATTTTCTTGATCGCTCACGAAACCTGGAGTGGTAAAAACACAAACCATTTTTCTGGAAATTTTTGTTTCGCGAAGATTATTTAAATTTAGACCTTGACTATGAACGTTCGAGACAGCCTTCCAATTTCCTTTTGTAACGTTTCTGTTTGTATAGCCGTTTTTTTATTCGATACGGTTGTTGATGTAGCCGATTTCGATGGACGTGAAATTTCCATTATTTGATCGGCCTTCGCCGCTAATTTGGCAATATCCGCTACCTCGCTGCCCACTAGGATCCCGCCAAAATACTCCTGGATTTATTCAAAGAACAATGTGTTTAAGAAAAGAGACGGTTTCTCTTCTCTAATGTCAAGACCACGCAACACGCGACGCAATTTCGCTTCACCTGATTCAACGAAAGAAATTCTCCTTTTGATCGCATCATATTTTTCATGCTCGGGTGGATTAATAGCGACATCTGAAGTTGTTTGCGAAGCCGCAGCATCCAAGTTCACTATGGCATATCGAAATTTAGCTTTAATCGACACCACATGGGAAATTTCAAACTCCATTTTCCCTTTAATGAACCACAAACCCGGATTTTCTTTAATAAATGGCGGAATCGTAACTTTGTTCATGGAATGCATGTGCATTTCAGAGCACGCTGTCCGTTTCGGTGTGTCAGGATATTAAAAATGGCGTCAATTTTTGTGTTTGGTGCCACTATGCACTTCCTAGCATCACTATAACTTATATTGTCTTTTCCTTTTTCGCGCGTTCAGAGTCACCACTGTGAGGTTTAGCTGAATGCAATGCGCGTTCCCCATACAAGACGGAAAAAACAAGTTAAAAAATAAATGATAAATTTATTAGCACTCTGAACTGAAATTAACATGTCGAAAGTTACATGGTTACGCATTTTAACTTCACGGAGGTTACAATTCAAGTGATCATTTGATTGACAGGAGTTGTGAAATTCATTATATCGATTAAACGACTAAAGTCGCTACATCTCACCAACAGATGCGCTGCGATCGTTCGAGTGTCGCCACAAAAGAACTTACCAACGACAACTTTCAGCCATTTCCTTGGATTTTTTTTTGTCGTGTCTAAAAAGGCTGAAACTGAGGAGAAAAAGAAATGGCTTGCAGCGGTCGATTTCAGGGAGCTAAATTACAAAATTGTAAGGGACGCCCCTTGCCCCAAAATGAGGGCAATTTGAGCATTCTCGCTATTTAAGCACACTTGGTATGGCAAGAGGCTTTTATCGAGTAACTAGTTGAACCACAAGTATCAACTATAAACACACAAGCCCAGTCACCATTCAGCAATTGATGATTGTGACTGGATTTCAAGGGTTTGATCGCTTTGTATATAGATCCTGATAGATAATTAACTCCATATTTTCAATCAGATTTTTTAATTCCCAAGTGTCTAATTGCGAGGGGGGATAGGCATTTTTTAAACATTTTCCCTCTTCCCGTACCCTTGGATGATCTTAAAAGAGTTTTGAAAATCTCTAATCAAGACCGTTAATCTGATGCCCAACATGACTAACGTTGGAAAAAAAACTTTAAGAGACCGCCTTTAAGAATCTGAACTTACAAGAGGCAACCACTTCTGTCGTACCTACTTAGTTTGGCATCTGTAAAGTTTCGGAAAAAAACTTCTGTGGCAAACGGAGTGCAGAAATTTCAATAGGGTTAGATGGCATAGTACAAAACACTAAAAATAAATAAAATCGTAAAATACTTCACTTTCCATTTTCAATTATGCTTCTGGCACTAGTCACCTTCTCGGATACTTGCTATGGCTCTAAAATCTTTTGCGCTGTTCAATCAATGCGTAATAATTGACGTTGCCTATCGCTTAAAATCAAATTTTTGCTTTCACCAATGCGGTTGCAACCATCGCCGTTCTTTTCTTTGATTATAAAAACCATGATTCCTTGTCAATACACAAAACTCAATTGCTGGGATCCCAAAAATATAAATGGTTTAAAATGTCTGTATTCATTACCGTCTACTATATTCCGTAATCCAGTAAATGGCTTAGCCTCGGATAACGTCAAGGAAAAAGGATTTTACCACGAAAGTGCTCTCCCTTTGTAAGCCGACAGACTGTAGAAAAACAAACGAGGAAGTGGCAAAATCAAATAAACCGACCTCATGAAAGTGGCAAAAACTGATGGTGGAAATGGAAACAGGGATTTTATTTTGGATACACGGCATCCTAAAAATAAACAGATAGAGGTCATATCATCCCTTCTGATGATGATATAGACACTGCAATGTAAAATTATCCTGACCAGAAATATTCATCGAATGAGATTTCATTTATTTGTCAAAATGTTTGCAATAATGATTTTTCAAGGATCGCTTGCAAAAAGGGATGGAGTGGAAGTAGGAATGAGAATGAAAAATAAGTTTAAGCAGAAGGACACTTGGGGTCTGGTCTGGATCTGTTTGTTGCGTTGCTTGTAAAGCAGTGATTTCAATGGATATAAGTACGTTGTCTATTAAATCGCAGCACTTTGTCAATGCGATACGACAAAGTGGGACAGCAGTAAGGACAGGCAGTATGGCGGTTTGGAGCGCAATCAGAATGATTATTTCAAGTGAAAAGAACCTGTCCCATCATTTATCTCTACGTTGTTGGAAATACTCGCATAGTAAAAGGAATGGTGGATGAAACTTTTTGAATAAATTGAACGACGTTTTTTAATGACGTCTAATTGCTGGGTTTAGAGATAGATGATGCCCTTCAGACAAGATGAATTTGTTGTTGAAATTATAGAAACGTTGGAATGTGGGGCTGTAGATATTATGATGAAATCAGTTTGGATTCTGATTTCGTTGCTTTGGAAATTGCAAAATTGAGACATTGCTGCGGATAAATAATGCTCAACATTAAACTGACATTATGAATCATACACGAAAAAATCGTATCTGAGTTCGGTTATGGGAAATCTCGAAAGGATAGTTTTTTTCGTACCGCGAAAAATTATTTTTCATTTTTATTTACTGCCTCCGCATCAAAGCTTTTCGACGCCACCTTAAAGTTGAAGAAGCAGGAGAGTACTCTTGTTAGAATAGTTTTGTAAATCAAAAAATATCTTACAAATACCAGCAACTTGGATTGTTAACAGAACCATTGAATAGTTTTTACATCTGTAAATTTGCGGCCACTTTCCTTAACACGCTATACGTTATTTCATAGCTTGAATAGTCAATGTACTATATCAATATACGAGTAATATAACATTACTGAAATTTTCTTTTGGGAATCAAAATATATTTATAGTGTCTAGGTGGTTTAGAAACGTGTATCTCACTAGTACTATATACTGTTGCTGTTCTATCCTTTTTACACCGAAACTTCAGCGAAGTCAACACCTTTGACCTATTTTTAAATTTCCTGATTAAGGCTCATACAGTTTCCGAGCAAACTTGCTGTGGGGCACGAAGTGATGATATATAAAATCATTTTTACAAAGCCATAAAGAGCGAATAATTAATAATTTCTAGATATGCAATCGACGTGTCCTGGAATAAACTGTAATATCTTCAATCAACTAATTGGGAAAGCTTTGAGATGATTGCATATGCATAGCACGTGCTTTTGTACTTTCCATTGATTATTACCGATTGATGATATAATTGAGAATAAATAGAAGTAGTATGGGTAGAATAAATTATGAGTGAAGTAATTTGAAACAGGAGTTTACAGGACAATCGATTTACGTTTGCACACTTTGTGGGTTATGGGAATAAATAAATTAAATGTAACTTTGGAATGAAATGTAATAGTCAAGATCAAATTTGGTTTTTATAAAATAAGAGAGCTTGCAAGCCTTGCATTCCTGAAACTAAGCTTGTACCATTCTGATAATTTTTTCGTCCAATTTATAATAAAAACATTCAACTCGCTATTGTTCAGTTACTCTGAAAACTTCTAATATTTAATATTTTAGAAAACTACTACTTCGCCTCAGTCGATCTTCTCAATTGTGCAATTATTAAAATTGTACTCGGATGTAATTGTAACGCGATGATTGCTGGATTTGAACTGGGCGTTTTGACGGGAGCCTTGGGGTCGCGGTTAACTCGTGGAGACAGGATAAGTTTCAACCCTTAATTAACCCCTAGAGCCGCTGACGAGCCTGGGCTCCCCGGATTGTAACACCTACACGCAAAAGGAACCCAAATTATTTTTGGCCAAACAAAGAGAACGGAACCTAAAACCGCTGTGTCGCAAAAAAGGAATCCAAAGCACTTTACGCAAAAAAAAAACGAATGCGTTTTCACGCGAAGGAGCCGAGAACACCTTAATCCATCGCAGAAACTCTTTTCACCTCACTGCAGGATTCACCTGTTCACATACATAACCATACTAATTCAATAAAATATCCCAAGGATCCCTGCACTCCTGTTGCGTATTTGACGTGGCAAGTTGGCGCCACCACTCCAAGAGTGATTACACCGGCTGACATTCTGAAAAATTTGCCAACTTCAACCACAAATACAAAAGAAATCCCAAATCTTATGATGAGAAACTAGTGTATTCATACTTACAACAATAATTATAATTGCGAAGTTGGAATCTCCTTTCGACGGAAAACCAATGTGAATCCCTGTTGCAATGATTACTCCAATCACTGGTGATATATTGATCCTTCCACTTCCGCTGCCGTTGATGAGTCCATAACATACGCTGCATCCGTATCACATGCTGCGTCTTCACCTCCACTTTGCTAAGCAGGAAAAAGAGAGCGCTTCCACCGTCGCTCGCCCTTATAAAACTTTTGCCGCAACGCCTCTTCGTCAACGGTAAAGATCAAGTTCCAGGTTAAGTTATCATCAGCACCGCTCATCAACCTTCAGCCTTAGTAAAAGCACAAACCAACATTCAGCGGACATATGTTTTCGCGCAGAAGCTTCTAAATGAAAACAATGTTAAGTTTATTTTGGTTTGTTTGACTCGTCAGCTGATAATGCTACCGTTGGTTGCAATGGAACAGGAAATACGCAAATTATCTTCTTGCATACCAATCGCTACATCTTCCCTTTCAGCTTCACGACAAATTTTCAGTGGCTCTCCAGCAATCTCCTAAATTTTTGTTTCAACATATGTAGAAGCTTTGTCATGATTCTAATAAAAACCGTACATGTCTTGAACGTCGAGATTTCCCGAAGGAAATCTGAACCGATCCCTCATCGGTTCTAGACGGCAAGTCTTGGAACGTGACAACGGACTGTACCCCTCAAGTCAACAAGCCCGGACACTTTAAGCCTACTCCGAGGTGGCTGCTGGCGAGCTAGTTCGGAGAGGAGTTCGGTCGCGGGTCTTACGCGAGCAGTCCGAAATACAAAAATTCAGCCACCGGTTCACATGCCTGATTTACTAACACGTCAAACAACTATACGGGAACGAAATCTATCTTTACTTTATTCCGTATTTAACTTCCATTCATTCAGACAACCACCAAAAACTGGATCTAATTCCGGGTTCCCAAAATTATTTTTTTCTTTTCCCGACGTGGGTTGATCCGCACTGATAGAAAAATTGGAGAAGGTACGCCATTTAATTTTCATCACACGATTCGAATAACCCTAAATTCTAGACATGTGAAAATTACAAAAAAAAAAAACACTAGCAATTTGTTGTTCAAATTATGCCTGAACTGGTCAAACCTTGACGATGACATTCCCTCGGATGATATTTTGCACAGTCACTCAATTTTATTACTTCTAAATAAGATTTTACTTCTTTTTAAACCAGAGTTTCGCACGTTTACTCACTGTCGTTTTCTATTCAACTGCAAAAATGCGATCCAGTGTCAGCAAGTGTTTAAAGGATCGCTCCCGAACCGTCGACGCCAATAACGACCTGCGGATCGTTGTCAGTGGTGTAGGGCTGATTTATTACAGGGCTGTGTCCACGATGCCAACCAGGCATGGGGAGACTGAAGGACACGATGTCCAGCTGTGTTGGGAGGGTGGTCGTGTGTCGGATGGATGGCTATCCTTCCTAAGGTACGTTCTAGAAGGAAAGGTCGCTGTGTGCAATTTAGAGCCGAAGTAGAGGTGAGCGAGGCTAATCGTAAGATAACACAGAGATAACAAAATAAGGACTTCTTTGGGGATGGCATGCTTCACCGCCGTAAGTTCTTGGCACGATAGACTCCCACTTCTTTTCCGAACATGTCCGAAACGAGCTATTGTGTGGGACTTAAAACTTGCAGGACCCGACACATCACGAACTTCTTGTCCAATTTAGCATTGTAGTGCCGTATTTTGATGGTTAACCCTGCTTTTTGGATATCCAAACCACTTCCTGAAGCGGGCCGATATGCTCGTCAAAGGTCTCGGTTATAAGCAGTCGGTCGTCCAAGTATACGAAAACTTGGTGCCGTAAATGCGAAGGTATCACTTTATCCATAAGGCGCGTTATTGTTTGAGGGGCATTACCCAGTCCAAAGGGCATGGGCACAAATTAGAACAGTGGGCGACCGCTTCACTCTGCCTAAAGTTCCGTCGATAGATCTCGTCACCTGCCTTGAAACCAGAAAGATAAGATCACAGGTTATAACGCTCCTCCCCCGCCCACTCGCTATCTTCAATCTTCATCCGGAGTAGGTCTCGCAGAATTCGGAGTTTTTCGTGTGGCTCCAGAACCACTATTAGGGCTTCCAAACATTTTAACTGCCGCAATAACGTATGTAATGTACTGGCCGAACACGGCAAAGTAATGTGAGATACCTGTGGTGGTGTGGTATGAAAAGCGCAGGGCACAGGTAATGGCGGAAATCCTGTGGTCCCAATCTTACGATTCAGCCGCTCAGACGCATTTGCTTCAGGAGAGTAGACTGCAGTCCACTGGTGAATAATACTACAATTGTCCATCAGGTCCCAAAATCTATCCGAGGTGAACTGGACTCCGTTGTTGGAGACAATATTTTCCGGTACTCCAAATACATGGAAGACGCGCTTCTCCAAGAAGCTGACTATCGGGCCGATATGCATGTTACGAATCGGCTCAATGATTGAGATTTCGGACAATTGGTCCAGGATCACGACCGCTCCCGTGTGACTAGAAGCCGAACGAGGATAAGGACCGATAAGATCGACATACAAGCGCTTCAAACGTAGCCATCGGAGGTGGGAGGAGAGTATTGGGCGCTTTAGTACACTTGCGCAACTTACAGGCTAGTACATACGCTTTTATTTGCTGTGCCATTTTAGGCCAAAAGAAATAAGTTTTCAGCCGCCAAAGCGTACGGCCGTATCCGCCGTGTGCACTCAATGGGTGGTCATGAGCACGTCTAATAAGATCGATGGTCAATTTTTCGGTGACCCATAACTTTCGCTGTTCCTCTTTTTGCATGGGGTCTCCCTCGTATCCACTTGTATATAAATTCCTCCATCACCCGCAGTTCTAGCAGCTGTGGTAACTGGCTCTGTATAGTATGCATCACCTGGGTGCAACCTGCCGACTTGAAGGTGGAATGGTCCAGGTCGATCAATAGGGGGCTGTCGTCCTCCTGGGCCAACTCGGCTCCTTCCGGGGCGAACATCCTTGATAAGGTGTCCGGTACCACATGTTGGCTTCCTATCCGGTGTCGAATCGTAATGTCAAACGCCTGTAATTTCAAGGCCCTTTAGCCGAACGGCCATGGAGATCAGTTCGGCTCATCAGCCATTTCAGGAAAGCATGATCCGTAAAGATTTTGAAAGGGTGTCGCTCCACATATTCTCGAAAGCGTTTCACCGCCAACACCGTCGCCAGGCATTCCTGCTCCGAGACCGTGTAATTCTGCTGGGCTGGGTTCAACTTATTTGACATAAAGGCTACAGGCATCTCCTCGCCGTCTTGCGTAACCTGGACTAAGACTGCTCCCACCCCATGTTGACCAGCGTTGCGTTAGATTGAGAACGGTTTACCAAAGTCCAGGCTATGTAGTACGGGGGCTGTTGTCAGACTCTCTTTTAGCTCTTCAAAGGCACGCAAGCTGGGCTCTTGCCAGACGAACTTTCGTCCCTTACGCAGCATGTCGGTCAAGGATGTGGTGCTGGTTGCGTCGTCACGTACAAAACGTTGGTACCATCCGCATAAACCTAAGAATCGACGTACCTACTTGGTGGTCTTATGTAGTAGAAAAGCATCAATCGCTTGTGTCTTGTCTGGGTCAGTTTTTATGTTGCCATGGCCAATGATCTGACCCAAATACTTAACCTCCGTCATTACGAACTGACTCTTCTGTATTTTGATGGTTAACCCTGCTTTTGGATGTCCAAACCACTTCCTGAAGCGGGCCGATGTGCTCGTCGAAGGTCTCGGTTATAAGCAGTAGGTCGTCCAAGTATACGAAAACTTGGTGCCGTAAATGCGAAGGTATCACTTTATCCATAAAGCGCGACACAGTCCGAAGGGCATGGTCACAAACTGGACCTAGGACCGTGAAGAATGTCTTCTCATTTGAGCTAGGATCTAACGGAATTTGCCAGAAAGCGTCTTCGAGGTCCAAGCTCGTAATGAAATGGGCTTCAGGTAATCGGCTCAAGATACCCTCAATCAGTGGTAGAGAATATGCGTCCTTGCCAGTGACGGCATTCAAACGTCGGGCATAGCTGGACCTTGCTCGGCTTAACCACTGAAGTGACCGGTGAAGCCCATGTGCTCTGCGATTCTTCGATCACGCCTAGTGCTAACAACCGATCAACTTTGGCATATAACGACTTTTCCTTCGCCGGAGATATGGCAAAATGTCTCTGCTTTAAGGGCTTAGCATCCTCCACATCTATTGTGTGAAACACCAACGTTGTCCTGCCGAGACCTTCCGTCTCATGCGATGGAAAAGCCGATATAGCTGTGTCAAGTCGCAGTTGTTGATTCGCATCCAGTGCATATCGAAGTGAGTGAAAAGTTGGGGTCGCGTCATGTACAGTGGCGACAGACTCAAGTATCGTGTTAGAAAATAATGCCGGGGCCAAATTGAATTTCGGACGAAGTCCACCCCTAGGTAAAGATTCTGTGTTAGTTGGGGTATAATGTAGAATTCCAGAGATTTGGACACCCCTTTAAAGATCACATCCACCGTAAGTTTCCCCACTACGGGGTGACGAGTTCTGTCCGCCATGCTTAACCAGGTGGTAAAATGCTGGATTTGGTATGCGTGAGTCGTCAGACCTCTCCTGCGAAATCGGCTGATATGCAGTTCACAGTGGCCCCAGTGTCAATCAACCCTACCAGTCACTTTTGCAGTATGTGTACTGACGCATATGGCTGAATGTCGTACTTCCATAATTCGTCCAGGTGTATCGCTCGCAACGCCTTCCTCGACTGCCTGACCCTTCTCCAGAAGCTGCACATTCGACGCGTGGCTCCTTCCTTTCGCAGAGGAGTAGTTATAACCACCTCCTCATTGTAGATGCGCTGACGAGTAGCTAGATAATCCCGCAGTCTAACATGAAAGGGCTTAACATGCCAGGGGACCTTCGTCTCATTACCATTCCCCTGAACGTCCGGCTTGGCAACACGTGACGTCAGCTGCGGGACTTCAGGGGAACTGTGTTTGGCGGTGCGAATCAGCAAAGTTGGGGTCGTAACAGGGGCTTGGTTGCACATAGCAATAGGTTCAGCATCTGTCCGTTCAGGCTTTAGGAGTGCCAACGGGTGGTTGCGGCACTCACTGGCAAGTGTTTTCGCAACTTGAAATCCGCGCAATCTGAGGCATACGTGTCCGCTTTACCGCAACAGTAACAGAAGACCGTTGGTTCCGCTGGACATGCAGAGAACCGGTGTCCCAGGTGTCGTCAGTTCCAATAGACCGTCGGGCTTGCAACTACCTCGACGAAAGGTCGGTCAGTTGCTAGTTTGAACTCACGATCTAGGGGTGCTCCGCTCCTCGGGACGTGTGTCGGCTCCGTATTTACGTGATCAGCTGTTATTAACTCTGCAGTATAGTTGCTTCGTTGATTAGGTCCCGTCATGCGAGGTTGTGGACGAAAGGCTCCTCGCCGATCATCTAGGCGTTCTTGCCTACGGGCATGGAGGCGTTAGCCCTGCACGGAGTATATTGGCACATGAAGGAGACTGTTTTGAAGCTCCCAACGCATGTTCTTCCTGATGACTTCTACTAGTTCGTCCTCGGGCATGGGTGTTCGTAACTGAGTGCTTGGGCGTAGTATACTGGTATAATACTGGTCGAATGGTTTGTGGAAGCCTTGCTTGCGTTTTCATAGTTGTTCACGTAATTTTCTTTCAGTGAGGCCGTCTTCAAAGTGGTTGCGAAAAGCTGCACTGAAGGAATTCCAATCGGGGCGTGTTACGGATTCCTTGAAACTCCAGTACCATTCGGCAGCATCGCTGTTGAATAAGAGGTGTGCTTGTCTAAGAAAAGCCGAGTAGTCGCCTCCCAGCGTACTGGTGACTAGAGCCTGAATCCGGAACAGGAACCTGTCCACTGGTGTCGCAGAATTAAAGCGGGTGAAGCTGAGTCACCAACTCTCCATGATGGAAGGTGTTGGGTCTCGGGCTGGAGTCGCGAAATTTGCGGGGTGATTCGCATCATTGGTAGGCCTGCCGTAAGGAACTGAGTTGTACGTTGTAGGTATCAGTGGGGGTGCGGTACTGTACTGAGATCGATACTCTGGGGCTCTGGGATCCATTCCCGAGCTCCTTCTAATCATCAACCAGTCTATAGGTGGGCATAGCCGCACTGGGAGTTGGTTCCCAGCCAGGTAATGCTCTTGCATGGCTAGGGCACTGGCTGCCCTTGAGGTCTTGGAAATCTCTCTCCATGAGTTCAATCCTGTCGGACAGCCCTTGCAGTAAGGACAAAATTGTGTCGGGGACGGTGGTGTTTGAATGCGCTGTTAGGGCATCTGCCGGTACTCCTGCAATTTGAGCTTCTCCGCCCACGGCTCCTCGGTTGCCCGACAGCGGTTAGGTCTGTTCGTTAGTCCGAGGGTCTTTTTCCACTGCTCCACGCATAGGGGCGGGCAAACCGAGGGGGTCGTCTAGGGCACTTCGCTCGATCGGGCGTCTGCATAAAGGACAGAGATCGGACTTTCACAAGAGCTGCTGGACACAGACACGATAGAACGATCGCAAACTGATTACGCTCTCTGCGACGTCCTCGTAGCAGATCCCGCAGTTGGCTGGTTGCACCGTTTTGGAGCAGGTCCAACGCTTTTCCGGAGTCTGCTTCGTAGTCATCGTTTATTTCGTTGATAGTGATAGAAAGTATCAGAAAAAAGCTGCTCTTAACTACAAAAAAACCTTTTAAAAAAACTTATCAGTAATTTTAGTGGCCGATAGTGGCGAGCTATTTGATCGATAAAAAAAATTTATCTATTAAATGCCTTCCTTTTCAGCAGCGCCAACTCCTCCATAGAGAAATGAGAGCGAACGGTGGTCTGCCGTAAAAAGGGTGCTTCTGGCCGATTTTAAAACTTATCTCCCCCCAAATACATTACAAAAACCATCTCTAATGTATGTTAATTGACTCGACAACATGAGTGATAGCGTCACCGTAACGAGTTTTGTACGCGGTGAAAAATCCCGATGCGTGGAAGCATTCCGAGCTTTGCAGCTCCAGAATACGCCACCAAAAGTCCAATCGAAGCAACTCATCTATCATCCATAAAAAGATGAGCAGAATCCTTCCGCGATATAAAGGCAAGGTAACCTTATATTTTCTTGAGAGTCCAGGCAGATAGGAGGAACCCATCTGGCTGATAGTTCCCATCAAGAAAATAGAAGGGCCTTACAGATTTACCCTGGGACAACACATCGGAAGGATTTTCTAGCGAGAAAAAAAAATAAACTCAAGAAAGCGAAAGCTACAACTCACGTAAAGTGACTGAATGGGTGCATAACACAACTCCAATACTCCTGTTTGTGGGGCTCGAGTACCGAGGTACCTTACGTCCTCCGTCAAGGAACAAATTGTCAGAAGACGCAAATCTTTTTCCCCTATAAGCTGTTTGGGGCCCTACGTTGGGCGCCATTTGATAATGGTTTTAATTTAAAAAAAATTGGTACACGTCTCGAACGTCCAGATTTCCCGAAGGAAATCTCAACCGAAGTCTCATCGGGGGTTGTCCTATAACGCTCCTCCCCCGCCCGTCAGCTATCTTCAATCTTCTCCCGGAGTTGGTCTGGCGGAATTCGGAATTTCTCGTGCGGCTCCAGAACCACTTTTAGGTCTTCCAAACATTTAAACATCCGCAATAACCAGTACGAGCTACCGTGGCAGATCATGTACTGGCTGAACACGGCAAAGTAAGGCGAGATACCTGTGGCTGTGTGGTGTTGAGAGCGCAGGGCACAGGTAAATGCGGAAATCCTGCGGTCCCAATCGTTCTGATCCGGGTGGACATAGGCACGAGTGGCGGCTATGAGGGTACGATCCAGCCACTCAGACGCATTTGCTTCAGGAGAGTGGACTGCAGTCCGCTGGGGAGTAACACTACACTTGTCCGTCAGGTCCCGAGATCTAACCGAGGTGAACTGGACAACATTTTCCGGTACTCCAACTACATGGAAGACGCGTTTCTCCTAGAAACTGACTATCGGGCTGGTGTGCATGTTACGAATCCGCTCAAAGACTGGGAATTCGGACAATTGGTCCCGGACCACAACAGCTCCCGTGTAACCAGAAGTCGAACGAGGATAAGGACCGATAAGATCGACATACAAGCGCTAAAACACCCGCTCAGGTAGTTCAAGCTTACCCATGGAAAGCCGGAGGACGGTATTGGGCTCTTTGGTGCACTTACAAAACTCACAGGCTACTACATACGCTTTTATTTGCTGTCCCATTTTGGGCCAAAAAAACGGGTTTTCAGCCGCCGAAGCGTACAACCGTATCCGCTGTGAGCACTCAATGGGTGGTCATGGACCCGGTTCTAAAGATGAAGTCTTGGAACGTGACAACGAATTGTACCCCTCAGGTGAACAAGTCCAGACACTCTTAGCCTACTCCGAGGTGCCTGCTGGCTAGCTAGCTACTTCGGAGGAGAGTTAGGGTGCGGATCTTACACGAGCAGTCCGAAATACAAAAATTTCCGATTCACTAACACGTCACACAACTATACGGAAACGAAAACTATCTTTACTTTATTCCGTATTTAACTTCCGTTCATTCAGGCAACCACCAAAAACTGGATCTAATTCCGCATTCCCGGAATTACTTTTTCTTTTTCCCGATGTAAGTTGATCCGCACTGATAGAAAAATTGGAAAAGCTACAAGGACTGAAACATTAAAACTCTTATATTATGCATTCTTTCATAGTATAATTAGTTATGGTAATATTGCATGGAGTGGTGCTTACAAAACACAACTTAATTTATTACAGAGATTTCAAAACAGACTTATCAAAATAGTCAATAAGAACCAATTTATAAAAGATAAACCACTGTCGTTAAATCAAATATTTATACTTGAATCTTTGACTTTCCACTACCCAAGACTCTTTGAAATATATGCCAATTCAACCAATAAAACAAGATATAAGTGTATTTCATTACCAAAAGTTAATAAAACAATCAGTAACAAAAAAAAGTTACTACAATGCTTTAAAAACATTTAATAGTCTTGATAATGATCTCAAAGTACTGGCTGTATCTAAAAAATCAATTAAAATTAAACTAAAAAAATGGATCAAAGAAAACATCTTAGGATGAATTTGAATAATTTTAAACTGGTGATGGTATTTTATTTTATTTTATAGTATTAATTTTAAGTGATAGTATATCATATGTTTTTGATTGAAAATTTAATTCTTAGTTAGTAAGTTACCGGAAAGCGTACAGATGTCTATGTATATCTCTGCTGAATTACTTAAATTGATTTTGTAATTGTATTCTGGTGAAATAAATAAAATAAAAATAAAAAAATTTAATTTTCATCGGACGATTCAAATAACCTTAAATTCTAGACATGTGAAAATTACAAAAAAAAAAAACACTAGCAATTTTTTGTTCAAATTATGCCCGAACTGGTCAAACCTTGACGATGACATTCCCTCGGATGATATTTTACACTTTCACTCAATTTTATTACTCCTAAATAAAATTTTATTCAACCGTCAAAACGCGGTTCAGTGTAAGCGAATGGTTAAAGGGTCGCTCCCGAACCGTTCCGTTGACGTCAATAACGACCTGCGGATTGTTGTCAGTGGCGTAGGGCTGACTTATTACAGCTTTACTCTGAGATGATAGGAATATTTGTAAGGCTTTCGTCGCCTCTAAATTCACAAGTAGATTAGCATCGTTGAGTCGAGCGTTTGATATTAGATGCATGATTTCGGGTACTTTACGATGATTTATTTGGCGACAAAGTTCGATCCATTTGGAGAACATTTTTTTAATGTTGACTCTAGAGGATGTAAGAACTGTGTAAAGACATGGCGGAATTCCAGAATTTTTTTGCACTAGAATGGCTCGTTTATTAGGTTCATCAGTAAATTAGAGATAAGTGGTAAAAGAAGATTCATTGTGTCAATCAATTGTGTTCATTCTTCAGATTTTTTGAATCCGTGAATCTTAACCAATCGGAACATCGTTATGAAAGCTCCATTCCAATTACTGTGAATGTTGTTAAAATATACTAATTTCATCCACTACTTGAAGCCAACGTCCAGCACAATCATATTTGATTATATGAAACACATCAACTGATAGTTGGGCCTAAAAAGGGAGTTCAACACTACTTTTACGGGTCATTGCTCGATCTTGTCCGTGTATCGAATGTATCATTTGTTTATCGGTTTTCCATTTCACGTTTAGGTGAGGTCAGATAATTTCCGTGGGTCCTTTTCGTCGTTCCTTCCAGTCCGCAAGCGATCTCCAGCCAAAAATCTCCTGCAAGATTGGTTAAGCTGCCGCATACGCGTAGAAAATTGTTTTAAAGCGCACTTTTCAACGTCCGAATTTGAAAACTTTGTCGAATAAAGCCACGACGAGAATCCCGGTTAGATAACTGTTATGCGAAGATGCATTCCAGTAGCGAGGTATCGGTTAGTTCTTATCGAGGCATACTGGTCCTACCCAACTGTACGTGTTGGAGCAAAATTTACTTTACTTTACTTACTTACTATTCTTACTATTTTTAAGTTTAAGATAATTTCAAGAATGAAAAATACAAAAATTAAATTAATATCCTTACCAGCTCTTCCCCTCGTGGATTGGCCTTTAAAAATGTGTTATACGTACTTGATGTTGACACCGGAGTGCTAGAGATTCTTATCAGCCATGACGAACTTCATATTTCATATTATCAATTATATCTAGCAAGTATTAAAAACCTACAAAGAAGCTTATTATTAATTCAGTATTGTGCTAAAACGTATGTCTACTAATTTAACTCTGAGTTCTAATCCACTACTTATACCCATACGCCTTCGGTCTATCTTACTATTAAGAATATAAGTGCTGCATATAATTATGTATTCTACTAGAAAATTAATATTGACTCCGTAATAGATGGTCCGAAGCCCATTTGAAAAAAGGAGAAGGAAGTCGGGCGACGAGCTAACTCCCCGTCCCTGAAAACGCTATAATGTTTTGAAACGTGCAGATGGGCTTGGAAATGGATTAGACTCACGGGTACGACCTCACAAACGAAAAATGACTATGGCATTGGATCCTGAAATGTCAGATCACTCAATTGCCCTGGCGCTGTTAAGGATCTTTCACAACAAGCCAGTCAATAACAGTTAAAAATACAGGCAATCCAGAAAACGAACTGGACTGGAAATGATATTTAGGACATGAAATCACACACAATTTTCAAAAGTTGAAAGGCGACTGGAAAACGAGAATTCGGAGCGGCCCTCATTGTGAATAGGGAGTTCAAATCACACGTTATTGATTTGAAAACAGTCAATGAGCGGTTGTGGCCAATCCGTGTAAAAGTGAAATTCTTCAAAATATGGCTGATAAATGTTCACGCCCCGACCGAAAAAAACGACAAAGAAATGAAGAAAATGTTCTACAATCAGCTGGAGAGACTAGTTGACTCATTGCCTACGAACGACACAAAAATAATTCTGGATGATTTCAACGCTAAGGTTGGCAGCGAGCTATCTCATCGGCGAACGCCTGGAGGGTATAGCCTCTACATTAATACAAATGACAATGGCCAGCGCCTGATTGACTTTGCATGTAGTAGAAATCCAGTCATACGTTCAACTTGCTTCCCTTATTGACGCATTCATAAAATGACCTGGGTATCACCAGATGGCAACACACAAAACCAGATTAACCATTTGCTGATCCAACAACGTTGGGCGCCGTTACATACCGAGGAGCCAATCGGAACTCAGATCATTACTTGATTAAACTAACCTATTGATGTCTTATGTCCAAGGCATATTCAGCGAATACCAGCCCGCTACAAAAACTTGCCATCAAAACGCTCCAAGCGGCATCTGTAGCCAAAAATTTCACGGATATCCTCAATAACCAGCTGGCTCCCAGCCTATCAGACGCATCGTTAAAGATGAGCAACGAGCTCTAGATGGAAGTCAAAGCGACTATTAAGACCGTGGTAGAACAGATGATCCAACATCAAGCCCGGCGCAAGAGAAATAATTAGTTCGATGATGAGTGCCAGAATGCGTTAGATAAATAGAATCAGGCATACAAAGAATACCTAGGCAGAAATACTAGGGCGAAGAGAGAACACTATGAAAAACTCAAAAGATTAGCGAATAAGATAATCAGAATTTTAAAAAAATACAACGACGACCAATTGAGAAGTATAGATATAAGTTTGGCGAGCAACAACACAAGACAAGCATACAATGTAGTGAAAAGCCTGAAATGTGATTATCAGCCCAAAACCAAGCTCCGTCGTGATGACAGCGGCAATATCATCGCTGATGAAATCAAGAGTAAGGAATGATGGGCATCACATATCAAAAACCTCCTTAATCCTCCGCACAACTCCAAAACCACGGAGCCCACAGATGTCTGCGGTGAGCTTCTATTAGCCCCAACAACTCTGGATGAAGTCTGATCTACCATCAAAGCCCAAAGGAATAATGAAGCACCGGGCATCGTTGAAATTACAGTGGAGCTCATCAAATATGGTGGCAGCAGTGTTCAGAAAGCTATTCACAAAGTCATCCAGCACATTTGGCAACAAGAACATATACCAAAGGAGTGGAGCCAATCAATTATATTCCCTATCCCAAAAAAGATGAAAAACTACAGTGCGAAAATTATAGAGGTATATCACTGCTTTGTACAGCGTACAAAATCTTTTCAAAGATCTCAGAAAATAAAAGCGGATCATACGCCTACAGTATTATTGGAGAGTACCACGGCAGGTAGATCGACAAAAGACCAAGTTTTCACTGTCAAGCAGGTACTTGAGATATGATGAAAGTTCAACATAGACGTACTTCGAATTTTTGTTGACTTTAATCAAGCATATGACAGTATTGATTGTAACGCAATGTACTGAAAAATGCTTTGCTTTGGCATCCCAGCCAAACTAGTACGTCTGACCAAAATGAAAACGATGTCAACGACCTCCCAAGTTTGCATCAATAACCAACTTACCAATGCCTTTCACACCAATATCGGACTTAAGCAGGGAGATAGGCTGGCCCCATATCTATTCAATTTGGCTTTGGAGTTCGTCATAAGGAAGTTACCTGTTGATACGCGAGGAACATTACAATACAAATTGAGCCAAGTAGTAGCGTATGCGGACAATATTCAGGTTTTGTCACGGTCACCAACAACTGCCAAAGAACTTTTCCTAGAACTCGACAGCGAAGCGAAACTAGTAGGGCTATAAATCAATGAGAATATAACCAAGTTCATGGTGTAGTCAAGAAGAAATACCTGAGGTACACAAAATATCACACTTGGCAAATACAGTATAAAAAATCTGGGCAAGTTTGTGTATTGAGGCCACAAAATAATGAAAACCGGTAATAAAAGGGACGAAATAAACGAAAAAATACGCTCGCAAATAAACTTTTTATTCAATTTTGGCGATCTTCAAAACCAGCTGCATACACAATACAAGAAAGTTCCAAGTATACAAATCTGCGAAAAGACCTGTACTTTGCTATGGATTTGAAACATGTACAAGTATCCTATCCCAAGCACCCGCAAACATATTGAACACCTTCGAAAGACGGGTCCTAAGGCGAATATTTGGCGAATTCAATACAACCATGAGCTTTATGACAATTTTCGACGAGCCAGATTTCTCAACGATTGTAAGACTCTGGAAACTGCAATGAACTGGGTATGTGAATCTCATCGATAAAGAACGGATACCCAAAAAGGTACTCGTTGAGAAAACTGAAGAGTGGCGACCTGTGGGGAAACCGATGAACTGTTTTTTTTGATTCGGTCGACGGAGACAGTTCGTCGCTGCTCGGATTTAGGAATTGGAGGACACTGTCAATGGAACGGGACTATTGGAGGCGCTTGTTGCAGGAAGCGAGGGCCTGAGAGAGGTTGTAGGGCTACGAATAAGAAGAAGAGCTTTTGATCTGCAATCAAATTTGAATCGCAGTGTTTGGTTTCCTATGCGGTAGTCTTAGGTCTAGCGCTTATATTTCAATCCAATTGAATTTAACTACAAAATTTTTGACCACTTAATAATTGCCAATTTAGTAAATTATCACTCAGTTTACCTATTAAATCTTCCCAGCAGAGCCACAGTTATCTCATTGGCATCTTTCTCTATTTCCGATTAACTATTTTTCTCTAATGACTGTTTCTGCTTTTCCAACTTCTTTGGCACGACACTGTTTCTGAAAATGTCCTCTTTTCGCACAACCCGTACAGACGATATATTTTGCCTTACATTCTTTAATGGGACCAAACTTCCATTCGAAATCGATTGATTGCATTGACCGATCTCTAATCTGAGCATCAGCCGTCCCAATTGAATTGAATACTTGTTGTCTTGTATCCAGTTCTCCTTTGTTTGCATAGGCTGCTTCATATGTTTTGCAGATGTCGATATCCTTTGATAATTGTTCTGTACGGCCCTGCATTGACGCTTCTGTACCATCATTTGAAAACAATGTGTCAGAGATTTTTGTACTTTATATTTTCAATTTGTTTTTTCTCAGATACGTACAGGTATTTCGGGATCTAGTTGACCCCTTCTTCAGTGGTTTTTTACAACTAAATTTATTTCCTTACTTCCTAGCTTTTTATACATTTTATTTTTATTTCATTTATAACATACGAATTGGTTACAAAATATTTTACAATATGATTTATTACTATAATTATAAAACTATTTACTACTTTCAGTTACCTACTTATTATATAATCCTCTTTATTAGGGTCGTAAATCCGTTGACTAAATCGTGATTCATCCGTTTCCCTTCTTCGGTTTGAGCAATGTATATCCTTTCGTAGGCGTCCAACTGGCTTCATTTTTTGACCAATTTTATGCATTTTGCATCTTCTTGATCAATCTCATGCATGCATGATATGCTTCGCTATAGATGATTTGACTTCCTTACGCTTCTTCTGGATGGCTAGCTGCGCTTCTCTGAGGTGTTCTTGGATTCTAGTTGAAATCGGTCTTATCGTTTGCCCAACGTATCGCATATCACACTCGTTGCATTTTACCTCGTATATGCCACTTTTTCGGCCTCCGTTACAGGATCCTTCGCTGATCCTAGTGTGGTCCTCGTTTTTGCCATTTTACTGTTAATTGTTGCTTCTATTCCCGTTTTGCTTAATATTTCCTTTATTTTGTCGCTGTGGTTCGATCTGCTTGTTGCTGCTTGTTTGATTGGCTCTCGGTTACTAATCGTTGTTTGTAATGTTGATTTTCTGCTCATTTGCTCTTGATTCTCAATTTTGTTTATTCTTGTTTTTATTGTTTCTTTGTCGAACCCATTAATCTTTGCTGTATTTTTGATATATTCGATTTCATTTCTTTTCCTTTCTTGCGTTAGTGGTATTGAAGTCATTCGGTGGATCATCGTGTTATAGGCTGCAATTTTTTGTGAAAAATTATGTTCAGACATTCTGGTGATTGTCCTTTGTGTGTGTTGGTTTTCGGTATTTATCGTATTCAATTATCCCTCCATTGTTGATGATGATGTTGAGGTCCAAGAATGGTATTTCATTGTTATCTTCCATTTCCATTGTGAACGTTATATTGCGATGCAGACTGTTGAGCGTTTGGAATGTTTCTTCCAATTTTTCTTTTTTCACTATTGCCAATGTGTTGTCGACGTATCTTGTCTAAAAACTTGGCATCCGCCCGTTTTTTTCTTACCTCTCTTCCAATGAGGCCATAAATATTTCGCTCAAAATTGGGGGCAGAATATTGTCCATTGGTAAGTCCGCTGTTGATTTGAAGTATCGTCCCCGGAACGTGAAGAAATTTTCTTCCATGCACCCTTCAGCAAGTTTTTTATATAATTGTACTCGTTTTTTACCTTCTTTGCTGTCGTAGTGTTTTAGAAGCCCCCTGTAATAGCTTCTCTGGTTGGTATACTTGAAAACAAGTTTTTCACGTCGAATGACACCATTATTTCGTCATGTTTTAGCAATAATTTCTCCATTAGCTTTGGTAGCTCTGTCGGATTTTCGATGGAAAATTTACTAACTGGTTTTTCCACCCGTTTTACTTCTTTTACCAGCCATCTTGCTATACCACTTGTTGGGGTGTTGTTCGCTGTTATGATCTCTTTCATTTCATTGCCTGGCTTATGAACCTTCGGCTGGCACACTAATCTTGGTAATGTTGGATTTGGTGTCGTGACAGTTGCTAAGTTTTCAAAAAGGCCCTTACAATCTCTAAGGACGTTTTCAGTTCTTTTTATCGACACTGGGAGTGGTTTTTTATTGAGTTCAAGAAGTTCTTTCCCTTTGTTGAATTTTTCGTTCACTATTTCTTCATACCTACTTTTTTCTAATATCACTATTTGATCTGCATTTAGGTAAAAAACAGGCCTTTGTTTTAGTTCCGTGATGATGTCTGCTTCTTTTGTCCTCTTTTTTAGGGTTTTGTAAAATAATTTTACAAAACCCTACTAAAATCGCATCCTGTCTGACCGTCTGTCTGTCCGTCGGTCCGCGTGTCACAGCAGTTTCCCTCGGAAAATACTTAAGCTAGAAACATCAAATTTTGTATGTAGGTGTAAAGTGGTGCTTTCTTCAAAGTTCAAGTACAAAAATTTTATATAAGGTATTTGAGGGGGGTCCCCCCATATAGGGGAGTGACCATCCGAAAAAAAAATTTCATCAAAGGTAGCCGATATGGGTATCAAATGAAAGGTCTTGATAAGAGCTTTTGGCAAAGTTTGCCTCGAGGGGCGCACAGGAAGGGGAAATACACGAAAAATTTGTGTCCCCCCCTTCGCGATTTGACAGCTGTGATCCGAAAAACCTAAAAAAAATTATGGTGGTAGGTGTTTATGAGTACAACAACAACAAATACCTTAGAAGTCAAAACTCGTCCAACTTTGTTAATAATAGTATGATATACGAATTTCACATTTTCCCCAATAATATCGTATAGGTACCCTTAAACTGAACGAAATTTGACATTTAAGTAGTCCTACAGAAGGTCCTTAAACTGTTTAAGTTAGATGAAAATTGAATGATATACACGGAAGTTAAAGCCATTTTAAATTTCTTCAATTACAACAACAACACATGATTATGGTGTTTTACGGACTTTCCATCGGATCAGTCACTGCAGTTTTGATTTGGTCTTCTTGAAATTTTCAAATAAGGTCAATAACATTAATATTTTTAAGGAGTTTATGATTTGAGCGATTTTTGTTGGCTTGCAGCAAAATGGCGCCCGTTGAAAGTAGAAAAACAATGGATTTTCTTTTAAACGTGCACATCTCTTTGACATATTGACTTTGACTTTATTCGTTGCTGGTGACTGTTTTTCCGAGAAGTTGATTACAAAACCCTTCTGAAATGAGCGTAGGTCTATTTCCCCAACTTGTTTGTTTTGGATTTGTAGTTCTTTCTTCGTTTCTCTTCTGACTTCTTCTTTTGCTTCGTTGTTGCTGAATCAGATTGCTGCCTCCACTACCACTATTACATCCTCCTTTTTAGGGTTTTGTAAAATAATTTTACAAAACCCTACTAGTTTCGCGACCAGTCTGTCCGTCTGTCCGTCTGTCCGTCCGTGTGTCACAGCAGTTTTTCTCAGAAACTACTTAAGCTAGAAACACAAAATTTTGTGTGTAAGTGTAAAGTGGTGATCTCTTCAAAATTCAATTACGAAAAACATTTTATAAGGTATTTAAGGGGGGTCTCCCCATATAGGAGAGTGGGTATCAAATGAAAGGTCTTGATGAGAACTTCTCAAAACAGGTCTTGGTTTGGCAAAATTTGCTTCGAGGGGCGCACAGGGAGGGGAAATACACGAAAATTTTGTGTCCCCCCTCGCGATTGGACACCTGTGATCCGAAAAATCTGAAAAAAATCAGGAATGTAGGCGTTAGTGAGTACAACAACAACAAATACGTGAGAAGTCGCGATTCACTCAACTTTGTTAGTAATAGTATGATTTATCGATTTTATGTTTTCTTGAATAAAATCTTAACAGTACCCTTAAATTCAATGAAATTCAGTACACAGACGTCTATTTATAAGATTGATATATCCTGAAAGTTTCATAAAGATTGAATCATATTTAGCGAAGTTATAGCGGTTTGAATTTTCCTGTATTAATATGGAACAATATGCGCTGCATTTATTACTATGGCAACATATGGCTATGGAACAACATGCGCTTTTTACCGACTCAGACACTACAGTTTTGCTAGGATTTGCATAAAAATTTCAGGAATGATAGGTGTCACGTATGTCTTTGAGAATCGGTTCAGCTAGTGGTGTCAGGAATCGTAAAACAAAATAGTGGCTGTTTTAAATGCGAAGATTGAATAATATTGAGTTATTTTTTCCCAACTTCAACGTTTAAGGTGCATGCTTTGAACACTTGATTCAATTTAATAAATGACTGAAGATGAGTACCTACAATTAATGCTCATAAGTGAAATAAGTCAAGGAGGTGGGAGAGAGCTCCTAGCAAAAGGGTTTTGTAACCATTCTAGGATTCGAAAAAATTGGCCATTAATCGATGATAACAGTACAGGAGAGTGGCCCCTGAAAAAAAAAATTCATCAAACGTAGCCGATATGAGTATGAAATAAAAGTTTCCATGGGAGCTTTTCAAAACAGTTGTTAAACTGTCCGTTTTTGCTTCAGTGGGGGCACAGGGGGGAAATACATGAAAAATGTGTTTCCTCCGTCGCGGATGGACATCTGAAATAATTATCAAGGGAGATATTTATGAGTATAACAATACCAAAAACCTCACAAGTCGAAATTCGTTCAACATTGTTAATAATAGTATGATCTTCGTATTTCATATTTTCTCCAATAAAATCGTCTTTGACATGTTTCTTGATTTGATTCGATCTGGTGACTGCATTTTGTAAATTGAATACAAAACCCTTCTGACATGAGCGTAGGTCTGTTTACCCAACTTGTTTGAATTTAATTTTGATGCACAGTTTAAGCCTAAGTTTAGATATGCTAGTTATTCTTCTATAAGCTCTTGATGTTACCTGTTGACTGCAAAATTTTGTATGGTTCCCACCTTCGTCAGTTTTCTTGTTGATTTCTTCCCATTTAGTGCCTCGAACTTTTTCTTGAGTATTACTCTTTTCTTACGCAAATATATCAAAAATACAGTAAAGATTAATGGGTTCGACAAAGAAACAATAAAAACAAGAATAAACAAAATTGAGAATCAAGAGCAAATGAGCAGAAAATCAACATTACAAACAACGAGCAACAACTGAGAGCAAATCAAATGAGCAGCAATAAGCAGATCGAACCACAGCGACAAAATAAAGAAAATATTAAGCAAAACGGGAATAGAAGCAACAATTAGCAGTAAAATGGCAAAAATGAAGACCACACTAGGATCAGCGAAGGATCCTGTAACGGAGGCCGAAAAACTGGCATATACGAGGTGAAATGCAACGAGTGTGATATGCGATACGTTGGGCAAACAATAAGACCGATTTCAACTAGAATCCAAGAATACCTTAGAGAAGAGAAGAAGTGAAACGAAGTCAAATCATCTGTAGCGAAGCATATCATCAATCAAGGGCATGAGATTAATCAAGAAGATGCAAAATGCATAAAAATGGTCAAAAATGAAGCCAGTTGGACGCCTACGAAAGCATTTATATTGCTCGAACCGAAGAAGGTAAACGGATGAATCACGATTTAGGCAACGGATTTACGACCCTAATAAAGAGGATTATATAATAAGTCGGTAACTGAAAGTAGTAAATAGTTTTGTAATTATAGTAATAAATCATCTTGTCAAATATTTTGAAACCAATTTGTAAGTAGGAAGTAAGGAAATAAATTTAGTTGTAAAAAACCACTGAAGAAGGGGTCAACTAGATCCCGAAACACGTATCTGGGAAAAAAAAAAATAAACCCGTGTATAAGCAAGATAAGAGTTTCATTTATTTAGCAATTAAAATTTTCTGCATAATATTTCTTGTTGATTCATTTAACATTTGAGGTCGATGCTCAACTGAGAAGTCTGATTGGGCGATTTACATTCATTGATTGGCGCTAGTTTGCACTAACATGAATAAATCTCTATTGATAAATTAATTTTACTTTTGAACGAACTCATTTTGAACACTTAGTACCGACAAGATTTTATCTTTTGAAATACGAGTAATGTATCCCAAGAATTCAAATTCTTTCTTAAAAAAAGATGATTTTTTTAGGTTAACCCTCAAATAAGGTTTTACCAATTGGGAAAATATTGTTTGCAAATTTCGTTAGTAATCATCGATGTCTTCCCGATAAATGGTTCTAAGAGGCCATCGATCATTTCTTGGAAGATTGTCGGTGCAGTTTTGAGTATGAGTGGGAGTCTTGTGATTTCGTACCTCCCGTTGGTGGTGGAAAATGCTGTCTTTTTGCATTTGCTGAAATATATATTTTAGATTGAGTGTAGTGAAATATTTCGAGAAGGAATACGGATTCTGGGAGTCCTTATATGATATCCCCTAGATAGCCTCTCAGTGAATCTCAAGTTGGAGTCCAATACATCAACTCAAACGTTGACTATGTGAACGGAAAATATTTAACTGGCATTCAACGATGGAAGTTATCCTGAACGTCATTTGATAAATTTAACCAAGAAGCAAGAAGGCTATGTCTTCATGATGCAAGCAAAATGCTAACTGGCACGAAGAAGGGGGAACAGAATGGATTATTGCTTGCTAGAACATATAGGCATTAATAAAAAAAGTGTTCCATGGAATTATTCAATCTAATCAACCTTTTAGCTAGCTCGACAGGTGTAGTAGATACGGCGTTCACCCCGTACTCCAGAGGTGCCTGGTACGAGTCCCACAGGCCACAACGAGATTTTTTTCGAGTGGTTCTTAAGACGTACTAGTCTAAAATCAGAACGTATCTCAGGTGGGTGGACGGACACACGACGAAAGCGTGGAACTGACCATATCACCTCCCAGAGTGCCGACACATTCGATCAAGATAATGAGATTCTCTATCTCTAAGCAAAAGCCTGAAAGGGGCTAGTGCTAAAGCCAATAAAAATCAACCATTTATGATTTTTGAATATCAAACTTTGTTAGCCAGAATAATTGCAATAGCCCGAATTCGTTAACATATAATGATAATAATATGGGATATTTGCGCTAAATAACGGAAATCATACTTTTATACGAATAAATTCATGTTTAAAATGCAAGTTCGCTGCTATGTACATTTTGCATAAAAGCCAACGGTAAAATTTTTAAAATAACTTTCCAACTCATAACTTTTAGCCGCGAAAATTGATATGGATATGCTGCTGCAGAAAAAAAATCGTCGAAATCAGTACCGGCAATCATAGAACAGAATGCATTTTAACTTTGCTCCATACTCTGTAATAAATTTTAAAAATGTATTATTTTCCCTTAATTGTTTGTGCAGTTTCACCAAAACTATGACAAATGTTGCGAGCTGAAAGCTTCAGTTGAATCCCATATTAAAATACCTGGAGGGGAGTGCTAGCATAACGGTAGGTCTAGCTCGCTTTGCACATTACTCATGAATGTCAGAGCTTAAGCTAAGGAAAACTATGAACAAACATTTGCTCCAATGACCAAGGTAAAGTTTAAGCATTGTCGGAAGAACATATGAACGTACTCGTATGCCGGAATATATGAGCATATATGATAGCTTAGTAAATGTATGATACTCGTAGTGAGCCAAACCAGCTGTAATCAAGTTAGGACCATTGTACTAGATTTTCGGGTTATTCTCCCGAGGTTGTTTCCTTAATTGATTTGTTTTCCTCCAGGTGCTTGAGTAGGACTGCTATTCACTCGTACTCAACTCATCTACTTCAGTCGACGTACTCAAGTCCGTTTACACGGCAAGGGTTAATTCTCCAGACGACAAACACAACTTACTTTACAATGACCATACGAATACGAACTTATGAAGGTTTGCATGTGGATACTGGAATTCGTAATGTCATATTTTCAAAAGAGAATGATTTATAGAACTGCAAGGCGGACGGTAATATAAAACATGCCTGAGGTTAGAATATGACTGAAATGAGCTTGACTTTAGTCTATAATTAAACAGGGAGCCAGTTTATACGCTACTTTAACTTGTGGAGAATTTGAGAGTGGAACTGCGTTTATTTTCCCATAGAAACCGTAATTTCATTAAAAATTATTACCTTGATATTAAATTTAAAGCACAATGAGTTCGCATGAAATAATTGAATTTGGTGCAAGATTGTCGTATTTGATATAAAAACAAGTTGGATAAACAGACCTACGGTCATGTCAGAAGGGTTTTGTACCATGCGTGCGAAATGCAGTCACCAGCAACGAATAAAGGCAAGAAATATGTCTAAGAGATGTACACGTTTATAAGAAAATCGATTGCTTCCGTACTTTCAACGGTCGTCACTTTGTTGCAAACTAACAAAAATCACTCAAATCATGAATTCCCAAAAAAAAAATTATATTATTGATCTTATTTGAAAATTTCAAGAAGATCAAATCGAAACTGCAGTGTCTGATTCAATAGAAAGTCCATAAAATACCAAAATCGTGTGACATTGTTGTTGTATTTGGGGAAATTTCAAATGGCTATAAATTCCGCGACTATCACTGGATGGGGGTGGTGGTCACAAATTTTCCGTGCATTTCCCCTTCCTGTGCGCTCCCCGAAGCAGAAAATACCACTTCAAGCTCTGTTTTGAAAAGTTCTCATTGAGACCTTTCATTTGATACCCATATTGGCTACCTTTGATGAAATTTTTCTTTTCAGGGGCCACTTCCCTGTATGGGGAGACCCCCCCTTAAGCACCTTGTAAATTTGTTTTCGTACAAAAACTTTGAAGAGGGCATCACTTTACATATATATAAAATTTATGTTTGTAGATTATACGGTTTGCTAGAAAAAGTGCTGTGACACACGGACGGACGGACGGACAGACAGGCACGATTTTAGTAGGGTTTTGTAAAATTATTTTACAAAATCCTAAAAACTAGGTACACATCATTACGCTGCCGTCACCAACACTGAATTCGATGAAGTGTTTATAGAGTAGCAACATCGTGTTTTGGTGCAATTAGAGAACATTTAGATGGCTATAACTTTCGTAAATAGGATTCGATTTTCTTGAAACTTAAAGGGTGTAATTATTTTATACAAGACAATTTAAATGTAGAATGAGGCTGGTTTTAATAAATCCCATACGATTTGATTGGGGAAAATATTAAAGTACTATTCACAAACTTGAACGAATGTCGACTTCAAAGGCATTTGTTGTTACTTTTTTTAAAACCTAGCTCCACGATTTTTTAGATTTTTTGGATCCTAAATGCCCAATTACGAAGAGGGACACGCACAAACACCACATGTCTTTTAATTTTCCCTTCCCCTGAACTCTACGAAGCAGGTAACACTGATTTAAGACCTGTTTGGAAAATTTTTCTCCAAGACCTTTCATTTGACAGTCCTCATGACTACCTTTGATATAAACAAATATTAAGGGCCTTTGGAAAAATAATTAGTGGCTAAAATTTAAAAGGCTCATCACTTTTGAGTAACCTTTGAATTTGGTGTCGCAAACAGTATTTTAGATTGAGCCAGAAACGGCATTTAGATTTTTCTCTACCTATTATGTTTAAGTTGGATACAGATGAACTAATGGATTAATTTAATTTTCAGGATAAACTGCTACAATTTGTATTATTGATTTCCTTAAAAGCTTTTGCCACCATCCGCCAGATCACTTTGATTTTACAAGTTCAAGCCGGCTTTCGCTTAGGCCTTATGAGTTTTGCCCAGCATACGACCGCTATCTTAGATCTCACCAAATTTAAAAAAAGTTATTATAAGCCTTTTATGGTTTGTCTACTATCCACGTGATCACTTCTTTCTTACAAAGTCTGAAAATACAAGTATAATTAAGCATTTTGATCGAGATCATGATGGAGTTTACCTACAATTGGCCGAATCACTTTGATTCACAAATTTAACAATAGGAGGACATTAGGTTGATTTTTTGTAAAAGCTATGAAAGATTAGTTTTTATTTTGTTCTAATTAACGTTTTTTTTTTTTTTGAGGTGGGGAGGTGAATACCATTTATGTACAGAGTGTGGGGCCCCCATGCTCCCCAGAAGGCGACTGGACTACCCAGTAAACACCTCCCCTGTCAACCTGAGAACCCAGCCTGGAACCGTTTGACACATTACTTCGGGCCAGTTCTCGTTTTGTTACGCCGTGAGGCGCCTTCAAGCTGGGGGATCCCTTTCCTAGCGGGAGGGGAGAGGGGAAGAGGAAGTGCCAGAGAAGCGATCCCCGAGCCCCAGTGCCCCCGGCTGCTGTGAGTCCGTTTTATATTTTAGGACTCCCTGAGCATAATGTGCCACCTGGTTCTATTTGTCAACCGATTCGAGCATCACCGCAACTATATTATCCGGGGTGAGCTCTCCCGTCTCCCTGTAGAGTTCCTTTCGCAGCTTGACCCATTTTGTACACGCAAAAAATGTGTGACAGGCATTGTCCTCCTCTCCTGGGCAAAACCGACAATCAAGGGACCGTGACTTACCAATCTTGTGCAAGTTTAACTGAAAACACCCATGCCCGCTCAAAAGCTGGGTCAGATAGAAGTCAGTCTCACCATTCCTTCGATTTAGCCACGGTCTCACATCCGGGATGAGGCGCGCAGTCCACCTTTCTTACGTGCAATTCACCCAAGACTGCTGCCAATCGTTGAGCGAGCGCTGTCTCTCCTCGCGGGCAACCATCTCCCTTAGATCCTCATTTCGGCGCAAGTAAATAATGCGGCGCTCTCTAGCAAGGAGGGTGACAGGTATCACGCCTGCAATAACTCTCACTGCCGGGTCAGAGACTGTCGGATACGAAGATGCAATTCTCAGTGCTCCTCTTCTCAGTACCTGTGCCAAACGTTTTCGGTATACCTCCTTGCTGAGAGCGTCGCCCGATACCTCTGCTCCGCACAGTAGCACTGAACCTACAGCACTCATCAAGAGGCATCTTCTTGACGGGCTGGGTCCCCCTACTTTGGCCATAAGTCGACTCAGAGCCGATATTCCTGAAGCAGCCTTCTCAGCCGTTGCCCTGAGTTGCTCAGAGAAACTCATCTTCGAGTCGATCAGTATTTGTATGTCTCCAATACTGATCATCCTTACTCTAGGGATTCTCTTTTTTGTCAAGATGACCACTTCAGTTTTGTCCAGTGCTACTGGAGAAAACTTGGGCACAATGGAACTCCCTTCAGGTGGAGGGTGGCGTACTCAAGCGGAAATGGGAAACGGTGGATGGCAGCTCCCATAGGATGCAAATTATACTTCCCAAAAGCCGAATCCACGATGTGGTTAAAGAAATGCACGAAGGATCCTCGGGAGGCCACCTTGGTGTTAACAAGACCTTAGCGAAATCGCGGGAGAGGTTCTACTGGCTCCACGCTGGAGGAGACGTAGAGGACTGGTGTCGTCGATGCACAATTTGCGCTTCCGTCAAAGGTGCAAAGCGACGACTGAGAGGAAAAATGCAAACCTATGACGTGGGGGTACCATTTGAAAGGATTGCTGTTGACATCACAGGACAATTTCCTGAGTCCCAATGGGGAAATCGATACACGCTGGTTGTAGCCGATTATTTCAGCAAGTGGCCCGAAGTATATCCCATTCCCAACCAGGAAGCAACTACTGTAGCCGAACAGCTAGTGTTAAATTTAGTCAGTAGGTATGGCATACCTTGGGAGCTTCATTCGGATCAAGGCCGAAACTTTCAGTCATTAGTTTTTGGCGAAATGTGCGAGCTACTTGGGATACGGAAAACGAGGACAACACCGGCTGCAACCACAATCCGATGCAGTGGTTGCACGTGTCAACGGCACAATTAATAAACACCTGGCCAAGATGATTGACGAGAACCTATGGTACTGGGAGTGTCACATCCTATTATTCTTGATGGCGTATAGAGCTGCCGAACATGCATCGGCGGGCAAAGCACAAGCCAAAGTCATTTTTGGAAAGACTTTTCTTCTGCCCGTTGATATAAAGTTCGCAGCATCCCCTGAGAAACGCTAAATGATCTCGGAGAATGCAAGTGAGCTAAGGCAACGGTTGAACCAGATACATCGGACAGTGCGACAACACCTCGAATCGGCTACTGACCGCATGAAGATCAGGTATGATCTAAAGGCAAATTCTACTGGCTTCCAGCAAGATGATTTGGTGTGGCTATATACAGCAACGGCGAAAGGGTAGGTCTCCAAAGTTGCAGCATAATTGGGAGGGACATACCGAGTTACAAAGCGAATCAACGACGTCATATACCGCATACAGGAACACCGTAAGCCAAGAGCCAAAATGAAAATCGTGCACCTGGACCGTCTTCTCCCATATTTTATCCAAGGAGAATTGACTACAACTGGCGACACATCTTTTCGGGGCGAAAAGAACTGAAGTGGGGGCAGCGTTACATATTTAAACATTTATGCGAGCTACTCTCGCAATTGTTGTCGCATTTATCAATGGCATTATGATCAATAAACGGATGTACTCGAAAGCACGAGAATCCACCATGCATCATCAACATCTGAAAGTGGCGTCACTGCGGCCATTCAGAATCGCTCGAATATTCCAGGTAGTTCGCCAATGTACGAAAAATGGATTGAATGACTAGAGACCTTATATAAAGCCGAGCTGAATAAATCGGGGAAATCGTGAAACCGCGATAGTAAAACTGTGATAGAGTTGAGCGCGTAGTGAAGGTGATATTGATTGATAAGTGAAGTGATTGAAGTGATTTTCGTGATACAGACAGTTGAAATAAAAATTTATAGACAAGTGGATGGCGTTTTAATTGTTTGTAAAGTAATTAAATTGATGATTGTGCATCCTTAGTAAATAAACTCTTTTAACTTAATTTAAAAGACAATGCGTTTTCACTTTCCCGGAACATTTATAACATCGGCCGCGAACCATAACACGCGACAGTAGAAGAAGGTCTTTTCTGAAGTTTGGCCAGTCTATGAAATTAAACGGCCTGTAGTGAGCTGGGCAAGTGGGAACTGTGATGTGTGATCCAAGCGTGATGTTGAGATGGAGGCCATGATGGCCCGATAACTAACTAAATGTATAGCAAGTAAAAGGAATTCCGGGATCATTGAGGTCAGAGGATATTATGAAGTTTTTGCATCTCCAAGTTATGTTCAAGTTAAATTTCTCTTGTAAGTACTTGTTTTAGCGAAACTTTTAATTGGATCATTTCACCCTTTTCACATCAACTTAATGTAAATCTATACGACAAATTTGCTCTACATTGAAGCAAGTCCTTACAAGAGAAATTTAACTTGAACATAACTTGCAGATACAAAAACATATTGAGTTCGCATAAGTAGAAGAATGAAAATTAACTCTCCCACCTCTAAACATGGTGGTTGCCATCACCGGTGTGTATTTAAGAGTGATGGCCTGAGGAGAATTAGTACACACGTCGAAACCACCTTCTTCTAACATTTTTCTTCTCTAACAATTTTTCAGAAAAACTATGAAGTTGTTAAAAATGAATTTCCTGTGGAAAGTTTGTAGAGCCCATCATTTGCTATGGATACCAAGAGGAACGCGTCTGCATGGAGCCATTCAAATAGGTAGTTCCCGTTGGTATTTCTTATGGAGACCCCCTAGTGTTCGTGTCTGGCACTAAGGTCTCCTCCGAGTAAAAATAAGTCGTGGGATGAGGCTGTTGCGAGGATTTGCTTCAGTCTAAATGGGATCTTGGGACCTAGATTGCACGAGAGGTATAGGGAGCCAATAAGAATTTCGGCTGGGAGCGTATTGAGTCGATTAATTCTGAATATTAGGTCCGGTTGGTAAGAGGAGCAAAGTTGTGTGGAATTGTAGGGGTTGGTGAACTATTTTGATAGCTGAAGAGCGGTGAGTTTAAGATCTCCAACAATCTTTTCCGTTCCAGACCGCTGGAAAAATTGGCTGGATGTCCATGTGGCTTACATATAGTGCAGAATGGAGCGGTTTTCGGTTTAATCATATTTTTCTGGGATAATTTTCTGAAGTATACTCCTTCCCATATGCTACGCATCGCATGTTGATTTCACAATTGGTGAATACAGGCCCGAATCTTTGACAAGGGTAGCATAGAACAAGAACGCTCCTTTTGGGACGTTCTTATACGGCTCGTTGGTTTAGGGTGTAGTTCAGTTTTATTACTTCATTCTTATCTGCTTGCGATGCTACTGTTGACCTAAATAAATCCAAGGCGATCTTATTTGCCCTCGACCACGCAGTGGTAAGTGGGCTGACAGACGCGAGGGCTTAATTTGGCTGGTTATGCCCTCTCTATTCGCTGCAGCTCCAAAGTCTGAGCTATTACCTCTTAGGATCACGACAAATTTTTTCGTTTCTTTAGGGGTGAACAAGTATCTCACCGTTTCAGTGTTTTTAAGAAGATTTATTATGTTATTGTGGGCCTTGAGCCTGTCCACTAAGATTTTCAGTCGGAATTTTGACAACTTTGTAATTCTGTACTCTAGACGAGCACCATCTGTAGAGATGTACCTATCCATAATTTCTTTTCGCGCTGTTGCTTTGATATTCTATGCTTTATTATTTTGGTTATCCTTCGCCAGTGCGCTGAAAGGATTAGTGCTAGGTGTGAGTGGGGTTGGCAAAGGAGCTGGGGTTTTACGTTTTACGACTAATTTACCCTTTGCTCATATAAATTCATTTACCTTACAGTTAATTAGGTTAACGTCATGGTTAAAGCTTAAGTTCTTTGCTGTCATATCGTCCGCATCCATCATATCTGAAGGGATTTCCTTGCGAGCGGCTTTGGTTGCTCTGCCATGGTATTTGCTTACTCCGTCATCGTGTTTGCTCGCGGACAATAACTAGTCCATTTTGCCGCCTCTGAAATTCTATCCAAGGTGTATGCGATGGGCGCTCGCCCAAGATGAAGTTTCTGCTTTTTTTCGGTCGTCAACTATCCAACTTTATATATATGACCTTATATGATGAGATATATTTATAAATTTTCGTTTTCTAATAATTTTTTTATAATTTCGATATTGACGATTTCCTACGTGCGTTGACAATTTCGACGTCCAAACGTCAATCTCTAGTTCAATAGTAACTTTGACAAATTGTCAGAGTACGGGGAACTTAAGTGGTTTACGAGGTGATTCAAAATAGTTTAAAGTTTTCAGTTGTATGTAGAATTTTTCGACCCAAAGCACGCAATTGCATTAACGGCTAAAAGTCGTGTTGTCCAGTGTTATTGCTTATTTTACACCCTTTATGGACTTGGTATCGTATCAAAGGCGATAGTTTGGACTAGATCATCTTATCAACTTCTGACATGATGAGCAACATACATAAATACCGTCTAGATTCGATTAAGTAATAATTTTAACAATGCTCCAATAAAATTGTAGCCTTTCAGAACGGTAAAATTGATTTTTGTTTGAACGAATTGTTCTCCGCACACATAACCGAAGTAATTTTTGAAATGAGTGGTTGCATTCCACTTATTGAGTACAAAACTTGTCTGACAGGAGCATACTTCCGTCTGTCTTTTCCAGTTGTTAATGATTTGCCAGAGAAAATTCATAACAAACTTCAAAAATTAAGCACAGCTTCATGAAACACTCTATGAACGAGTAAGATGCTTCAAATACTTCATATAAGTTGAATTTCACTGTTATTCAATAACACATATGGGTTCTAAACTCCACTTTAATGTTCAGCTAACATGTCAATGGTCCCAACAGAAGATAATGTTCAACCATGCATGAAACAAGGCAAAGAGAAAATGTTCATGTCCTAAAATACTGCCCACATTGTAACTGGTTAAGATGGACATAGTGTTCAATCAACTGTAGCGAGAGATTAACTTTCTTTTGATCCTTATAAAGAGCGGAAGGTCAATACGCTCAATTATCCTACCACAGTATTGAAAACGGCGTTTAGGGAAAACTCATTGAAACCTGCTAAAGGATTTTATTGAATTTAATATGTAAAGTTTTAAGGATGGATTATTGAAAAGGTAACAGTATTTTTTTTCTGTATGAATAAGTTAGCAAAAACGGATGAAATTTTTTTCACGTTTGAAACCCTTAAAACTAACAAAATTTTATACTAACGTTGACTGCAAGCAGGGAAATGATAGAAGCTGACTTCCTAATGAAATTTATTCAACTATCCAATTTTTATCGTCTCCCTTGTTAAATAATAATCAGAGTTTAACCATTCCTAGAATTATTTATCTGAAACTTTTGATACTACGAAAACTATTTCAAATTCAATTGATTTATTCTAGAAATCCCCATATCAAAGTAAGTTTCCCAAAACAAAACCTTTTTTCGATAACCTAGTTCATTGTACATGTAACCTTGAATGTATTCTACGGTTGATTGATTCAAAACCCTTTCTCTGATTTTATAGGATGTATTCTTGGCTATGCCATGTTTCGCTTGAACTTCCAATGTCAAGTCATCCCAACACGCCAACTACAATACATTCAAACTCCGAAAAAAAGGGATAACCGAATGTTGAATTTTCAGATTGTTTGTCCATTTGTCAGCATATTTTATGAATTGGTGATTTGGTCATTTGTCGCTTCAGTTGATCCAAGCTCGAATTAACTATCGATGAACAGTCCCAAAATGCCTTATTCATTCGTCCTGCGTGTGTATAATGTAGTCCTTGTTGTAAGTGAAAAGACATGGAAACATTGGAAAATCTACAACCCAACTAGCTGGCCCACACACAATATTTCTAAGCCGTTGGTTAACATTGTCGGAACCGATGCACGGACAACACAAGGACGTGGTATTGGTGGGCGGCTAACGGACGGATACGATGTGAGGAAGGAAGGAAACTTACAATAAAGAGAGCATTCAGTAACAAATAATCATACAAAGGCAAGTGGCCAAGAAGCATTAGAAATGGTCAAGATGGCAGGCAAGCAGGCAGGATCGTATTGTAACAAAGATGTAAGCAAGCAAGCAACCATAGAAAGGAAAATCACTATTTTCACGATGATTCGTTTTATTATGCTTTTGAATATGTAATTTGAGAGGATTTGGATAAGAGAAATTTAATGAGCTGTAAGAACGGGAACTATGTTTTAGGGGTTAATGTGTGAAGTTTTCGGGTGTGGGGGATCATGGATGACTTGATGCTAAAGCAGTAAAATAATTTGCACCAGAAAGGATGAGGTTTTGAATATTTTGGTGGAGTTTAGGTATTAAATGATGCTCTTTGCTGTTTGATTTGGTTAAAATAGTTCGAGAAATTTTAGTTTCTGCTTGAATGCTTGGATTGATATTGTTGGAAGAGGGATTTATAAAAAAAAATGTTTGACTTACAGATCTCATACGCAATTAAATTAGACCCTGAGGCTCAAAAAAGTAGAAAATACAGCCAGTGCTGAGCAAAAGTTTATTAAGGTACCATTAGATAAAGGTCAGAATTTACCCATCACAGCCCTTTGAAATTCAACGCCGAAGGTAATATCTACGAAATGCAGATAGCGCATACCGTGACCAACTGAGGCAGGAAATAAATTAATTGAGTTAGATAAAAATTTTGACTCGTAATTAATTGAAAAATATGACTTATTAGGTTAAAAAACAAAGGTTTGTCAAATGGCTAGGGACAGCCAGAAGCGTTACGTTGAATCAAATCAACATACAAAAAACACAAGACGAAAGTCAACACTATGAAACGGACAACTCGGAGTGCAGTTAACGATTGCGGGGCTATCTTGTCACCACTAACTACTGGGGTGCTCCGGCAACGGGGGCCCTGCGGTCCCGACTTTGCTCGCCGCAGACAGGCGTGAGCACCAACTCACTTTTTTGGCCTAGGCCCCACACTTGACCACCCAATGAGTAAGGCAGTTTGCCGAACTTCGTTCCACGAACGCACCTTCCACTAAGAACACGCACAAAATATCACTACTCGAGATGGACCTTATATCGTCCAAATAACGCTTCGCCACTCAAACCGAAGAATCAACCACATTAAGCCAGCTCGTTACACTTCCTGGAAAAAAAACGAATTTTATATTTTCAAAGTGAATTTACTAAGAAATAATACCACTTTCTTGATGTGCAAGGGATTTAATTGAACCTTGGGGAAATCGTAAAAAAGCAAATTTTCCATACAATTTATGAAGTAAAGTTAAACAAATCTCAACAATTCTTTTTTTTTTTTGACTAACCTCTGTCGCCCAACCTAGCTAATAAGGAGGCCTCCTGGAAAAATTCCCGTCATTGACGGCACGGCGAAAAAGATCCTGCGCTGACTCCACGCACTCTTCCCGGGTCGCACTCGTGAAATCCTTCTCCTGGTGGTGTTTGACGTCAACAACAATTTGCTTAGTTCTGTTTTTCTTTCCTTTTTTCTTTCTATTTCTTTTAGAGTTCCGCACCCCTATTTTATAAAGCACTTTTTTTGCCTTCGCCACTACACGTTCGGATAACAAAAGAGAGCTGTTTTTTTGTCCCTCGCCCTTTTATTAACTCGTTCCCAATGGAGCACCGCTAATTCCAGAGTGAACCTTATAGTTCTTCTTTTCTTGCAGAAATTGTAGCCCGGTTCGTGCAATCGGGCAATTCCATCGCAATTTTCACCACACTTCAACTGGTGTTTCTGAAATTAGGAGTCATAGATATTTTTTTTGGAGTTGTCACTATGAGGGACATTTGACGATTTACAAGTATAGTCGTAATGTTGTTTGTTTATGTTTGGTGCGATGTGAGTGCTGGCGGTTACCAGGATTTGGAGTGGCTGAACTTCACAGAGGATTATCAGATGAGTAGTACTTTTATATTTTATCCCTTGGACAAGACATTTTGTGTGCCTTTTTTTCTTCTTTTCTAGGTATCCAGATCTCATGGTGAATCCGAGTGATTTGAATTTACACTACATATACTAGTATTATCTAATTGTAAGCTTCGACATTCAGGGCGTTGTTTGATCCATTGTAGTCTGGCGGGCGCTGCGTCTTTTGGGGCTGGATATCATAGGCAAAGTAACAGTCGCCTAAAAACGATAGCTCCGAGTAGCTATCGGAATCATCATATTCAAAATAGCGACTCTGACAATTTCAGCAACGACAACTATCACAAAGTGTACATGAAAGTCCTTACAGTTCAGCAGCCTCTTTATACAATTCCGTGCTTGACTTTTGATTGCTACTATCATCTGCGCTGTTATTACGTCTTCCATTGTATTTATTGTTGTAACCATTGTTGTTGTAAACATTGTTGTTGTTGTTATTGTTACTCTGGCTGATGGTATTGTTAGTGTTGTTGATCATCACGTCATTGTTCCTCATCCGGCTGTTCCTTTCGCAGTTCGTTGTAATCAGTTTTCCTACAATTGTCGAGTTTTTCCGCTTCTCTTCCTCAAGATACTTCCAGAACTTTGTCTTCTTAGCAATTATCGCTGACCTTATGGTGGACGCATTCTTTGATGATGAAAATATTGTCGTGGTCGTCCCCGTCACCACCGCAGCTGGTGACGTCACATTTGAAGATTTTGCGAATGGAATTAGCTCCTGCTGTGTTTCGTAGGGTTAGAGGTGATGAAGATGTTGGTGATGGGGATTAGGGATATGATTTTGAAGTAAATGGTCACTATGTTCGTTGGGGCTTTAGTGAAATAGTTTATGAATAGTTCGAGTGGATACTGATGCCGTCGTTGTCGTCGAGAATGTCCTTTCCGTAGCGGATATGTGCGGCGCTTCAGCAATGTGGTTACTATTCACTAGAGTAGCAGAGGAGCTTCTGCAAACGTTATCGCTGTAGTTATTGTTCGTGTAGTTTGGCGATGCGTTTTGTAGTGAAGTAGGTGGCCCGGGGGCTCCATTTTTCGGCTCGCAAAATGTATTGTTGATAGTGGATGCTCCGGAGAGGTTAAGGCAACCAAATTCCCAAAAAGCGTAATTCGTATTTAGCACGTAAAAAGCATTATTTTTGCATTCAAACAGCAAGTCGTCCATGTCACTGGCATTCATAAATGGTGTCTCACTAAATGTTTGTCTTCCAAACGATTATTGTTATAGTTGCTGCTGTTGCTGCATTTGATGCAGACCCGATATAACCTGGGACGCACGATGACGCAAATCTGAGCTACACCACGTTTTTATCCATAAGGGTTGGACTTCTTCAACCAATCTCCGACTTCTCAAAGAACATAACACTACCCCTGCTCTTTACGTCCATTGACGCTGAAATCTGCTTTGTAACTTCTTCTATTGCACTATGATAATCATCGCTATCTTTGACTGGCTTGTCATTACCACTTCTTGCGACATTCCTGATATTTCACCCGTTGAAGCTTCGAGTATTTGAGTTTTGAGTCCATTAACTCTTCTGATTGGAGTTCCTTCCACAATTTATAGAAGTTTGTGACATCCTCAGCAACAACAAGACTTTGTACCATAAATTTGTGTTTATTGTTTTAGGAATCATGTTCACGACCGGTTTTTCCACCAGCAATACGTTGGTTTGGTCCGCTTCCGCCGTCGCCTTGAAAGTTACGATTCACGTTGCCACCAGGATTATTAGGTTCATTTGCATGATCAAAGTGTTCTCCTGTTGCCTGCGATCAATTTCCTTATCTTGTCAGTTCCTACGATGATTTTTTCCTCACACATCCTTTTGGCTCGTTCTTTCCGTGGTTGTTGATCACAGATGATGTCGTTGTGGAGCAACCGTGCAAATACGGGAGTGGCATCGTGAACTTTGTCGAGTCTAACTAATCTAAATTGAGCTGCATTAACCTAACTTGAGGAAATTAAAATCTACTCTACTGTAGCAATTAACATTATAATTTATTCTTATTTCTAACTTTACTAGAACTATGTACAATATGTTACATGGTTAAGTTTCCTATCCCAGTTTGGCTCGAATATACATCCTTCGTACCACGTTTCCCGGTGGTGGCGTTCAAGTGGTGGTTACGTTGGCTACCTTCTCAAATTCCCCGTAACAATTTCCGGAGGAAACGTGGCGTATTTGCTGATATATTCTATGCTTTTGGCAACAACTATATAGCAATGGCGTTTAATCAATGACCACATAGATAGCAAGAATAACTCGCGATGCAGAGTTATAATCCACCGTTGCGATGAACCTCTTCATGGCTTCGAAAACGGTGAGTATGCAAAATTCTCAGAGGGATAGGAAATCTCTGACCGATAGATGCTAGTATAGGTGGTGTTATCGCTCAATAGTACTTAAAGCATGCACTGATTTTTGCTTTCCCTGATTGCGAGAGTATACTGTTTTGCTGTTTTCCTTTTCAGCATTGGATTATAAATAGTTAATAGTTGGATAGGTTTTTAAAAGTAATTTAGTTTTGTTTGGGTGGGTTATGGATATGACGGACATATCCGCGATCATTAAAGATTAGCAGATCACTCTACTGATTACCCAGCTCAAAGCTTCGCGAGGCACAGTTCAGTGAAGTCTTACAATAATTGAGACAGGCTCAACAACAACTTATTGAAATTGACACAGAGCTAGCAGACAACGTCAAGTAAATAGAGAACTTATAGAGCGATTGGTGGATTTGGCAGTGGTAAAATCAAAAAAATGAAAACTATAAACAAAACGAGGAAAATGGAGTCTTTATCTTCCTTATCAGAAAGCTGTCCGCAATGGAAGGGGAATCATTATATGAGGACAATGAGTCCGTGCAGGATTCTGCTGAAGGGGATGACGAATTTCCCTCTCTACACCGCCGGGTCCTAAAAGATATGAAAAGACTCGAAATCAATCATTTATCTGCAAAAAGGGCCTACTTGGGGATCCAAATAACTTAACACACACCACAAGACCACAGAAAACTTACGAAATACTTGACAAACACAAAAAAAAAACTACACATACATCCTCCTTGAAGAAAGAAGTCTGAATGTGGTCATTACGGGTCGGTATGGACTGTGGATTGACGACATGAAAGAAGATCTGGACAGCCAGGGATTTCACCCCATCGAAATCCACTACATCAAATTAAGGGATGGGCTATCTAGGTTGGTGAAGGTTCTTCTTTCCAAAAACGAGAATGAGATACTAGGGCGGTTCAAATATGATGGAGACAAACGCTGTAGATGGCGCGCATGTATACATTGAAGGTCATGGCTTGAGTATGTGATAGCTGGGTCCCTTACGAACAGTGTGGCGTAGCTTTCGCCGGAGGTGCATGTTTCATGCGCGTGCTAAGGGCATGAGTCAACTGTAGTGAAATAGGTCAGATATAAATCTCCGTGGAGGTGGACCTCCACGGAGATTTGGTTCATCAGCCATTATAATGAAGCGTGATCTGTAATGATTTCAAACTCGTGTCCTTCGATGTTCGCTCGGAATTTCTTTACAGCCATCACCGCAGCCAAATATTCTTGCTTGGATACTGTGTAGTTCCTTTGGGCCAAGTTCAGTTTATTGGAGATGAAAGCAATGGGAGTTTCCTCTACCTCTTCGGTCAATTGCACTAGCACGGTTCCAACTCCATGTTGACATGCGTCACAATGAATGGAGAAGGTTTCACGGAAGTCGGGGCTGTGCGAGACTGGAGCAGATGTTAAGGCTTGTTTGAGCTCTTCAAATGCCTTTCGACTCATTTCGGTCTAAATAAACTTCCCTTTCCGGAGCATGTCCAACAGAGGTGCTGAAACTGTTGCATAATTCCGAACGAGCCTAAGGTACCAACCACACACTCCAAGGAAACTTTGTAGCTGCTTAACGGTTTTCGGTAAAGGAAACTCATCAATCGCCCAAGTTTTGTCTGGATCCGTTTTGAAAGCACCATGTCCGATGACATTTCCTAGGTATCGGACTTCGTTCATAACAAACTTACTTTTCTGGATATTGATGGTGAGTCCCGCCTTACTGATATGCAGGGTTACTTTTTGCAGGTATAGAAAATGTTGGTCAAACGTTTCCGTGATGAGTAGAAGATCATCCAGGTACACGAACACTTGATGTTTCAGATGAGATGGAATTCCTTTGTCCATCAGCCGGGTCATCGTTTGTGGAGCATTACACAGACCAAAGGGCATTGTTACGAACTAGTATAGTGGTCGTCCGGGCACTGTGAAAGCAGTATTATCCCTCGACCCTTCGTCAAGTGGAATTCGCCAGAATGCATCTTTTAGTTCGTGAATTATAATGGTTTGCTTTCGATAATCTTCTCAATATTCCATCGATGAGCGGAAGCAAGTAAACGTCTTTAACGGTCCCGGCGTTGACGTTCCGAGCATTTAGACAAAGGCGGACCTTACCTGGTTTCACCACCAACGTTACCGGTAAGGACCAGGCACTTAAGGACTCCTCTATGACCCCCAACTCTAGCATCCTGTCCAACTCTGCGTACACTAGCTTCTCCATAGCCGGTGAGATGGCATAGTGTCTCTGCTTTATTGATTTACTATCGCCAACATCGATGACATGTGAGACCAGTGTGGTGCAGCCAAGGCCTTGTTTAGCGTAAGATGGAAAAGCAGCGATGGATGCTTCCAGCCGTCGTCGTTGGTTAGGCGTGAATTCATGCCTGCCGGGTATACAAGCAAATTTATGGACATATCTAGTATTGAAAGGCGGGTCTGTGAATATGTCTGGTGCCAAACCAAATTGAAGAACGAAATCGACGCCAAGGTACACATTCTGAGTCAGAGAAGGAATTACGAAGAAGGTTATATCGTTAGTTTTACCTCTGAATGTCGCGGGTGTTGTCAATCTACCCTGGATAGGATGTTTGGTGCCATCAGCTGTGCCAATGTTTTACCGCCGTAGGGCTTTGATGGAGTACCTTTGAGCCGAGGCTCGAGGCAAGGCAGCTAATACTTTCACCCGTGTCAATCAATGCAACACCGATTTCGCCCAACACTTTGATTGGTGCGTAAGGTCGAGTGTCATTCTCAGAAACCCCCGTTACATACGTTTAAAGTTTGCCAACAAATGCGCACTCATCAGCGAGAGCTCCTCCAATGACGAGTTGACCACTTAGTTTTGTGCTGGCGTGGGGTGACCTCTTCCGTGGCCAAAATTCTCTCTCGTGCAGCAATATACTCCTAATATGGTATGGCTTCAATACACGGGTAAGGTGTTCACTTCGACAATGTCTTTGGAGAGGCCTTCGGAGAAGATCTGGCATCTGCTGCATCGTGGACCAGCAAAGGTATCGTGGTGTTTGTATCTAGTGGGTTTACTGGCGAGGAACTTGTCGTGGTGGAACTGTCAGTCGACGGGACGGAGTATCGTTTCATTGCTGAGTCTATCGCGAGTGTTGCGGGCTGTCGTGGGCACTCGCTTGCAAATTTTTTGCTTCTTGCAATTGGTGAAATTTGGCGCATAAGTATCTGGCTTCCCACAACGGAAAAAAAATGTTCGCCTCTGCCTGGCATACGGTAAAATTGTGTCCCGTCTACCGGCAGTTCCAACACGTGGTAACTCGTATCCTAAGAGCCAGTTCGTGTACTTTGGACTGATGTTCTTTGTCTAGTTCGGTGGATAATGGAGACAGAGTCTCCGGCGCGCTGTCTGTTGTGGGTGAAATGGGGCAAGCTTGCCCGGCTAGAGTGGACTTCCGCTCGCGTGCCCTTTTATGGTATAGTGTTGTGTGATTCCATCACATAATGCTATAACAAAAACTGGCCACGTTTATATTTCTTATTTGATCGAAAAATCCATGCAAATTATGTTTGAATTGAGTTTTTCACTCAAATGGTAAATATATGACGACGTCTACACTTGTATCTTGATCCGATTGGGAGGGTGCGAGGGAACATCGCTTCCAATTGGATGCCCCACTCGTATTTGTGGGTCATAAGTATCGCCGGTAACGACGAATTCCCTCTAAGTGCGTCCGTTTTCTCAAGGCCCTATTTGTCCTCTGAACCAGCAATTGGATAGCCCTTAGCAGGTTACCTCCTTTTTCGACTCCGGTCGATTATGATAGAACCTTGTGCATGCGAAAAATATTTTTGCAGTTAGTCTTGTGCTGGGATGAAAGAAAACCGCCACACGACACCGCAACACTAGCCTTCCCGCGCATTTCCGCGTCCCCAGACAAGGCCAGTCTCGGCGGATCTTACCATTTTCTTTCACCGAGGCAGCACACCATCATTGCAGCCCTTCACGGACATTTACGTATACACATTTCACTAGGAAACATCAAGCGCCGACCGCCGTTGCGCAACTCGGACAGCCATGTGCACGCGAACTCCTCTGCCTCACGTTCGGTGTTGAATCTTTGATCTCTGAGCGCTCCTTGCAGTGGCCCAAAAATGTGATAGTCGTAGGGCGATAAATCCAGACTGCAGAGGGGGTGTTCTAGTACTTCGCACCCGGATTCCGATATTGTATCGAGCGTGAGACACGCGGATTGAGGGCCCATGTTATCCTGGAGAGGAATTGCACTTCCTGCTGGAACGCTCCTCCGTTTCGAGCGATAAGCGGATTTCACGTTTGTTTACAGAAGGTTATAGTAGTATATAGCATTGATGAAAAGTTGGGTGGGCAGAAAATCGATGTACAGCACGCCCCGTGTACCAGAACACAGTACGCATAACCTTATCCGCAGGCGTGGTTGTCTTCACTTTGACTGGACGACACCTTGCTTTCAGGAGTGTAATAGTGCACCCATGTCTCGTCTGTAGTGAAGATTCGCGTTAAAAACCGTCCCCCTCCACCTCGTATCAAGTCAGCAACCGGCGACAAACTTCTAACCACGTGAATTTTCGATCGAAGTTCAACAGTTTAGGAAGCCATCACGACGTTATTTTGCGATCGTGAAGATGTTCGTAGATGACAGACTCTACACTACAAAACCGGTGTCGAATTAGAAACATTCATAAAAAACTACGTATAATGATTCATGTAAACATCTTTACCCCATGTACGAAATTTTGGAAGCTATGGCATCTTTCCTCATATAGCGTCTATCCCACTTTTACCCTCACTCCTCGTAGTGTTTATATTTTTAAGTAGGCGGCCCAACACGGGGCTTGCCGGATTGAAAACCCACGTAGAGACTATCATTTTTCAAATGACTGCGCGTCTACGGTAGTATGATAGCCAATTTTCAGTTGAAAAGTTTTCGCTTCATGAACACTTGTCGAGAGGTTTAAGATTAAAGTAAGTTGACTATAAACTCTGGTATAAACTAACTAATCATTGTGTTTACTAAATCAACTGGCCAAAATGTCTCGAATATTCACCCTACGGTCCTCCAAAATAAGCTGTTCTACGCGGCAAATGTTGTCTGGTGTGATGCCGGTTCACGGTTGATGATCATGCGGCTCATTCTCGACGGTTTTGCAACCATTTTTGAATGCTTTGGCCCATTTAAACATAGCTGTCCTACTCAGACACCCGGTATCAAACTTTTTCGCAACGCAGAAAAATTTCCGTATTTTTAACGCCTTCCCACACTAAAAAACGAATGACAATACGTTGCGCAACGGCAGTCGGCACTTGATGTTCACTCATGGTCGTAGCACGCGCGTGAAGCAAGCACTCCTGACGAAAACTATGCCACACTGTTCATGACGGACCCAACTATCAAATACTCAAGCCACGACCTTCAAAACAAACATGCGCGCCATCTATAGCGTTTTTCTCCATCATATTTGAACCGCCCTCGTATATGATATAACGGCAGTATGTGACCTTATATCCACTGTCGAAACGCATCACCACCGTACAGGCCAAGTTGTGTGCCACAACTGTCAGCAGTTCGGACATTTTTCCAAAAACTGTCACACACAGGCCCGTTGTGTTTTATGCGACGGGCATCGTCATTTTTCAAAATACATCAAGAAAGCAGACGAAAAGCCGAAATGTATTAACTGTTTTAGCGAACATCCAGCCAGTTATGGCAGATGTCCTCGAAACCCATTGAATGTTAGGAAATCGTTCGCACAAGTTGCAGCAACAAATAGTAATCGAGACAAAACTACCATATCTACAAAACTATCATATCTGCACAACAGCAAACTAAAGACACACAAAAACAAACAAACATTCCTCAAAACACAAATATTAACATGGACTGACTCTTTGCCAACATGCAGACACAGTTTCAAACCATGATGTAAGACATAATGGCAAAAATAATACAGAGCATGTTTGCATCACAAAATAGCATTAATAATACATATAAAAACAAACAATAATGGCCTTTATGGATCATTTAACCATTCTCACATGGAATGCAAATTCCCTGCTACATAAGACTGGTGAGCTGACTCAAGTTATATTTGGTTATAAATTTGACAGCATTGTCATCCACGAAACCTTTCTGAAGCCTAGAACCTGCGCTCCCCTTACTATTTTCTATACAGAAATGACAGAACAACAGGTGGAGAAGGTGGAAAGGCCATTCTTGTGAGAAGGAGTGTGAACCATAATCTCATATTGACACCTACTTTACAAACGCTAGAAACTAGTGCAATTCAAGTGCGAACAGATTATTTGAAATTCATGGTAGTCTCGGTGTATAGACGCCCACTTGCATCAACGCTCATTGAAGATATTAAAAAACTTCTGAACTATCAGGGTCCCATACTCTTTACTGGAGACTTCAATGCCTATCACTGAAGTTGGGGCCATGGAGCTATGAAAAGCAAGCGTGTTGTGGCTAAGTTAAATTGATTCATCAAAGATGATCCACTGAAGCAGCCAGCAATACTGAAAAAAGGATAGAAGAAATCATAAACAAAATAATACAGGCAGAAGAGGACAACACAGTTACAACTTTGCAGAAATTCGCGCACAATTCTCCCGATTGTGGACACATTTGTTCGATTATGCTGACCAAAAAAATCACGAAGTGCATGAAATGCATTTTGATTTGAACGGTCGTTTTCGTAAAAGGCTTCAACAACCTTAACGCGCTGCTCAATTGTGTACCTCTTCATGGTTCAATTTGTCAAACACTGAAACAAAGAAATGCAAATTAAGTTGGGCGAAAAACTTGACGTTAAGGTGTGACTTACAATTAACTTCGTGCATTATGGTTGGACCACTCTTTATAAGCAGAGTAATCTTATGGGCACCGGCAATCTTTTGGAACCGTAGGGCAGAGCGTAGCCAGTAATCGTTCATTAACTCCCTTAGTTCGCGGGCAGCATGCATTCACTAGCAGATTATATTTTGTGTTTGTCAAATTTTTGGTCAAGCAATTAGTAGAGGGTGATTCATAACAAGTGTACACATTTTTGTCAAAAAAAACATAGTTTTTGTGAAGATTGAGCTGTAAAGTTTATTTATTATGAAAATTTGGTCCCTTATAATTAAATATGAAAGATTACTTCGGGCATATGTGCACCTCGTGCTGCTCAAACGATGATTGTAATTTTCGATGACATTTCCGCACATTTCCGGCGTTATTAGGCGTATGTTGGCTCGAATATCGTTTTTACCGATCCTTCAGAAATCCCCAAAGGAAGAAGTCACAAGGAGTCAAATCACACGATCTTGCCGGCCAATTTATGGGTCCATTTCGCGAAATTATTCGATTTCCACGTAGAGCGCGAAATGTTTGCACTGGGGATTCATTATTCTTGTAAAAAGTTTTAACAATAATTAAACGTTCGGCTGATGTGTATGACGCCATGGTTAGAATTGTAAAAGACCAAACTGTCATAATCTTTCAATATATGGACCTGAAGTTGGTGATAAATAAGATTTAAGGCCCATTCACATATGTACATTTGTTATGAATCACCTTAGTTTCTTCATCGCGATAATGAGCTTGCGTATTTATTCAACCCAGTACAGCAGTTTTCAGCGAAACACAGTATCATAGATTTTCGTCAGCTTCTATTCAGTTTTGATATAGCTTTCTGTGACTCTTGGCAGCTCCCAAGATTTTATATGATGCTCATATAACAACGCTTGGACGATTACCAGGTGACTCAAACTAATACGAAGAGTGCAACAAAAGTTATTCTGGAGTCTGGGGGCTAGAACTGCTTCAAAAAGTGAAAATACAAATGGAATCAAGTAAAGAGTACTTAGAAGGATACTACCAACCAGATGACGAAAAGAACATAAGCATTAATAAATGAATGTAAGCCAGATCCTCTTCAGGCAGACCTCGTAGATAATTATTAGTTTTTATTGGTTTTAGCACCACAGTCCCTTTTGAGCCTTTTCTTAGAGATTGTTAGAGTATCTCATTACTTTGATCGAATGTTCCGGCACTCGAGAAATTGATATGTCAGTATCACACTTTGATCGTGTATCTGTTTACAACGGGGGAATTTGTTCTGATTTTAGTCCAGCGATTTGTTCTGATTTTAAGTCCGTCCTATGAATCACTCAAAACAAATCTCAGTGTCACCGACGGGATTCGAGCCAGGAACCTTCGGCTTACGGGGTGAGCGTTCTATCCACTGCGCCTCGCGAAGTCCGCGTGGCTTATTGAGTAGAGTACTTAGATTTTAATGTGCTTCATCTCTCTGAATAGTCTTTGTCTTTTATATCGGTTGAAAGTGGGTGGGACACCATACTTTTTGTAGACATGCCTTATAAACACAAGAAGATATTTCATTCTTTTGATTTTTATTTGAAAGAAATATTGATATTACATGTCTTAATCATAAAGTTTGTGTTTTTCGGCATGAAAATAAGAAACTGAAAACTCTCCCACATTGCGTAAGAAAGATGCCCTGCAGTGTAAGAGAAATGTCATGTAGGTGAATATGTCTTCTTTTGGTTTTTTTCACGTATGATTTCCTTTCGACAGTTATATTACATTGTGGCAAGTACATCGTGCAGGGCTCATGAAGTTTTTACGCATGCTGAGATTTCACATTCATATCTTTTCTATTCTCCTTAGTCGTTTGCCTTTTTACAACTCAATTATTTATAATTTCCTCCCTCGGCATTCTATAAACAATTCAAAACATTCCAAAGATTGCATTTCTGCAAACTATTAGCTTATTCCCCATATCGCGGGAGAGATGTGACTGTTCAAAAAAGCTTAGTTAAAATTGAATATGGCAAAATAAAATTTCAATAAGTTAACAGCAAGCCAAATAATATATTGAAAACATTTTTTTTTTATTACGTCTTTATCCGACTTATAACACACACAAATATCATCCCTCCTTAAAAATATCCAGCGGAAAATTCGCACTAATAAGGTGTTTTGCTAACAAACACTTACCAATGAGCACGGATAGGAAATGTTAATTTTCATTAGAAACATTCATAAAAAACTAAGTATGATGATTCATGTGCGAAGTTTGGAAACTACGGCATATCTCTTCATATACCGTTTATCCCACTTTTACCCTAACTCATCGTAGTGTATACATTTTTAAGTAGGCGGCCCAACACGGGGCTTGCCGACGTAAGAAGCCACCTAGAGACTATAATTTTTCAAATGACTGCGTGTCTACCGGATATATGATAGCCAAACTTCATTTGAAAAGTTTTTGCTTCACGATCACTTGTTGAGAGGATCAAGATTTTAGCAGTCGATTATTAGTTCTGGTATAACAATAGTTTAACATTACGGTTACTGAATCAACTAGCGTAAGTTGTATTTACAATGCGACTGAACGTTTAAAAATTCAAGGCCGAATAGAGACTCGTTTGTATCGTTCAAAAGACTAAATCTTTTATTATTTCAGTGTTGTATATACAGGGTCTGAATGATAAGTAACAGGACTGACTTCAGGAAATTTTTTATTGGCAAAATATGTACAATTTCCCTTTAGAAATCTTTAAAGTAGTCCCCGTTGGAGTCGATAACACGCTGATACCGGATTTTTCAATCCCCGAGCGCGCCCTGGAAGTCGGCAACCTCGATGCTGTCTAGAGCCCTCGTCGTAGCACGTTGAACATTTTCCAGAATCCCGAACCGCGTCCCCTTAAGGTGTCTCTTGTTCTTGGGGAACAGAAAGAAGTCCGCTGGTGCCATATCCGGGCTGTAAGGAGGCTGCAGAAACTTTGCCCTCGACTGTTTGGCCAACTGCTCGGTGACGAGCAGGCAGGTGTGCAACGGAGCATTGTCGTGATGGAGGATCCACGAATCGGCAATCTCCGCACGGACTCGGCGAACCCGGGCGGTCAGTCGACGGAGCACCTCTCTAGAGAACTGGCCGTTTACAGTTTGGCCGGGTTGCACACACTCTTTGTGAACAATGCCTTTTACGTCAAAGAAAGCAATGAGCATCAACTTCACCTTCGATTTGCGCATGCGCGCTTTTTCGGTCGTGGTGACGCCAGTGTGTGCCACTCCGAACTCTGCCGCTTCGTCTCAGGATCGTATTGGAAAACCCACGTCTCATCTCTTGTAATAACGTGATTAAAAAGCTCTGGTTCGGTTGCTTGATCGTACGCTCCATTTTCACTCCGACGACGTAACTAAACACGCACGCCGCTCTCGCTCGATGCTATCTCTCCAAGCGCTTGGAGCAGTGTGACCAGATTTTATTTGAGGAATCTACTGCTGGTGCAGGTTAAAATCTACAAAATTATACTGAAAGCAAACCTGAAAATCACTGATAAATCTACTTCATTTTTTCACTTTTACGTCAAAAAAATAAAATTAAAAAACGCAATATAAATAAGAAAAGAATGTTTACCATAAAAAAAACAACAATTTTCGTTTACATATTAAAGTAAGAAGCTATTTCAAGTTTAAATAAAATATTTGGAGGAGTTATGGTTCCTCGTCTTCTTTAGTCTATGCTTTCATACAGCTGATTTGAATCCATTAATTTTATCATGTGTTTGTGGGGTACGAAATTGCTACATCCTCCTTCAATCTTTCGCAATCCTTCTTTTGTATGCATTATTCCCTCTACATTTTTAATTTCGAGAGGATTCCGATCGTTAGTTTTAATTCTATTTAGGTCTGAAAATATTCTTTCAACCTTTGAATTAGATATACAGGCAGTATCGTCATTTGTTGAGCGAATCGAGAAAAATTTTGATATTTGGGTTTTCCATTCAAATCAAAGATTTTGCTGACTTCACTCCAAAATTTATCAACCGTAAATGTTTCAGTGTTCAAACTAGAACTGGATAATAAATTGGAAATGGAAACATCAAATTTTAATTCTTTATATTCATTATCGATAGTCTGTATATTTTCTGTTGGTACCAAATTAGGAAACCGTTGGAGAACTCTGTTCAAAGTACGAAATTCACCATATACTGCTATTTGGGGGTCGAGGAATGATAAATCTTGCATAAGGTCATCTTGTATAGGCATTCTTTGCAAAAATTGTGAACTTAATTCAATTAAAAATGTTTGACACCTGTCAAGAAATTCATCAATCTTTGGTCTCATTCGTAAATCAGCTTTTAGAGAATGTACTGCCATTGCTACGTTTTTACCTAAGTACATGCTTTTTAAAGGTAAAAAATGCATCTTTTCTTTTGGATCTAAAGATCGAAGCGACGTCGTTTTCGCATAACTAGTTTTCATGTAGCAGCTCAAAATGGAACTCATCATGTTTTTTAAGTCTCTTTGAATTTTGTGAATAACCGTTTGGTGACTTTGAAAAATTATATTGAACTTATTTGTTATAGGCAATATAAAATCTTAAAAGTAAATATAAAGTTTTGTCTCTTCGCTACTAAGATGATCAAATATAAATTGACAAGTGGCATTTGAATTTCTAATTCCTAAAAACTCACTTTCAAAAAAAAGTTTCAACGCAGACCACTGCTCTACAATTCTGTGAATGCATTCGTATAGAGAAAGCCATCTAATGTCATAATGCCGAAGCATTCGGTGTGTCGCAGTATCGGTAAAATTTTGAAAACTTACAAATTCTCTCTGTCTTTGACTACTGTGTGAAAAATATGCATAAACATCCTTGACAAATAGCTCTATAGAACGAGGTAATTTTTTACAAGCATAACTCACCGAAAAGTGTGTTGAGTGATGGATGCATTTGAAAAAACCACACTGAGGATTTACTTTCCTGATTTTAGATACTACACTATTCCTTTCCCCGAACATAACATTCGTGGTATCAGCAGCAAATCCTATCAAATTTGCTAGGTTAAGCTTTCTTTCATATAAGGCGCTGGTTAAACTTTCAAACAAATCCTGCGCACTTTCACCTTTCAAGTTCACCATGCACAAAAATATTGTATGAGGTGACTGCATTTGTTTCGAATAGTATTTTACCGCAGTTGCAAGTACTTTGTTAGTACTAACATCTGTACTCTCGTCAATAATGAGTGAAAATATTGAACTTTTCTCAGTCTCATTTGCTGGGTCTGGGCGTAATTCTGCAAGCAATTCTTCTTCAAAGCTTTTGCCTAAGCGTTGTAGGCAATGGCAGCAGATTTTGTTCTCCTGCAGGAAAAATGCTTTGCAATTCCGGAGTCATGGAATGACCTAGCAATTACTTCGCTTAAATGATCCATTACGCAAAAAGGTATATTGTGCTCTACTAAGGCTGCTACAATGCTGATTTCTGCTTTTTTATATCTTCTGAAATCGTCGATGTTTTGAAAATGGTATCAATCTGTAATCAAAGAAATAAACCGAGAAATGTCTGAGACATTTGACAAACTTTGCAGGTTTTATACTATGGGTAGTTTTACTTAAATCGTCCATATAAAGAATAATTGTCGGTTCCTTGTTGAAAGCTTCTAAAGAAAGTAGAATCGAAAGGAAAATTCTAGGAATCATGGAATGGGACATGAATATTTTGGTACTCCAAAAGTGATTTGACCCTCGCAGGGGGTATGCCGGTCGACAAGAGCTTTCTTGGAGGCTAGCATTCTTTGGGGAGTTCCGCCCCCACGTACCCGAGGTAATTCCGCAGGGGGAATGCCGGTCGACAAGACCACTCTTGGAGGCTAGCATTCTTTGGGGAGTTCCGCCCCCACGGACCCGAGGATATGGGGGGTGCCGTGAGGTTCCCTCCTGGGATGACAGGTAACGACTCTGATTATATCTGGACTACGCTTTGAACAACGAACTGGAATTGACGCTTTGGGCTGGCGGATGTGATGGCACAGTAGCGCCGAGGTGAAACTCGTGTGTGAACGGCTCCAATTCAACTATCATACCGTCTCCGTCCCGGTAAAACCTTGGCAGGCCTCGGAGTACGTTCGAAGTTCGCACCATTGGGTTGGTGGTGTAGGTTCGGTTGAGACGGACTCCCGACTAGCGCTGGTCTGGCTCTGAGCACTTGTCCCCATAAGGGCTTGTGCCAACCCTCGCATGGCCTCCCTGCTCTGCAAAGATAACCATTGGACCAAAAAGGCGACTACACACACGAACGGAGATAGCGGCTCTGAGGGGGGACCCAATAAAATGGAGCAAACAAAATCAAAAGATCAAAAACATCCAAAAAATGAAACCAAAAATAATAACGACGACGCAACCAGCGGTTGCAGCCACGATATCAACAGTACATCGAGAGCTGTACTAACCACGAAAAAAACGAAGACTAACACGACGACAGTGACGGTAGACGAAAAACGGAGAACAGCAGACAGTCTGGTGCAGACTGAGATCCCTGCGGCGTTTGGGCGCAGCAAAAAAAATCTATGCGAACGCCCGAGCGTCCTATTAAGGAGAAGCGGGAGACTCGGCAGGATGCTTCAGGTGTTCGAGCATGGGAAGATAACGTAAAGAGCATCAAAAATTCGATTGTCACGGCTGCGATCGTTACTAAAGCGACCGATGCAAGGGTCACAAATCCCGACATTGCAACGAAAAATCCAGAAGCAAACGAGGAGATAACGGTACTAAAAGCAAAGAGTGTCGAGACACCGCGTGATTGTACCGCCACCGTTGAAAATGTGGCGGAAGTACTGCATCCGGAAACGGAACGCGAAAACCTCTCCCAAGGATGGTTGCAAGATACAATTGCGGCCCAGCGATACGAAGAGGAAAGACTACTTCGAAAAGCGGGAGATGTTCTGAAAAGAATACAAGCTGCATGCGACTCCCCAAAAATTAGCAAAGTAGCAAAGGAAGGGCTCCTTGAACTAGAGGAGCTCCTAGATCGCATAGGGCACTATCGGAGGAGCTGGTTAAGGGCCGAAGATGAACAGAAGGCTAAATAGGCGCTTGGGGCAAAATCTAAGGGCGACATGCAGATAGCTCCACCATTAAAAGCCAATAAAAGAATGGCGTCTAGCCCAATTGAAGGAGATCGGGATAAAAGAAGGAAGAAAGAGGCACTGGACGGGTGTGGAGCACCAGATCAGGGGTTCCAGACAGTGCTTACAAAAGGAGCGAAGAAAGCCGCAAAGAAACTCCTTCAAAAAAAGCCAGAAAATAAAATTCGCACGGACGCCCAATTAGAAATAGGACCTGATGCAAAACAGGAGAGGCAGAAGCCCCGACGAAGACCCCGGCAGCAGACACTGTTTGTAAAGCCCCAAGATGGCCGATCCTACGCGGAGGTGCTGCGGGACATCAGGGGAACGTAAGGCCCGAAGACACCAATACTACCATTAAAGTAGTACGACCAACGCGGTCGGGCCGAAAACTGGTCGAATTCGGAGCAGAGGCCGGCAATAAAGAAGCATTCTGTGACGCAGTAAAGAAAGTCCTCGGCAAAAGCGCAACTATAGCCCTGCTCGACCCGACGGCAACGATCGAAATAAGAGACATTGACTGCGTGACGGATCTGGCCGAAGTAGAAGAGGCCATCAAATGGGAGTTCCCTAGCGTGGGAAGGATCAAAGCGAGACTGACACCAGAAAACAACAGGGGACAACGCATGGCCATAGTTGACTTGACCGAATAGGACGCCGAACAATTCCTGAACAAGGGCAAAGTACGAATTGGGTGGGTTGTCTGTAGGATACGGCGAAGAGCAACGCCTCTTCAATGTTATAAATGCTTTGGTTATGGTCACACCACACAAGTATGCAAAGGACCCGATAGAAGTTCTTTATGTTACAAATGCGGTGAAATGGGACATAAAAGAAAAGAGTGTACGAAGGAGGCACACTGTATTCTTTGCAAGGATGCTGATCCAAAACCTGATTTTGGATACGTCTTGGGATCAGGAAAATGCCGGGTGTTCCAGGAAGCCGTAGCCAAGGCCAAATCAGAGCTTCGATGACCCGCATCCTGCAGCTAAACCTACACCGCAGTTCAACCGCCCAAAATCTGCTTGAGCAGTTTGCAAGGGACAGGAAAGCCGACTTATTGCTGCTGAGTGAGCAACACCATAGTAAAAGTCCTGCATTATGGTACTCTGAAGAAACTGGTACTGCCACGATCTGGGTTCGGAACAGTGACTTTCAAGCGGAGAGTTGTGGACGGGGGGATGGTTTCGTGTGGGTTCGGTGCTCAGGGATCACCTTCTTTAGTGTGTACCTAACGCCTAACGAGCCGATATCATCTTTCCAAGCCAAGCTTAATGCTTTGGAGGGCACTGTCTCGAACGCGGAGGGTAAAGTGCTCGTTGGGGAGGACTTCAATGCTAAAGCAACCGAATGGGGCATGCCTCAGACGGATCCGCAGGGAAAACGAATCCTGGAAATGGCGGCCAGGACGGCCCTCGTCGTACTAAACTCCGGAAATACGCTGACTTTCCGCCGTATTGGCTGTGAGGGAACCATACCGGACGTGACATTCGCCTCGGAGTCCTTAGTACGGAGGATACACAACTGGAAAGTATTAGAGGATTACTCAGCCAGTGATCACCAGTGCATTCTGCTTGAGATAAGTGATGCTACCTCCCGACGTCTGTGCTCTCGGCCTTCTACAACTGGATGGAACATTGGAAGAATGGACGTCGAGAGGTTCGTCAAGGTTCTCACAGCAGGTGAGCCGCTGCAGGGAGCTCCGGAGGGGACGGAAGAACTGGCAGCTCAAGACGTGGTGAACTCTACTATGAGCATAATCACGACTGCTTGCTGCGCTTCTATGCCCCGTCAAAGACCCCGGCACGGCAAGCCCCCATTGTACTGGTGGTCTACTGAAATCGCTAAAAAGCGGAGGGAGTGTCACAAGCTTCGGCGTGAGGCTCAACGGGCGCGGAACCCTGACGAGGCATGCAACCAGGTGGCAGCATATAAGTCGGCCAGGAAATGCCTTCGCAAACTGATCAACAGCTGCTGGCAAGACCTAGTGGACAATGTGAACAAGGATCCGTGGGGCCTCGGCTACAAGCTGGTCATGGGGAAGCTTGGTGCCCTATGGAAGCCTTGTATACATGACGCGGAAAAGATGGACGCGATAGTGCGGGGACTCTTCCCCGCATATCCCGTCCGTGTTGACGCTGTCCATGATGAAACAGTAGTAGAGTGCCCACTCTTCACACAGCTGGAACTGGAGGAGGCAGTCCTCTCCTTGAAAGCGAGGAAGGCTCCAGGTCCAGATGGTGTTCCAGCTGAGGTGTTGCGGCTCGTCTATCACCATTGTCCTGACTTGCTGCTCAGCTCATTCAACGCTTGCCTACGGGACGGGGTTCTCCCGGTACGATGGAAGGTGGCGAGGCTCGTGCTGATCAGCAAGAGGAAGGGAAATCCCGAATCGCCGTCTGCATACCGCCCGTTATGCATGCTAGACACGGCTGGGAAAGTGCTAGAGAAACTCATCAAGGGAAGACTCACTGACGCGATTCGTGCTGCTGGGGACCTATCTCCTCGGCAGTACGGCTTTAGAGCAGGACGTTCTACCATTGATGCGATTGCAGAGGTGGTGAACGCGGTCCAAAAGGCAGAGGCATATAGTCGCACCAAGCGACGGATCGTCCTGTTGGTGACACTCGACGTCAGGAATGCCTTCAACTCCGCTAGATGGGTAGATATTCTGGACACGCTAAAAAACTCTTTTCAAGTTCCAGAATATCTAATGCGGCTTTTGAGGAACTACCTAAAGGACCGAAGCCTGCTCTACGACACGACACAGGGCCAACGAAGGATGGAAATTACATCGGGTGTTGCCCAGGGATCTATCCTTGGTCCGGACCTGTGGACCGTGTCTTACGACGGGCTACTGAGACTTGAGATGCCAGATGAGTCGCGCTCGGTCGGCTATGCGAATGATGTTGCGGCTCTGGTCGCTGGACGCACCGTTGAACAAGCGCAACTTAGGCAAGGTATGCTAATGCGCCGAGTGAGGGACTGGATGACTGCTCGCGGGCTCAGTTTAGCACTGGAGAAAACCGAAGTGGTCATCTTGACAAAAAAGAGAATCCCTAGAGTAAGGATGATCAGTATTGGAGATATACAAATCGAAGCCAGCGCTGAAGTACCTGGGGCTACTGATCGACTCGAAGATGAGTTTCTCTGAGCAAATCAGGGCAACGGCTGAGAAGGCTGCTTCAGGAATATCGGCCCTGAGTCGACTTATGGCCAACGTAGGCGGACCCAGCCCATCAAGAAGACGCCTCTTGATGAGTGCTGTAGGGTCAGTGCTACTGTACGGAGCAGAGGTATGGGGCGACGCTCTCAGCAAGGAGGTATACCGAAAACGATTGGCACAGGTACAGAGAAGAGGAGCACTGAGAATTGCATCTTCGTATCCAACAGTCTCCGACTCGGCAGTGAGAGTGATTGCAGGCGTGATACCTGTCGCCCTCCTTGCTAGAGAGCGCCGCGCTATTTACCTGCGCCGAAACGAGGATGCGAGGGAGATGGTTGTCCGCGAGGAGAGACAACGCTCGCTCAACGATTGGCAGCATTCTTGGGGGAATTGCACGAAGGGAAGGTGGACTGCGCGCCTCATCCTAGATGTGAGACCGTGGCTAAATCGAAGGCATGGTGAGACTGACTTCTATCTGACCCAGCTTTTGAGCGGGCACGGGTGTTTTCAGTCTTACCTGCACAAGATCGGTAAGTCACGGTCTCCCGATTGTCGGTTTTGCCCAGGAGAGGAGGATAATGCCTGTCACACATTTTTTGCGTGTACAAAATGGGTCAGGCTGTGAAGGGAACTCAACAGGAAGATGGGAGAGCTCACCCCGGATAATATAGTTGCGGTGATGCTCGAATCGGTTGACAAATGGAACCAGGTGGCACATTTTGTTCGGGCAGTCCTAAAATATAAAAGGGACTCACAGCAGCCCGAGGCGCTGGGGCTTGGGGATCGCTCTTCTGGCATTTCCTCTTCCCCTCTCCCCTCCCGCTAGGAAAGGGACTCCCCAGCTTGACGGCGCCCCACGGCGTAACAAAACGAGACCTGGCCCGAAGTAATGTGTCAAACGGTTCCAGGCTAGGTTCTCAGATTGACAGGGGAGGTGTTTAGTGGGTAGTCCAAGGGTATCCTCCATGGGAGTCCCACACTGCCAGACTCGGCGGGCGTAAATGCCTTCACCTCCCTACCACAAAAAAAGAGTGATTTGACGAGTATGTGATTACAGAGTGAAGAAACTATCTTTCTTTTAATTCTCTTAACTGAATTAATTCCCCACTTTGATACGTTTCAAACTAACGTAAGATTATTCACAGGCAAACGCACTAGATTTTAAACTATTTAAAGAAAGTAGTGAATTAAATTTTGAGATTTATATAAAAGGTAACTTTTCCGACACTAATCCCATGCCTGTCAAACCATCCTCGAAACTTCCAGATATTCACCTTCCATTCCATAATTCATGGACTCTTTATTTGTCCACTTACTCTAGCAGCTTTCAAGAAATAATCGACATCTATTCAAAACGTAGATGTGAACAATGATTTTCTGAAGTGACATATTTTTAACGTTTAACGGGAAAAAGGACAGCCTCAATCCTTAAAATGATCATACAGACACTACTGAATTGAGACTGAAGTTAATGTATGAAAGAAAATTCTATGCACAGCAAGAAGAACCCTTTCAAAACTAACAATATAAATCACAACTTTATCCCTAAAAGTTCACATTAACATACGATTTTTAAATAATTAAACCAGAACTAAAGAATCGATATATATGTACGCCAATTCCATACCTGTGAAGTTCCAGAATATCCGTTCATACCTCAAAGTCAAAGTCAAAGTCAAAAGCGCTTTATTTAATACTAATCGTTATAAATTTTAAAAGAATATAAAGCAAAATCCAAACAATAACAATAAAAAACTTAATGGCCCAAATGGCTCTCTAAATTTGTACGATATCATTAACTCATTTCATCAAAAAAAAACTATAGCAAATTCAATTAATTACGATTCTTACATATTTTTAAAATTTAATTGGAAAAAGGAGAAAAAACCAACCAACACTATCCTAAAATTATTTATAATTAAAACACAACAGTGAAACTTTGATCCTACACCTAATATGTTGTAACTTATTTCTAATAAAATACAATCAAAAACTTTAACTTATACTAACAAAATTCTGTAACAATGTTCCTAACCTAAGTGTTTAATCTTATCTCTAACTGGATATAGTAAACATTACATATACCTAACCTATACCTAATTTTTAACAAAAATAAACAAAAATACTAAATGTAGCAATAATGAGCTGAAACTCAAAAACTAAACAACGAAAAACACAAAAACTAAAAATAAACACTAATGATTTAGACATTGTCATTCAGCCACCAATACCTGGACTGCACCGTCTCAACTCGATCAGCTTCAACGAATCTAGCAAATGAGTATCTCCAGTGAAATCGTTGGTCTCGTGAACTCAAATTAGGAGGATCTTTTATCTTCTTATCGGTGGCCCGTCGATATATGTGATATATGACTGGGACGCCGTCAGAATCAAAAACATATCGATTCATGTCCAAATACACGAATGCTTCTGGAGGAATGAAGCCAGTAGCGAGGCAAGTCGCTATATACCCGTCTGTAGGGTGGAACGGCTGTGAAATCCAAGGGTTTTCACTCACAGTCACAGATCTTGCGATATGATTCCGAAGAAGTTTCAATATGAAGATATCGACCCTCGTCACTTCAGCAGTTTGATAAATTCCTCTATTCGATATATAATGTTTCCAATCCGTCTCAGGCTTTCTGTACAAACCAGTACATGCACGAAGACATTTCCTTTCGAAAACCCTAAATTTTTCCATAGTACTAGCACTCTGGTTGTACCAGATCTGACATCCATATGTCAAAACTGGTCTAACCAGTGTCTTGTAACAGATAATTTTGACCTTTTGATCAATGTATCTGGAATGAAAAAGTTTTCGAAGGGCCATGACTACTTTGAGTGCCTTACTGAGCATGATTTTCACATGTTCAGTATAGTACAGATACTGATCGAGATAAACACCGAGGTATCGAACACAGGATTTATGTGGAACCCGTTCTAGACTACTCTCACCAGCCATGATGTGGAAATCTTTCCAATTACGTTTCAGGTCTTGACTGACCCCCTGCAGCGTTGTCCGAAACAAGATTGTTTCACACTTCTGCGCATTGATTTTCATTCGTCAATTGTCAGTGTACAGCTGTACATCATTGAACATTTTTTGGAGATTGCTCTGAACTATTGTAGCTTTTCGGTCTGCCGTATAGATGATCAGATCATCAGCAAACGCTACCAATGATCGCGTTGGCGAGACGTTAAAATCAAAGCCGTTCAATAGCTTGCGAATGAAGATTGAGAAGAGCAGAGGCGCAGCAACTGTTCCCTGCTGTAGACCATTCAAGACCTTGAACTCGCACATTGTTGTCAGATTTCCGTCAGTTACAACAAACGATTTCCCGTATAACATATTACACATCATGGCGACAAGGTGTCTGGGGAACTTGACCTGAAGGAGTTTAAAAACGAGTCCATCTAACCATACCGTATCAAAGGCTTTCTCCATATCAATGAGACATGCTCCAACACATTGTCTATCATTTAGTTTCCAACAGATGTCTGAGGTTACTTTCGTTATTGCATGTGTGGTCGAATGCCTGGCACGAAAATCAATTGGCAATTCGGCATCAACTCATTTTCCTCAATGTGGGCGTTTAATTCTCTGTTGAGTATCACTTCAAACACCTTCCTGATGTTAGGCAGCAAGCTGATTGGGCGATAGCTTTTGGGGCACGAAGATTCTTTTCCTTTCTTCAAAATCGGAAATACCTTAGCTTTTTTCCACTTATTTGGGAAATATGAATTGCTCAACATGTTGTTGAACAATATGCAATGGTTCCTAATAGCAACCTCAGGCAAATGTCGGAGAACTACATTTGGAATACCATCAGTACCACTTGATTTCTTGTTGTTTATTCTGCGAAATATGAAACACAAGTCTTCATAGCTGACAATCAATAAGATTCAAGCTCTGTATGAGGTCAGATGTTAATGTTTCATTGAAATGAAGAATTGATTGGCCGTTCAGGCTTGATTTGAAGTCGGAAACTTTTCGTTCCCTCTCTCAGGGTTTGGTAGATGAACCAATTCAAAATGTGTTCCAATCAGGGCAAGTTTCTGCAATCCTTCACAAATAATCCTATTTCCATTTCTATCCGGAGTCGTACTATCAATTTCGATACCAGCCCTATCGAGAAGATTTATCTCATCACTAGTGACTTCAAGATTCGATACCTTCACTCGAGAGTTCTTACGGAATATGTTCACTTTCGCGAATACGCCGTCTGGGTCCTGTGGGCTAATACCCCTCAAGTTTTCTGCCCATTGATTGCTGACCTCACTCCTGAAGTATGACCGGATTAAGTTCCGGACATTCTTCAGATGTAATTTCAACAAAGACAACGAGGGATGGTTGTAGTCCAAAAATCGTCGATAAATATTGTTGACGCGTGTGAGAAGGAGGCTTTTCAATCTTTTCAACCTTGCGATGGTTGGTGTTTCATATCCTTCCATATTGTTTCGATGTTTAATCTCGGGAACTACTTTCTCAATCGTTTCCAACGTCAGCTTCTCTAACTTCGACAAATAGACATCTATTTCATCGTTAGTTAGAATCCTGTCATTAGGAACCATTGAGCAAGAGTTGCCACCATCAGAAGGGGGACATTGCTTCTGGTACTCCCGATTAAACTTCTTTTGAAACTTTCCCCAGTCTGTTTTTTTTGAAATTCAACCGATGATTTTCATGTTGAACTGGAATGAGGAAGAAATCATCCCTGTGATGATTGATTTCCATTACGATTGCGTTATGGTCGCTATCATAAGGAAGCACCTGCAGTTTCCGTTGAGGACTATTAAAGCTGAATTCGAGTCTTGCGTCAGCAATGCAAAGGTCCAAATATGAATTTCTCCTAGGGTATGTTGGGAACTCCTACCCATATAGAGTGCACCTGTATTCAATTTGGTTCTCTGTTATCCACGATTTCAGGAATACACCTCTTGGATTATTGGTGGAATTGAGTTCCTCCTTGAGCTTGAGAACAGTTCCACCAGTTGCATAGACAAAGATAACGAAGAAGTTATCCCCACCTGGCAGTGAGATTTTGATAACGGACACTTCAAGAGATTCAAAGCTTTTGAATTCGACTTTTTCAATATTTTGGAAACGATAGGGTCTTCGAACCAATATCCCGGTGCCACCTCCCCCATCACCTGTTACCCTATCGTTTCTTACGAACTCAAAACCCTTGAATCTCATGGAGTGCCATGGACTGGGGTGGGTTTCGGTGAGAAGCATGATGTCAGGCTTTTGCTTAACAATGAATTCAAGGAGTAATAAGGGAGTTGACGTTGATCGAGATGAGACGAATCCTATCCGTGGGAATGTGACTGGATGACAAATTATTTTGAGGCATTTGAAACCCCTAGACGATGAAAAACAAGATTAATTTTTGTATCTTACTTATCAATTCTTTCCGATATCGGGCGCGGTTAGTACTTAGATGGGGGTCCGTTCATACTTCTTATGTGCTTTGATGTAGCCATATGGTCCTTCAAAGACGCCAATCTACTTGGCACTTCACAATTGCATGCTTTGCACCGAGCATTTTTATTGCTCAACTTTGATTTACAAAGCCAGCTTTTAAACAATGGATCTTACTCCCACTCTTCACGATAACTTTGCTTATACAAGCGCTTCATTTTTTATCACAAATTTCAACACAAAATAGTTCACTAATGTTTTCCATTCCACACGTATGACACGAAATGTAACTAAACTAGTCAACTATCAAAACATACGCGAAAACTATGAGGAAATAGGGGGACTCCCCAAAACTTTTCTCTCGTTTCGTATAAGAATGGTGCAATTCTTAAATTCTGATTCAAAAGAAAGGGGAGTCCCCGGTATTGAAAGCAGTTTTACACAGGGTGCCTATATACGCGGGAAACATACAATATATTAACAAAAATTGTACATTCTACCAAAAATATACATATAATAATAAATATAAATATACCAAATTTATTTCACCTACTAAATACTGTTTCCAATGCCTCGAAAACTACCAAAAAAGCAGAAATCTACTAAATCTGGGCACACTGGCTTGGAGGCAACTGCTGCAGCCCGGTTCCCTTTACCTAGACCCCCACCACCACTACAGCACCAGATACCGGTTAGCAGACGCTTTGACGGCACGGGGCAGGCGCAGTCCGGCTACTTATTATACAGTCCTGTATTTCATGTTTGCTTGTTATCTTTTCTAATAATTAACAAATTTGATCTGAAGTTAAACTGAACGTTGTAGATAGAACCATATTCAATTTGTTTAACATTAAAATTTCGACTGAACTCATTGCTAACCGCAGGGCATAATTATACTTTAAATATGAAAGCAATAATGTATCTTCTAAAGAATTGTCTATTGTCTGAATTATAATATCTACAATTCATCACAACGAAAGTTGTGAGACTTAACTCCTAAATGAAGAAAGTCATCACTTCAGTTTGTCAACACTAAAACAATACGAGTACTTACCAAATCAACACCTTAATTGCTCATTAACGTAAACCACTTTATAATTCTGAAAAAAAAGAGAAAAGTGCACGTCATTGCAAGGAAATTAAATTCAAAAATTATGTAAAGTTGCGAAGACTTTGAAACTTTTGCCAATTGTATTAATATACATTTTTTTCAAGAACGTCTCATTGCTACCATTCAACTACTGTCTAATATTATTTGCATATAGCGCCACACAGTACTAGCTCCTGGCAACAAAATAATTCAAAATTGCTTCCTCTCAAGTACAGATAAACTAAAATATTAAAACCCACTTTATCTGCAACACAGCCATAAACAACTGGCAACAAATATCTACTTGATGTCATCTTCACAGTACTTATCTAATTTAGCCGCAACATCACAACACACTGTGGAAGCACGACGACTCATCCTCATCATCATTATCATGATGATCATCCCCTTCGCCAGCATCCTCATCCGGATTTAAATTATATAATTTTCAAGTGGATTCCCAGCTGTTGTGCCGTGTCGTTGTGATTTTGCAATTGTTCACCCATTTTTAGATACAGATCCTAGAGATACAGATGAAGTATGGGGTACAGATTTTGTCGAGTTCGAGTGTCGATCTCGCTGGGGCACTCATAGGCAAATTATTCGAACAATAACATTGTACTGTACTCGTACGTACAATATGTTCCATGCATGCTCGGGCATTTATGAATGATGGTAATAGCGAGACACTTCTAATCCCGCTTGCATTGTTAATGGATACGCGTGTACTCGATGAAGAGCGCGATGAATGCAGGGCAAGTCATTCATAATTCGGATCAATACATCATTGATGGATAATTGGAAAAAGCGTAATGACAACCGGAGAGATGTCTAGTGAATAGGATATCGGATTCTGCTTTTCAATGTAGTGACGCATAGAATTCTCATTAGCAAACTGTTCTCGATTGGGGTAACGCAATTTTGAATAAATGTTTTTGAATGAATAGTTGCAAGGCTACTCAGTAAAGTAATGAAGTATAATATAGCGTATACAACTGCTGAAATACGATAAAAAGCAATTGTTAATAGCACATAGCGCGGACAATATTCTAAAAATAATTCACTTTATTAAATGAAGTAGCAAAAGTAATGTATTTATAATGTTCTTTCCGGATTGACTCTTAATTGCCAACATTTTTCAATGACACTTGCCAGAATTTGATGCAACGAGTGCTTCATTTTAAAACATTCAATGTTGAGACGTGTGACCTAAAGACGATAACGTATTTTTAGGGTTTTGTACTAAAATACAAAACCCTATTGCAATCACGACCTGTGTCCGTCTGTCCGTAAGTCTGTATGTCACAGCACTTTTTCTCCGAAACTATAGAAGCTACAGCCATGAAACTTTGTGGAAAGGTCAGAAGTGGTGACCTCTTGAAAGTTCAAGGGTGAAAAAAATTTTCAAAGGGGTTTAAGGGGGGTCTCCCCATATAGGGAGTTGACCCCTCAAAAAAAAATTTTCACCATTGGTAGACGAGTAGGGTGTCATTGGAAAGGTCTCAATGAGATCTTTTCAAAACAGGTCTTAAAATTGCCTTATGAGTATCGAGGGGGGCAGGGGAAGGGGAAATGTACGAACTTTTTGCGTAACCCCCCCCCTCGCGATTGGACACCTTCCATCCGAAAAATCTGAAAAAAATCATGAATGTAGGCCTTAATGAGTACAACAACAACAAATACATGAGAAGTCGAAATTCACTCAACTTTGTTAGTAATAGTATGATTTATCGATTTTATGTTTTCTCGAATAAAATCTAAATGGTACCTTTAAACTCAATAAAATTTAGTTAAAAGATGACTATTTATAAGATTGATATTTTCTGAAAGTTTCATAAAGATCGAATAGTATTTAACGAAGTTATAGCGATTTGAATTTTCCCGTATTACTACGGAACAATATGCCCTGTATTACTATGGAAACATATGGCTATGGAGCCATATGCGCTTTTTACCGACTTAGAGACTACAGCTTTGCTAGGATTTGCATGAAAATTTCAGGAATGATAGATATCATGAGGATGACTACATACAATTGAAACAAGTCGAAGAGGCAGGAGAGAGCTCCTAGCAAAAGGGCTTTGTAGCCATTCTAGGATTCGAAAAAATAGGCCATGAATCGATGCTTACAGTACAAAGGAGTGGCCCCTGAAAAAAATTTCATGAAAGGTAGCCGATATGAGTATCAAATGAAAGTTCTCTATGAGAGCTTTTCAAAACAGTTCTTAAACTGACAGTTTTTGCTTCAGTGGGGGCACAGAGAGGGGGGGAAATACATGAAAAATGTGTTTTCTCCCTCGCAAATGGACACCCGTGATCTAAAAAAATCTGAAAAAATTATCAAGCGAAATATTTATGGGTATAATTTTAACAAATACCTCAGAATAAAAAAAATTATTTCAACTTAGTTAATAATAGTATGATCCTCGAACATGACATGTTTCTTAATTTTATTCGTTGCTGGTTACGGCATTTTGTAAGTTGAGTACAAAACCCTTCTGACATGAGCATAGGTCTGTCTACCCAACTTGTTTCCTTTTGAATTTTTTCACGTAACCGAACCTCATTTGTTTGGTATAAATAGTCATCTTTTAACTAAATTTTATTGAGTTTAAGGGTACCATTTAGATTTTATTCGAGAAAACATAAAATCGATAAATCATACTATTACTAACAAAGTTGAGTGAATTTCGACTTCTCATGTATTTGTTGTTGTTGTACTCATTAAGGCCTACATTCATGATTTTTTTCAGATTTTTCGGATGGAAGGTGTCCAATCGCGAGGGGGGGTACGCAAAAAGTTCGTACATTTCCCCTTCCCCTGCCCCCCTCGATACTCATAAGGCAATTTTAAGACCTGTTTTGAAAAGATCTCATTGAGACCTTTCCAATGACACCCTACTCGACTACCAATGGTGAAAATTTTTTTTTGAGTGGTCAACTCCCTATATGGGGAGACCCCCCTTAAACCCCTTTGAAATTTTTTTTCACCCTTGAACTTTCAAGAGGTCACCACTTCTGACCTTTCCACAAAGTTTCATGGCTGTAGCTTCTATAGTTTCGGAGAAAAAGTGCTGTGACATACAGACGGACGGACGGACGGACGGACGGACGGACGGACAGACGGACACAGGTCGTGATTGCAATAGGGTTTTGTATTTTAGTACAAAACCCTAAAAACAGAGCACCAAATATATAAGTGAATACTGCTAAGGTTAGGTTGAAAATCAAGCAATCGTATCAATACTATATACTCACTAAATTCAGTTCACTTCAATATGATGTAATAATAATTGCTGATTTTGATCAAATTTCACTAAAAACCGACAATTTAATTTATTTTAAACAAATATTTAGCAAATTTTCACTCTGACAATTATTTGTAATGACACGCAGTGACAGTTCTTCTTCTTTAAAAAAACTATGATAGGCAAACATGCGCAGGGATTTACGAGTTATGGATTCAAGTAAAACACGGTACGGTGGTCAAACAGTGCCATATACGCCGATGATCAAACACTTATTCCAAAATATTCTACTTTAAATGTTTCTTTTTGGAGAAATTTACGTAACCTCAGTAAAATTTTCACCTTCTCGGTTTTGCACATTATGGAACGTTGTCAAAAATCACTTGTATTTCTTTGTTTTCTAAGTTTCTATGTACATAATAAGGGCCCCAAATATTGCCGTGGTAAAAAGTCCAAACAAATGAGGTTCGGTTACGTGAAAAAATTCAAAAGGAAACAAGTTGGGTAGACAGACCTATGCTCATGTCAGAAGGGTTTTGTACTCAACTTACAAAATGTCGTAACCAGCAACGAATAAAATTAAGAAACACGTCATGTTCGAGGATCATACTATTATTAACTAAGTTGAAATAATTTTTTTAATTCTGAGGTATTTGTTAAAATTATACCCATAAATATTTCGCTTGATAATTTTTTCAGATTTTTTTAGATCACGGGTGTCCATTTGCGAGGGAGAAAACACATTTTTCATGTATTTCCCCCCTCTCTGTGCCCCCACTGAAGCAAAAACTCTCAGTTTAAGAACTGTTTTGAAAAGCTCTCATAGAGAACTTTCATTTGATACTCATATCGGCTACCTTTCATGAAATTTTTTTCAGGGGCCACTCCTTTGTACTGTAAGCATCGATTCATGGCCTATTTTTTCGAATCCTAGAATGGCTACAAAGCCCTTTTGCTAGGAGCTCTCTCCTGCCTCTTCGACTTGTTTCAATTGTATGTAGTCATCCTCATGATATCTATCATTCCTGAAATTTTCATGCAAATCCTAGCAAAGCTGTAGTCTCTAAGTCGGTAAAAAGCGCATATGGCTCCATAGCCATATGTTTCCATAGTAATACAGGGCATATTGTTCCGTAGTAATACGGGAAAATTCAAATCGCTATAACTTCGTTAAATACTATTCGATCTTTATGAAACTTTCAGAAAATATCAATCTTATAAATAGTCATCTTTTAACTAAATTTTATTGAGTTTAAAGGTACCATTTAGATTTTATTCGAGAAAACATAAAATCGATAAATCATACTATTACTAACAAAGTTGAGTGAATTTCGACTTCTCATGTATTTGTTGTTGTTGTACTCATTAAGGCCTACATTCATGATTTTTTTCAGATTTTTCGGATGGAAGGTGTCCAATCGCGAGGGGGGGGGGGGTACGCAAAAAGTTCGTACATTTCCCCTTCCCCTGCCCCCCTCGATACTCATAAGGCAATTTTAAGACCTGTTTTGAAAAGATCTCATTGAGACCTTTCCAATGACACCCTACTCGACTACCAATGGTGAAAATTTTTTTTTGAGGGGTCAACTCCCTATATGGGGAGACCCCCCTTAAACCCCTTTGAAAATTTTTTTCACCCTTGAACTTTCAAGAGGTCACCACTTCTGACCTTTCCACAAAGTTACATGGCTGTAGCTTCTATAGTTTCGGAGAAAAAGTGCTGTGACATACAGACGGACGGACGGACGGACGGACGGACGGACGGACAGACGGACACAGGTCGCGATTGCAATAGGGTTTTGTATTTTAGTACAAAACCCTAAAAAATCATGAATGTAGGCCTTAATGAGTACAACAACAACAAATACATGAGAAGTCGAAATTCACTCAACTTTGTTAGTAATATTATGATTTATCGATTTTATGTTTTCTCGAATAAAATCTAAATGGTACCCTTAAATTCAATAAAATTTAGCTAAAAGATGACTATTTATAAGATTGATATTTTCTGAAAGTTTCATAAAGATCGAATAGTATTTAACGAAGTTATAGCGATTTGAATTTTCCCGTATTACTACGGAACAATATGCCCTGTATTACTATGGAAACATATGGCTATGGAGCCATATGCGCTTTTTACCGACTTAGAGACTACAGCTTTGCTAGGATTTGCATGAAAATTTCAGGAATGATAGATATCATGAGGATGACTACATACAATTGAAATAAGTCGAAGAGGCAGGAGAGAGCTCCTAGCAAAAGGGCTTTGTAGCCATTCTAGGATTCGAAAAAATAGGCCATGAATCGATGCTTACAGTACAAAGGAGTGGCCCCTGAAAAAAATTTCATGAAAGGTAGCCGATATGAGTATCAAATGAAAGTTCTCTATGAGAGCTTTTCAAAACAGTTCTTAAACTGACAGTTTTTGCTTCAGTGGGGGCACAGAGAGGGGGGGAAATACATGAAAAATGTGTTTTCTCCCTCGCAAATGGACACCCGTGATCTAAAAAAATCTGAAAAAATTATCAAGCGAAATATTTATGGGTATAATTTTAACAGATACCTCAGAATTAAAAAAATTATTTCAACTTAGTTAATAATAGTATGATCCTCGAACATGACGTGTTTCTAATTTTATTCGTTGCTGGTTACGGCATTTTGTAAGTTGAGTACAAAACCCTTCTGACATGAGCATAGGTCTGTCTACCCAACTTGTTTCAATATAATGTCGAATAAGTGCGGAATTTTCAAAAAAGTGGTCAACAAAGGCGATTTCGCAATGAAATGCGACAGTCTGTGTGGAAAATGGTTCCGCACAAGCTGCATATCAATGCCAGACACTGTCTATAATGCCTTGAAGGAGGCGGTAGATTGGTGTTTTTGGGTGTGCCCCAGTGAAAAAGCCACTGCCTCTAAGCTGCTAAAAGCAAAGCAATTAACAGCGAGTCAAAGCCAAGCTGAAATAATGGATAAAATTTCAGGTCTGAATGACACTAACAGAGAAATTGCAAAAAAACTAGAAGATCTGCAATCGAAAATCTCCAACAAATCAGTGCGGCCTGTTTCATATGCAGCAGCATTGTCCCAGAATCCAATAGGAGTAGCGCCGAAATATAATGGAGGGGTTATAATAAAACCGAAAGAAAGGCAAGCTTCAGACAAAACTATGGCAAGAGTTAAAGAAGCATTTAAGCCAGCGGCGGCTAAAATTCCGATTACATACAGCAGGGAAATTACTGATGGTGGCATTTTACTCAAAACTGAAAGTTTATCTAATACAGAGGCTCTTGTCAATTCATTGCAGGAATGCCTAGGTGATGCTTATAAAGTGGTTCCCACTAAGCAGATGATGCCTAGGTTAATAGTGCATGGATTGGAAAGAACATTTGAGAATGATGAGCTTTTGGATGAGATAAAGGCTCTCAATCCAGGTATTCCTGATTGCTCAATCAATGTAGTCAAGCACTGGCAAAGCAGAAAAACATCTAAATATTCATTAATCTTTGAAGTACCGGGAATTTCATACAAGCGATTGGTTAATACATTTGTTAATATAGATTTTAACTCATATTTTTGTAGGGCAGAATTCAGCATTAGAAGATGCTTGAAGTGTCAAAAATTTGGCCACTCTTCAATAAACTGCAGAAGTAGCATAGAGGTTTGTGCCAAATGTGCTGAGCATCACGACACAAGAAGCTGCAATTCCCAATCTAGTAAATGCTCTAATTGCCTGTCAGCAAAAAATAATCAAGTTTCTCATCCAGCATCTCATAAAGAGTGCCCTGAATATCTCAAGGCTATTAAAACGTTCCAAAGAAGAATCAATTATACATCTGAAAATGAATAAAGCATTAAATAAAAATATATTTTATGCTAACATTCGAAGCATTAGGAACAAGTTTGATGACTTTGAGGTGTTTTGTAACTCACATGAGAGTCTGGATATCATCATATTGAATGAAACTTGGATTTTTAGTGAGGAAGTTAGGTTATATAACGTAAATGGATTTCAGTCTATACATAATTGTAGGGATCAAAGTCCAGGTGGAGGAACTGCTATTTACATAAGAAACAATATTAAGTATAGAGTTCTTCTAGTAGATAATAGATATAATACGATAGTTATTTCCCTTCAGGATGAGAGGCAAAAAATAAAGATTGGAACGTATTATAGGGCGCCTAGTGAGAATGTTAATGAATTTATTGAATACTTAGATGATATCTATCAAAGTCATGAAAATTTGACGGTCATAGCTGATGTGAATATCGATACACTTCATAGCAACAGCATTAGTATGAACTATTTAAATATGTTAAATATGAATGGAGCACGGATGATTAACTATCAACCTACAAGAATAACGGATAACTGCTCTACACTTCTCGATCATATCGTTACTAACTTGAATACATATTCAGTAAACTTCTTGGTTAAATATGAGGTTTGGCCGGACTTAGACCATAGCGTCTTATTTGTTCCTGTTGAGGGAGTTAGAAAAGTGTTGATACCCATAACAAAAAAATGTTTACAGCTTAGATAGAGAAAAATTTTTTGAACTAGTAGATAGTAAATTTAAAAACTGCAACCATTGGTTACACATTTCGGAAATTATTAAAACCATCCAAAGCGCGAAAGAGTCAGCTACTACCGTCAAAATGATACGTACTAGAAGCAACACTTGGATTACTAGGGAAATAATTAGAGAAATTAGGAAGAAGCATACTCTATTTAAACGTATGAAGAATAAGTCAAATATAGATAACCATATTTTGAACTACAAGAAACAGAAAAATAGGGTTAACTCATTGATAAGAGCTGCCAAAAGAGAGTCTCTTGCTAAGCGAATTGCTTCTGCTGATGGAAATGCTAGAAAAGTATGGCAGACGCTTAATAATGAAATTTTGTCATCAGGTGGGGAAAGCAAACAAAATACTGATATTAGTGCTGAAATCCTTGGGGTACATTTCAGCTCTATCGGGAAAAGATTAGCCGATGAACTTGACCAAAAATTTAAGTTAATGAATTTTAATCGATATCAGATTCCGCTTAACGTCAAATCAATTTTCCTCGAACCTACATTCGATAATGAAGTTATATCAATTATAGCTTCACTAAAGAATTCATCTTCAGGCAGTGATGGTATTTCTGCTAGGGAACTTAAATTGATAAGAGAAATAATCGCCCCACACTTAGTCCTCGAGTTCAATGAATTTATGGCATGTGGTGAGTTCCCATCGGAATTTAGGGATGCAATAGTGATTCCTGCTTTCAAATCAGAATGTGTAAAGGAACCTTCAAATTATAGGCCTATTAGCCTCACGAACACTTTGAGCAAAGTATTTGAAAAGATAATTAATAGTCGGATCACTAGATTTATTAATGACTCATTAGGGTTTGATTTGAACCAGTATGGGTTTATTGAAAAAAGTAGCACAATATCTGCTACTACGGATGCCTTACAATTCATCAATAACGAACTGGATGACGGAAAATATGTTGCCGCAATATTTGTAGATCTAGCTAAAGCCTTCGATACGGTCGACCATGACATTTTGCTTTTGTGCCTAAGTGAATTGGGCATCAGAGGCCCTCCGTTGAATTCGATCGGCAACTTCCTGAGTAATAGAACTATTTCAGTTTGTGTTAACAAAGAAATTAGTTCTAAGTACAAGATTAACATAGGTGTCCCTCAAAGTTCGATACTTGGGCCAACTCTTTTCCTTTTATACATACACAACATCTATTTTTCCGGTTTGAAAGGGAAATACATTGTATACGCTGATGATACACTGCTTCTTTATTCAGATTCATCTGCGGATGCTCTTGAACAAAGAATTAATGCTGATCTTATATCTTACGGTACTTGGTTATTAGGGAATAAACTTACTATTACTACGAGTAAAACTAAACTTATGATATTTAAAAAAAAAATATGGTTGACATCTATTTAAATGTTAAAATCTATGAAGACAAAATTGAACGGGTTTCCTCGATCAAGTATTTAGGTGTTGAGGTAGATGAAAAGTTATCTTGGTCAAAGCATATTAGTAATCTAAAATCAAAATTAGTCTTCTGGATAAGAGTGTTCAGGAGTAGAAGCTATTTAGATATTGGTCTCAAAAGATTAATTTATAATCCACATGTTTTGCCTCAGGTAACTTATGGCATATTGAATTGGTGCCATGCGTCGGAATCGAACATTGACTCAATTCATAGAATGCTGAATAAGATTGTCAAGGCAATGCATGGTCTGGATAGGTTGACACCCAGTAATAGTCTTTATTTATTGACTAGAAAATTTAGTATTAGACAGTTGATTTTTATGGAAAAGGCTAAATTTGTATTTAAAATCAGTACTAATAGTTTGAAATCAGGTATAAAACTCATCAAACACAGAGATGTCCACTCTTACAATACGAGAAATAATGATTACCTTAAAGTATCACTTGCGCGGACAAATAGAAGACTCCATGATCCAGTAAGGCTGGCCATGGAATCTTATAACTCATTACCAACTGAGTTGAAGAATGTCAAATCATTTCCCATGTTTAAAAAACTTTTGAAAGAATACACTGCTAAGGTTTGGATGGGTTGAGCTTGCGTTTCTTTATTATATTTAGTTGAATTTCTTTACTTCTGTTTTAATTATTCAGTTCTTTAATTAGTCATCGTAGTTATTATCAACAATTTAATATCTTCCCTTATACCAGCAGCGTTCTGTTGCTGACTGGGAAGTGGGATATATGTGTAAATGATTTTCAAAAATAGAATTTGAACTGGTTTAACTGGATAATTCAAATATGAGCTTCTTCTTCTTCTTTTATGTTTAACAACTAATGATCTTTATAACAAGCTTTATGTCAAGTCCTTCTATCGCATATAAGTAGTTGTACAAGTCTTTTATTAGTAAATGTAAAAAAAAGCTAACAAATAAAAAAAAAATAAAATATATTTCTATATATATACTAATAATTTGTGATATTGTTAGTGTGGATTTGGAAAACCTTTCCTTAATCCTTTGTCCTGTTGGGAAGTGATGAACAAAGGAGGTGCTAATTGCTAGATGGTACCGGTGTTTCGCTGGTACTACATGAAGAAGCTCACTATCCACATATCTGATCCCATTGTCCATTGTATAGTTATTTTTCTTGGAAATAAGATTAGCTATATATAGGCCATAAAAAACATGGCCAATCGAGTGACAGGATGAAATTTATTTTAAGCCATGGAACAGGAAACTAACTGGAATGGCCCGATGGCAATAGAACACTACTTTTTGTTGTCATCATTTCTCTCTGTCGATAAGGAGAAATCTTCATATTATCATACTTTGAGGAACAAGATAAAACCGGAGTGGAAGTTCATATATCAAGGTTGTCGCAACAACCCCTGCGACCGCCTACCTAACTACATATCTTTTTGCACCTACCCTTGCGACCACGATTCCAAGCTCATTATGTGGAATCCAATATCGTCAGTGCCGTATACCAAGAAGAAATCTGTTTTCCCGTTTTCTAACGTAAGCCGTTGCAAATAAGTGAAACAAAAAAATGAGTAAAACGTGAGTCCACATCGCTCAGAATCGAATTGTAAAGTCCTCACCTAGTTATAAACTCCTGCCAAGAGCAGAAGTCTCATTAGAGCCAAATAATAAATAAAAGTGTTTTAAGTTATTGCAGAAAAAAAACCATCCGTAGAAGTGAAACAAAGTAAAGTAAATTGTTGGTACCAAATAAAGTTTTAAGTTTCACTGAAAGAGCTTATCTGGTTTTTATTTTTAGCTGCAAGGAAACCAAGAACTGTTGAGTTATCACATTTTGTTAAGCTTAGAACCATAATCTAAGGAGGTACGTAGTTCCATGTTTAAAATCTACTTTATGCAATCTATTCTCAATTAAATATTTGTGAGTGAAAAAATCAAATATAAAATATCTCAGTCATAATTTTTTTTGTTTCCTTATTTTCAAACATTATTGTTACATGCACGAATAATTTTGCGAGTTACTGTCGCAATTATTTTCACAATCGTTAAGAAGATCATGATCAACAAAACGAACGTACTCAAAAACCCATTAATCATGATCAACAAAACGAACATACCCGAAAACCTACCAAGCATCAACATCTGAAAGTGAGTCACTGCTCCATTCATTACGCTGCTCGAATGTTCCCGCTAATTCGCCAATGTACGAGAACTGGGTTGAATGACTAGAGACCCTATATAAAGGCGAGCTGAATGAATGGGGGGATTCATTAGAACCGCGATAGTAAAAACTGCGAAAGTGTGAAGCGAATAGAAAAACGAAATTGTTCGAGTAATAGAAAAGTGATTTTCGTTGATTGTGAAGTGATTTTAGAAGACAATTGCGATAGAAATTTATGGACATGTGGAAGTTAGACTTTTAATAGTGATAATTAAAATTGTGAAATAGTTAAATAAGTGATTGTGCATTTTTAAGCAATTAAATAAACTCTTTTAATTTAAAAGACATTGTGTTTTAACTTTCCCGGAACATTAAAATTATTGGCCGTGAACCATAACACTCTACAATGGTGTCGAGAAGTGAGAAAAAAAAACTTCGAAAGTGAAAACTTTTAAACATTTTTAAAGTGCACAATAGTGTGATTTAACGTGGAAACTGGTGGAGCTTAAGGAGGAGTTGGAACAGCGAAATCTGGCTACACAAGGCACGAAGGCCATAATGATTGCGCGCTTGCGTGACGCAATCGAGTCAGAAGGCGGGTATATGGATTCGGGTGAGCCCTCATATGCAGGAGAAGGCACAGAAGCTGGAGGTGACTAGCAACAATTCTTAAGCTTCCCGAGAAGTGATTTTATTTATGTACTCTTTAGATTCACCCCAGCTTTGTGGGTTGGTCAAAGCCAAGCTAACAGGACAAGCACGAAGTATATGGCATACTCACGCATACACTTACTTCTCAAGCTTTTGCACATGATGCAGTGTACCTACGAGAACCAATGTGCGAAGCGTTAGTATTGCTCGAGACATCGTCGTTTTCATCCACAAAAAAATACAGCCCAATCACACCTCCGGCATGAAAACTGTACCAGACAGTAATTTTTAGCGGATGCAACGGTGTCTCAAGAAGCACATGTGGATTTGTTGCTGACCAATAATGCATATTTTGCTTATTAACAAAGCCATTAAGCCTGAAATGAGCTACATCGCTGAACATGATTTTTCGATAATAGTAATTAATAGTAATTTTAATAATTTCCAAATATTGCTGGTTCAAGAACATTACAATGATAAAAATGTTGACTTTAACTAACGTTTTGACAGTGACAGTTTATTAAAATAGTTTAAGGGTGCATTTATATAAAGATACGAAATTGTTATGTCCCTAATGCAAAACCCTATACTCCATTCTCCCTTGTTGAGACTTCTCCGGAATCATGACCTTCTTTAGCCTCGTTCTTTTCCTGTTTCCTTTTAAATCTTTGTTGCGCAATGTTTTCCGTTAAATCTTTTTGAAATTTGCTTCTTCTATAGTTTCGTTTTAATTTACAGTTTATGTATTTACATTTTATTTTCTTTTTTTACTTTATTTTCAAATGGACTCTCTAGTTATTGTATCACTCTATAATTGGAGCTTACCCTGTAGAGGATTAGTAAATGAATAGACTCAAATAAGTAAATAAGCGTATTAATGTTTCATACATGCAGTACAACATTTTTATGAGGCAGAATATGTCGTTATGCAGAGTATGAGATTTAATAAATTGAAGGAAAAATTTAATTGCATTCAATCGCGTTTACTGTCGTAATACGAGGTGAGTTCACTTTTAAAATTTCGCGGGCTACGTACATTTGATTATCGATTTTTTTTTTGTTTTTTATTTACAGTTTTATATTTGCAGTTTATGTTTAGTTTGTTTGTGAGAGGCATAATGATTAGAAGTGTTTTGCGTGCTCGGCGATTTTTTGCTATCGAAAAAAATGGATCAAAGATCAAGAAGTTTTTGGCCAAAAACAACACCACAATCATGCCTCAGCCACCATATTCACCGAATTTGGCCCCATGTGATTTTTTCTTGTTATTAAAACTGAAGAGACCTATGAGAGGAGTAAAATTTGTAAGGATTGAGGAGAGAAAGACTGCATCGCTGGAAGAGCTCAAGGCTATACCGAAAAGTACTTATGAGAAGTGCTTCGAGGGTTGGAAGAAGCGTTGGCACAGGTGTATTGATTAGTTTGAAGGGGAAGACATAAATATTGACGAATAAATAAATCATTTTTCCTAAAAATACAAAGTCACCTTACTTTTTGAATCCACATCTTATGAGCATTTATGCTTGACCGATATGAGATTGTCTCCATGTCATGTTAAATATTCCGATCAACTGTTAAAATTCAATCCAAATTACTGAAAAAATATCCAATAACTTATGTTGGTTTTAATTTAGGCTTATGAATGTGTCTGAATTCCTATTCTTTTGGTAACAAAACCTCCAGCTAAGGATTAGGTCTACAAATACATCCAGTCAAACAGCATTGGATGTGAATGGTACTTAGATAGGTGACCACCTGATACAACAAACACTGTTAGCACGTATGTAAATGGACCCATCCTATATCTTCTTGCCTATTACAGACTCATTTGAAACTGTCATTCTACCTATCTACCTGGTCAACAGCATGATATTCTATAACTTGTGGTGCTTCGAAATTAAGCGCTATTATATATATATATATATATATATATATATATATATATATATATATATATATATATATATATATATATATATATATGTATATGTGTGTGTGTAAAGATTGGTTTATAGATTAATTCAAATTCACTTTATTTTAGTAATTAAATTATTGCGAAAAAGATTTACAATAGATGTAAGATGTGAAAGGTTAAACCACGTCCACGCTCTATGGAGGTTGGATACCAACTGCCCGGTTCGTAGTATCTCGTTTGACAGTCGTATTTCATTCCACACTCGGTCATCCATATTACTCATCTGCGTCTTGTGGTGGAACGGTGAGGTCGTCATTGTCGTCGAATTCGGCCCATAGTTTCATCCTGTCTGCGCTCGTATTGGTAACCTTTGAGCCTTCGTGTTCGCCAACCTTCTGCACGCCATAACGATCGAATCCCTTGATTGAAACAAGCCGATAGGGACCAAGAAACTTTGGTCTGATCTTCAGTCCCGTACGAAACTGCACTCGCTCCATCGCAACCAGGTCCCCAACTTTGTAGATGGTAGCTTTCTTTCGCTTCTTGTTGAAATTTCTCGAATTTTCATCCTGCATCTTCGCTATAGCCTATTTCGCCTGCTTGCGTAATTCTGCTCGAGCTTCGTCATACTGTTGGGATATAACTTCCTCTAAAATCTTCATAAGCTGAATGTCCTTTCCAGAATTCATCTTAGTACCGACCATTAATTGAAATGGTGACATTCTTATCGATCGATGATACATAGAGTTAATAGCTCTCTGAATATTTTTTACATTTTTGAACCATTCATAAGGTGCGTCAATAGAATACTTCGTAAGTGCCGATATGACAACCGCATGAAGACGCTCGATCTGCCCATTTCCCCTAGGCACGCCGGTAGTCACAAAATGCAACTCAATATCGTGGTCGGTGCAATACTTCTTGAAGTTTTGCGATACAAATGCTCCTCTTCGGTCGGAAATTGAATGAAGAGGACAACCAAACGATTCAGCAATTACCTCCATCTTCTGCAGGACTTCATCGCACGCAAGTGTTTTTGTCGGGAAAAGCCAACAAAATTTTGTGCATCCATCGATAACAGCCAAAATATAACGATAACCTTTCTTCGTGTCTTGCATAGGGCCCAGATGATCGATATGGAACGCAGCGAGGGGGACATCGCCTTTCGGAATCGGGTACAAAAATCCATCTGCTTTGCCTCGTTTTCTATCGGATAAGATGCATCTCACACAACAGATCGGGGATATAAAACTCTTGCAGCATATACTTCATTTTCTGCAAACGAAAATGCCCTTTTTTGTGGACTTCCCGAACTAGTGCTGCTATCATTAATTCTGGAACGACAAACAAACTATTATTATTTGAAATTTTACATAAAATACCATGATGCATCGTATAATTTTTGTAAGGCTTATCTATCAGTATTTCGATGATAGGTAGCAACGCCTCGTCACTATGTTGTGCTTCGCTCAATCGTTTTAGAATGTCATCATTTTGTATCATCATAACAACCGGATTGGGGCTTAAGGCATCGCCATGTCGCATGCCAGTTCCAGCACGGTGCTCCACTTCAAAATCGAACTCTTCAAGCAGCATGACCCATCTGGCAACCCGCGTCGCCAAATCCTTCTTTTCCATGGTGCATTCAACGCTTTACAATCGGTGACAAGTTTGAAGCGCTGTCCAATCAGATAAATCTTAAACTTCTTCAATGCTTCGACGACAGCCAACACCTCGAGTTCGTAGCTTGAATATTTTTTCTCAGGTTCGGTCATAGACTTGCTCATATAGAAAACAGGATGCATCGAGTTGTCTTCCGCGTCCCTCTGGAGAAGAACCGCTCCATATCCTTGTTTGCTGGCGTCAGTATGTAACTCTGTAGTAACGCCATATTTGAAGATTTGCAGCGCAGGATTTGATGTCAACGCATTTTTCAAGTCGTGTACGGCTTCCAGCTCAAGTTATCCTAAATCGATGATAGCTCCCTTTTTCGTAAGTTCGGTCAACGGTCGCGCTCGTGTTGCGAAATTCGGAATAAATTTCCGAAAATATCCGGCAAGTCCAAGGAAGCTTTGTAGTTGCTTCAACATCTTTGGAATCGGGAAATTAATAACGGGTTTTGATTTACCGATCGACGCCTTGACGGTTCCTTTTGAAATTCGATGGCTTAAGTATTCTTTTTCTTCCTGCAGGAATCGGCATTTACTCCATTTTATATTCAGTCCATTATCAGCAGCCACTTTTAGGGTTCGTTTTAAACTAATTAATGGTCCGTGAGGGTACAACGATGTCGTCAATGTAAATTATTACAACATTTTCGCGAATCAGCTCTCGGAATGTATAATTTATAAACTTTTGAAATACGCTGGGCGAATCGCATAGTCCAACTGGTACCTTCGTGAACTCAAATTGTCCGATTTGAGTGACAAACAATGTGAATTTGCGACTCTCTTCATCCACCGTCACATGGAAAAAGCCATTTTCAAGATCAAGGGTACTAAAAAATGCTGCATCTCCAATTTTGTCGATTTGGTCTTCAATCACCGGTAGCGGGTATCGATCTTTGTAAATTTTCTTATTGATGGCTCGGTAGTCTATACACAATCTGTGCTTGCCGTCCCTTTTCCTTACCAGAACCACTTGACTTGCATAATCAGAGACACTTTCGCGTAAAACTCCGTTTTTCAACCAAGACTCCACTTGTTCGTCGATTATCTTTCGTTCGGGTGGCGAAAATCTTCTTGGCGGACGATAGATCGATTCGTTATCAATTACAGCGATTTTCATATTTATCGGCGATTCTTTCGGTTGTGTCGGTGAATATTTCGAGATAATATTTTTAACTTCAGAATGAACCTGCATGTTGCAAACGTCTGCACTAAGTTCATCTTCGTTCAACGCTTCCGTGTTTATTTGCGCGAGAAAACATTCTATTGGGTTGCATGCTTCATCCATCGATTCTTTACTATCAGGCTTTGCATCGGCTTTCGTAATAGTCATTTTACCATTGCGAATTTCCACTATGGCGCTAGCGAGTAGATTCATTCCTATGATGACGTCGAGATTAACACTCATGTTGTCTACTATGTTGAACTCGATATTTTCGAATAAGATACCGTTAATTTTCACATCGACAGTACACAGCCCATGCGTAATGATACTGGAACCGAGACCCGTTAACGTACAACGCGAAGATTCTGGCTTTATTTTACTGAGGCACGACTTCTTTACAATGCGCACGTCGCTTCCAGTATCGATAAAACCGAAAAAAAGCCACCTCGTTAATTAATACAGAACAATATGATGGTCCAGACTTTCGTATGCAATTGGTTGCCTTTCCAATCGGGCAATCAGTGCGTTTGTGACCAAAAAGATTGCACCCGAAACACTTTGGGCCTTTCGTCTTGTCCGGAGAACCATGCCATTCGTGGTCAGATGATCCGCAATTGTAACAGTATCGTGATTTCTGCATTGCTTCGTTTTTTCCCGTTTTTGGTTTCTTTACGTTGAGGCCACTTGGAACTTCGGGATCGCTTTTCGTTTGTTCGTATGTTAAGAGTTTTTCTTTGAATTCCGCTGTCGCTTTCGCGCCGTATAAAATAGTCTTATTCACTTTCGAGTCTTTAATGCCATCGATCACATACCGAAACACCGAGACATCTTCCACCTGTGCATGACTGCCTATTTCAAGCATTCGGTACAAGTATTCACGGTACGATCCATTGTTCCGTATTTTCTCCTCTCGAAGCCTCTGGTGAAATTCGCAACTAGCTATCTTTGCTTTAAACTCTTCGATTAGGGCACTTTTTAGTTGGAAATAGGACTCCGGTTTTGCCTCGCAGTCTACGAACATTCGAGCCACGCCTGACAGCGATTTTTTAAGGAATACGAATTTTTGAATTTCCGTCTATCTAAATGCGGTTGCATACGCTTCGAATTCGTTCAGATATGCTACCACATTCATATTCTCGCCATGAAATTTGCGAATCACGCTTTCCACATCATGCATGTTAAAATTTGATGCGCGATCGTCGCCGCCTCTCATCGTTTCCAACACGTCCACGCTGCATCACTGCGTTGCAGTGACCTACGATGCCGCGCACTCATTTCGGTTATAGCAAAAGCGAAATGTTCGATCACCGTTATCACTAACTGCTTTGTTCTTCTGTCCGTTTTTAGGGTTTTGTAAAATAATTTTACAAAACCCTTCTAAAATCGCGTCCTGTCTGTCCGTCTGTCTGTCCGTCCGTCCGTCCGTGTGTCACAGCAGTTTTTCTCGGAAACTACTTAAGCTAGAAACATCAAATTTTGTATGTAGGTGTAAAGTGGTGTTCTCTTTAAAGTTCGAATACAAAAAAAAATTTTATAAGGTATTTAAGGGGGGTCTCCCCATATAGGGGAGTGACCCCCCGAAAAAAAAATTTCATTGAAGGTGGCCGATATGGGTATCAAATGAAAGGTCTTGATGAGAACTTTTCAAAACAGGTCTTTGTTTGGCAAAGTTTGCTTCGAGGGGCGCACAGGGAGGGAAAATACACGAAAAATTTGTGTCCCCCCCCCCTCGCGATTGGACACCTGTGATCCGAAAAATCTGAAAAAAATCAGGAATGTAGGCCTTGGTGAGTACAACAACAACAAATACGTTAGAAGTCGCAATTCACTCAACTTTGTTAGTAATAGTATGATTTATTGATTTTATGTTTTCTTGAATAAAATCTTAACGGTACCCTTAAATTCTATGAAATTCAGTACATAGATGACTATTTATAAGGTTGATCTATCCTGAAAGTTTCATAAAGATAGAATCATATTTAGCGAAGTTATAGCGGTTTGAATTTTCCTGTATTACTATGGAACAATATGCGCTGCATTTATTACTATGGCAACATATGGCTATGGAACAACATGCGCTTTTTACCGACTCAGACACTACAGTTTTGCTAGGATTTGCATGAAAATTTCAGGAATGATAGGTGTCATGAATATCTTTGCGAATTGGTTCAGCTAGTGGTATCAGTAATCGTAAAACAAAATGGTGGCTGTTTTAAATGCGAAGATTGAATAATTTTGAGTTATTTTTTCCCAACTTCAACGTTTAAGGTGCATGCTTTGAACACTTGATTCAATTTAATGAATGACTGAAGATGAGTACCTACAATTAATACTCATAAGCGAAGCAAGTCAAGGAGGCGGGAGGGAGCTCCTAGCAAAAGGGCTTTGTAACCATTCTAGGATTCGAAAAAATTGGCCATGAATCGATGATAACAGTACAGGAGAGTGGCTCCTGAAAATAAAAATTCATCAAACGTAGCCGGTATGAGTATGAAATGAAATTTTTCATGGGAGCTTTTCAAAATAGTTGTTAAACTGTCAGTTTTTGCTTCAGTGGGGCACAGGGGGGAAATACATGAAAAATGTGTTTCCTCCCTAGCGAATGGATATCTGAAATATTTATCAAGGGAGATATTTATGAGTATAACAACAAAAAAATCTCAGAACACGAAATTCGTTCAACTTTGTTAATAATAGTATGATCTTCGAATTTCATATTTTCTCCAATAAAATCGTTTCCTGATTTTATTCGATCTGGTGACTGCATTTTGTAACTTGAATACAAAACCCTTCTGACATGACCGTAGGTCTGTTTACCCAACTCGTTCTTTATTTCGCACGGCACACGCGTATTTAATTACTATTTATTTATCGGTAGCTCTGTTCACAATCGCGGTTGAGCCCCCATGTAAAGATTGGTTTATGGATTAATTCAAATTCACTTTATTTTAGTAATTAAATTATTGCGAAAAAGATTTACAATAGATGTAAGATGTGAAAGGTTAAACCACGTCCACGCTCTACGGAGGTTGGATACCAACTGCCCGGTTCGTAGTTTCTCGTTTGACAGTCGTATTTCATTCCACATATATATATATATATATATATATATATATATATATATATATATAGATATATATATATATATATATATATATATATATATATATATATATATATATATATATATATATATATATATATATATATATATATATATATATATATATATATATATATATATATATATATATATATATATATATATGTGTGTTAATTTTTGTCAACATATTTAAGTCAAATGATCATTTAGGCAATACAAACTAAACTCGAGAGCAAATAAAAGACACAACGAACTTTTAAAATAGTCAATTCAACTTTATAAACATTTTTTCATTCTCTGACACATTGAGGTTGTCTAGAATTAGCCTATTTTTGAGAATCCACTTATACAGATCTGACAACTCTCAAACTTCTACTACTGCTAAATAAGTGCGGTTTCCTATATTCAATCTCGAAGTGAGGTAGAGATAACCTAATTTCAATTGGCAATACAGTTTCCTTAAGGTAAAAATATGGCACTCTAAGCATAAAGTGTAGAAGGTCTGACATAAGCATACATACGTATAGCAGAAATGGCGTTATACGTTAAGAAAGATGAAGGTAGGTAAAAAAATATTCACAAGCCCGAAAAAGGAAGAGTGCATCTAAATTAAAAAAATACTAATTAACTGTACATGACACATTTAAATGCTTTCTAATCTTTTACCATTAATAATCAAAATGACCTGACAACCATTAACTCTTTTCTGTCTGCATTAAAATGAAAGCCAATGAACTCGGAGTGAATGTGATTGCAAAAGAGAATTCCTTCTACGATAAAAACTAATTTAATACACACATGCATTCACGCCTGCATTTATTACTAATTAATTATGTATGCAAACCAACGACAGAAAAGAAGTCGAATTTCTTCTTGCATGCGGTCAAAGCACCCAATAAAATATATCTAATTGATATAATATTTTTTTTTTCTCGCCCAGATAAATGTCTGCATAATTGTGCCAAATCAAAACAAATGCAGTCATTCGCATATGAATGCACATGTACGAGAATTAACATATGACCGCATATGTGGCTGTGTTTTTCAGAAGAGATGAATGAGTTTTTGAAATAATTAACTTGAACTTGATATTCGCACAATGAAGGTTGAACTAAACTATCTATAGAAGTTCAATGAAGCTTTGTGTGAATTCAAGCATTAATTAGTGTGTGGCGTGAAAAAGAGAATGTATTATTTTTTGATCGGGCTGTTGTGTGCGATAATGACTTGGTCACTTATGAAATTTTCAATGCCGTGTAGGAAATTTTCAAAATTATTTGATGAATAATCAAGGATAATTGCGCTACTGAGAAACCTTCGATTCTATCAACAGAATTACAAAAGGAAGCATTATATAGATTTTTTTTTTGATAAATGATCGATTAAATATTGATTAAGCTGAATTCAAATAACGTAGTTTTCATTAGATATTTTCAGATGCTTTGACCCTTAACACTAATTGAAAAAAAAACTCATTGAGCGTTTATATCATTATTTAAGCAACTTTCTAATTGAAAACCACTAAGAGGCTAATGACTTTGGACGAAAACTTTTGGGAATGAAAGTCTTGAGTATTTTAAATGACTTAAATAATATTTTGAACATCTTACAACACAAACCAGGACTAAATCCAGTAAATGATTTTTTAATTACGGACAGATCCAAATCAAGTCGAATCGAATAAGTACAGGGTGCGTACGGTATTTAAGGACATGCATAAATGTGACTCCAACTTCGCGAATTTTTTTTTTTAATTTTTTTATTCCTTTTCAGATAAGAAATGGCGGACTACAGCATCACTCAAGAAATGGAGAGACATGCTGTCATCGTCGCTATATGTGCGAACCATACAGATTTAGAGATCTCTAATTTTCTTAATTGCGCTCATTTATTCGTGCATAAGGTTCTCCGTGAATCGGAAGCATCAGGGGGCGATACAGAATCGGTTGCAAAACGCAAAAAGCACGAACAACATTCTGACACTGTCCGATCTGCAGAATTTTTAGAGCAAGTCCAAGCGATCATAGACGAGGACCATTGAAAATCAATGAGGGTCTTCCGAGAGAGCTTCATGTTTCTGAACGCCTTCTTCGTTGAGCTGCCCACGAAGACCTTCCGTACAAGTCTTATGTGACGTGCAGAGGACAGTTCATGTCGGAATGAACATGGGAACAGAGAGTTCAAAAGACCAATCGCAGAAATGATAGATGGCTATGTTCAAATCCTACGGAGGTTCCTGTTGCTATGCACACAAAATTTCCAGCCACTGTTATAGTTTTAGGTGTTGTCAGCAACGAAGGACATGATATGCCACCACACTTTTGGAGAGGTTTTGGCGACGGTAGTGAAACCCTGGATAGACAATGTAACCGGAGGCAGACCATACATTTTTCAACAAGACATTGCTTCTTCACATAAAGCAATGGCGACACAAGATTGGATGGCCGAAAATTTTCATGACCACATAACACCGAACCTATGGCCACCTAGCTCCCCAGACCTTAATCCTTTGGATTATTACGTATGGAGCGTAGTTGAGCGTGAGACCAATATGCGTCCTCATAACACCACTTCTTCGCTGAAGACTGCTCTTAATGCCGTTATGGTCAATATGAACAAGGAGCATTTGATTCGGGCATGTAATCGTTTCCGGACCCGGATCGAAGAGGTTATTGCTGCTAATGGCGATTTTATTGATGAATTTATAGCCATATATTAATTTAACGTTGTATAAAAAAAATGTCCTAAAATTTCATTAAATTTTGTTAAAAATACAAGCTAATTAATTTTACTCTCAAGTTGTCCTCAAATACTGTACGTACCCTGCATATTCATACTAGAATGGCTTTGTATCAAACCCATGAAATGAAGACATTTACGAGTACCTTAATTCATTGATGTTTAAAGATAGCCATGATATGTCAATTTTTTGATATTTTTGTGAAAACCCCATCAAACCCCATTGTTTGGATCTATGAGAAGGGTATATAGTTATAGATATTAGAGAAGAAAAATGTCGAAACCACCTTCTTCTAACATTTTTCTTCTCTAATAATTTTTCAGAAAAATTATTATTCAAAATATGCAACTCATTTATATGTAGCTGCAAACAATTCCATAAAAAGTAATTTAAAAAGCTATCGGAGCCATCCGAAAGAGTGATCGATATCCGCGCGACGTTAGATAAAGCTTCAAATGTAGAGCAAATTTGTCGTATAGATTTACATTAAATTGATGTGAAAAGGGTGAAATGATCCAATTAAAAAAAAAGTTTAGCTAATTAACCATACAAATTTATTCAATAAAATATGAAATCCGATCAGATTGTTATTAAAAAAGGCTGAGTTGATTGCAACTACTCAGATATTTGTTGCCCCCCCTTCTACACATAAGGTCCTACCTCTGTAATTTTTTTGTAATTTTCTATCGATAGGTGGCCAATCGGCACATTGTTCGTGTACTCTCTTTTAACTGCGGACTTTGACTCTGATAATGTAGTCATTACCCTTGCTATAAAACATCGCGCCAAGCGCTTTAATTGTATACCCCACTCGACCGTTGCCAGTGAAAAAACATTTTTAAGGGTCACATTCGTAGTTGAAATTTTTTTAATTTTATTTATATATTTACTTTTTTTTGACTCCGACACTTTTTTTAAAACTAACAATCCTAAGCTTGCTACGATGTTTACTGACTCTAGCTAATATCGTATCTGAGAAAACCTTTTGAGGCGCACGGAGGCAAACCGATGGACACACAGGGACTTTGATTTTAATAATGTGTTTTAAATGTTTTTTACTAAACCTGAAATATACAACAGTAGAGATTGTTCTTTTAATACCATTAAGGTGAAGGTTTTGTACGTATGTAAATAGGAAGCCTAGCCTGCTTGCACCTCATTGAAAAGCCCAAGATTTTTCTTTAAATTGCATGGTTGAACTGGTAAAAAGTCAGTCTAAAAAATAATCTGGGCTAAGATAAGAGGCATAACCGGCAATGACGATATCAAACAGAATTTTTGTAGACTGCGTTCTTTGGCTAAAAAAAGAGCTCAAAACGGTCATGGAAAATCAATTCAGCAGTTTAGAGAGTTCCTTCCTGACAAATAACGCTAAGCCCTTTTGGTCCTACGTCCGATCTTTTAAATCTTCCTCTACCATCCCCCATACTGTTAAATGGAATAACACTGAAGCCTCCTCCCCACAGAATATTTCAAACCTGTTTGCTAGATTATTTTCCTCTACTTTTTCCTCTTATGATATACTGCACTCCTCCATAAACTCATTTCAAACTTGTCCAGCATCAATTACATCCTACTCAACTGATTCTCCAGAAGTTGAATCCCTTATTAACTTGCTCGATTTTTATGTTAGTCCTGGTCCCGATGGATTGCCAAATATATTTGTGAAATCACTTTGTTTCTCTTTGTATTTTCCTCTATCTTTTATATTCAATCTTAGCACTAGCACCTTTTTTACGTACTGGAAAGATGCAAATGTTGTCCCTATCTTTAAAAACGGTGACCCATCAACTGTTTCAAACTATCGTCCCATATCACTCCGCTCCTGTTTCTCTCAGCTGCTGGAACAACTTGTACACAACAGGCTTCTTGACTCATTGAGATCAATTGTCAAACCACAGCAACTGGATTTTCGAAGGGTCGTTCGACTTCCTCGAACTTGGCTGAGTTCGAGGATTATATTGCAAGAGCTCTAGATAAATAGCTACAAGTTGATGCAATATTCACGGACTTCTCCAAAGCTTTTAACTTTGCGAACCATGTTCTTCTCTGTCAAAAGTTAGCTTTGCTCGGCATATCCGGTTCCCAACATTCTTGGATTTCATCCTTTCTATTCTCTCGTTCATGTCCTGTTCATCTCCTTTCCATTCAATTCTACATCTGGTGTCCCTCAAGGGTCGGTCCCTGGACCTCTTCGTTTCTTACTGTTTATCAATGATCTCTCCTTTGTAATTTACTCTTTTTGTCTCCTGTATGCTGATGTTTCGAGGCATTCCGGGTAATAAGATCCCTTGAAGATTGTTAGCAGCTCCAAAATTATCTCTTTAACCTCTATAACCGGTGTAATGCAAATTCCGTTCGTATCAATATTTTAAAATGACTTTTACTCTGAAAATTGTTCCTTCAACTTACAATTACACCCTATGTGATGTTTTTCTCTCCTCTGCAGATTCATGCAAACATCTTGGTGTTATATTTGATCCCAAGCTAGAATTCAACGTCTTTGTTTTCAGCATAATCAACAAGGCATCAAAAATTTTTAAGTTTTATTGTGCGACATTTGCACAAGTTTGCAAATATTGCAACCACTATTCACCTGTTTACATGTCTTGTCCGCCTGCTTCAAGAGTACTGCTCGGTAGTATGTTCTCCTAGAAACTTATATCTTGTGAGCTCGCTAGGAGCTATTCAGCGTAAGTTTGCTTGCTTTTTGTTTATCAAATTCGACTTAACCTATGAATCCTATGAGCATCGTTTAAACATAATTTGTCTACCTTCTCTATCGTCTCGTAGAGCCTTCTTAGATCAAAGTTTCCTTTACAAGTTGTATCACCAACAATGTGCTTCCACTCTTAGCGAAGACTTGCACTACAGACAGTATGCGCATCCTAGTCGGTCTAATAGCATTCTCGAGTTTCCGCACGCCCGGACAGATTTATATTTGCAGTCAATTCCACCGTGGATCGTCAGAAAGCATAACAACGTCGAGCTTGGTTCTCTTTTCACGTCCTACTTGGTTTTCAAAAATAAATTGAAGACGCTACTTTTTTTACATTGCGAAATATTTCCTTATCACTCAATTTTTCAAACGTTCATCTAACCTCTTATTTCACTTCTTACATATTATAATTAGTATTCTTAACTTATAAATGTGTCTTACTTTAAACGATATTTAATTGCCCAAGTCCATTTTGTGATTTGATTTTTAGCTGGAAAATGGATTTAAATAAATACATAAGACACCGGCCAGTGGGTCCGATACGTTATTCCGGCAGCCAGAGCACTCCGCGGTATGAAAATTAAGTAATGAGATCCCCTTCCCCGGCATCCTTCCCCTCTTCATTGATATATTTACCATTGTTCTAGCTGGTTTAATTTGCCTGTTGTGTCGTGTGTTGGTGGTGCTCGTCACGAAAATGAAGAAACGAAATCAAGAGCAACGCGTCACGAGAAAATTTTGCGCCAGATTCGGCGAACTAGCTTCGGAAACGTACGCTAAAATTGTAAAAGTGCAAAGTGATAGTGCTCTTAGTCGTGCTCAGATATTTCGATGGCATAAAGAGTTTAAGGAGCGGCGTGAAAGCGTGGAAGACGGGGCGCGGAGCGGGAGACCAGTCGAGGTGCGGACTGACAAGCATGCGCAGCGTGTGCGTTTCCTAATCTATGAAGATCGGCGTTTAACAGTCTACTATTGCAAAGTACTCGAAAGATTGCGAAAATGAGTTAACAGGGTGCGCCAAGACATAGCTCGTAGCTGGATCCTTCCTCACAACAACGCGCCGTGCCACACCACCATCAGCGTGTTCCAGTGTTTGGCCTTTAAGGGGATCGCTGTGTTACAACAGCTGCCTTATTTGCCCGATATGTCATCCCGTGACTTTTTTTGGTCCCTAGAATAAAACCGTTGGTCAAAGGAACCTATTTTGAGTCGATTACAGACATCCAGGCAGCCGTAACGAGAGTACTCGCGGACATCCCAGTCGAAGCGTTCCAGAAATGTTACGAAGCATAGAAGACGCGATGGAATCGTTGTATAGCTGCCCAAGGGGACTACTTTGAAGGGGATGGCAGAGTTGTAAAATCATTTTTAAATATACGGTTTTCATGGAATCAGTTTCATTACTTAATTGTCAAACCTCATAGGTCGCATACTGAGTCCAAAACGCGGGCATGCAAAAACTTGTTGGTTGTTAACGATAGGACTTGGATAATGTTGGTATGGTTGTTAGAGGACCAGAGAAAGGAAAAGACTGTGAACCTCTTTTAAATGTGTTCAAAACAATAACAAATGTGATCTTTGGGCAAAAAGCCGAGGTGAGATAAATGCTGAAAACCGTAATTCATTGATATCGTTAGCTATCATGGTTTAATATCATGTGGAAAGACCGCGTAAAAACAAAATTTTATAGTGAGGAGAAAAACTAATAAGGCCTATGCAGTGAGCACTCTTTGTTTTTCTACAGATTGGTGTGACTTGTTTCTGATAAACGGAGAAGGACTTCCCTGTGACTGCAGAGCATAGACTTTGTTTAAAAATTAAGCAATCGATATGCAACCCTAGCTGGGAATTGTCAAAAACACTGAAATAGTCAGAACAAAATCAAAAATGATACAGAAGAAGAAAACCGAAGAATCTCCATGAGCTCTCCATTTTTCGGTTCTATTTCCGCTCATAACTATTAACCATGTCATTTACTAAATCTTAACTTTTGCAGTGTGATACCTGTTGTTATTGCAAAAGTGATACCTGTTACCCCCCCTTGCTAGAGAGCGCCGCTTTATTTACCTACGTCGAAACGAGGACGCAAGGGAGATGGTTGTTCGCGGGAAGAGACAGCGCTCCCTCAACGATTGGCGGCAGTCTTGAGTGAATTGCACGAAGGAAAGGTGAACTGCGCATCTCATCCCGTGTGTGACACCGCGGCTGAATCAAAGACATGGTGAGACTGACTTCTATTTGATCCAGCTTTGGAGCGGGCATGGGTGCTTTCAGTCTTACCTGCACAAGATTGGTAAATCACGGTCCCCCGACTGTCGATTTTGCCCAGGAGGGGAGGATCATGCTTGCCACATATTTGTTGCGTGCACAAAATGGGACAGGCTGCAAAGGGACCTCTACAGGGAGACGAGAAAGCTCACCTCAGATAGTATAGTCACGATGATGCTCGAATCGGTTGACAAATGGAGACCGGTAGCCCCAAAAGATAAAAAAGAATTACAGCAGCCAGGGGCTTTGGGGCTGGGGGATCGCTTGACTCCCGCTAGAATAAGTATCCCCCTACTTGAAGGCGTCTCATGGCGTGAGAAAACGAGACCTCGCCCAAAGTAATGTGTCAAACGGTTTTAGGCTGGGTTCTCGAGTTGATAGGAAAGTGGTAAGTGGATAGCCCAGTCGCTTGCGAGCATGGGACTCCAACACTTTGTGTGTAAATGACATTCACCTCCCAACCACAAAAGAATCTTTGCAGTGTCTATGTAAATTCCAAACTCAACGATCAACTTCCTGTCGTTGTTTATCAGAATGTCCCTGGCGGTGTAAAACCCTTTGAATCTATTAGAGAAGTCAAAGTAATTTCTACTTGTTCTGCATATATCACATCTGAAAAATTTGTGATCAAGATCGTCCACCTTATCGCAGAGCTTGCACATTTCAGAATCTACCCATTTTGTCTTAAAAAATCTCAAGTTGTAAAATCCTTTATTAACCAGAACTTATGGCAGGGCTACTGATCGCCAGGGTATAGAACCATGGTTTTTCGCCTCTCAAGTGGTTGGCTCTTTTAGATCTAAAGTTTGCACAGCAAACGCTTCCAGATTGGTACTTAGATTGACTTGCCTATATTTAATATCCTTACGTAGAAGAATACCGGCTCCCCCTCGGATGTCGTTCTCTCTTAGTTTGCCTACAAAGACGTAGTTTATGATTACTTAGGACCTCTTGAAGGAGTGCACAGGCATAGTTTTGCCTAACTAGGTATATTTTTACATTGTTCTTAAGTTTTGTTAGACTCTAGAAGTTTAGTTGTAAAATTTGAAGCATATGATTTGAAAGCTATGATCATGATTTCCACCTGGTCCAGGGGTCCATGTATTCCAGTTTATTGGTTTTGTATACAAACCTCGATAAATATATTAACACATAACAGAATGAATGAATACAAAGATAAATATGTAAAAACTAAATTGAAAAGATGCGTAAATATATATATGAACGGTAATACAAATGAGAGTCTGCAATAAATAAATTAATGAGTAAAAATATGTTTGGTTAAATATATAACTGTGTAAGTAAATAGCTGTATAAATATATAACAAAATAAAAACATAAAAATTTGAAAAATAAATGAATAAGTAAACAAATACATCATAAGAAAAAAAAATCAATGAATTAATTCATGTATAAAAGAATAAACTGTAATAGAATAAATTGAAAGCTGACTATTATGTCATTGTCTCCAGCTGCCCATCTAGCACCGCTGTTCCCTCTTTTCCTACAATATTATTTGCAAGGGTGGTTAAGCCTTCTACTAGCTTCTTTAATAAGTCTGAGTCCACTTCCATGCTAGCACGGTCGAGAGATAGTAGGAGGTTTTTAAATTCTTCGTTGATCCTTTTTATTTCTGGAGTTTTCTGCGAATTTTTGCGTATCGGTTTAGTTTCCAATTGTATTGTTTCTATAGAGTTTTTCATTAGGGACTTAATGAACGCACTCTTAAACTTTTTTAATTAATTGTCAATCTCAAAATGCTGAATAAGGTCAGCATTTTTACCAAGGTAAAGTTTACGAACCAGCAACGTTTGTAAATTATTGAAAACTACTACCAATATCCTGAGTTGGTGGTCGCAACTTTAAGAGCGCTCACTTCAATTTTCGGCCGTAATAAGCGTCTCACCCGACAGGTTGTGCGTGCTGTACTAGATAAGTACCGAGTCCGAATTTTCACTTTTGGACGTTCCGGTGCCAAAAAAGGTCATACCGCTCGAAGCGAAGGAAATATCGCAGCCGTAAGTGCCTCGATTCAAAATGAGCCAAATCAGTAGATTCCACGTCGTTCTCAAGAATTGGGCATCACTCAACCGACACTATGGCGTATTTTTCGAAGAAAATCTTGGATGAGTTAAGCAGATGGTACTAAATTAGGTCAGGCACTAAGTAAGACCATTTAGTAAATTAGGTCAGGTAGAGGAATATCATGTTTTTTTGGTTGTTGAATGTCCATTTGTTCTGTTTCATCTTGTTGCCCGGCGTCTTATTGCTCTTTTAAGCTTTGATGGCGGAACAAACTTTATCCAGAGTTGGTGGCGCCAAAGTTCTCCGGAAATATCTACAGGCTTCGGTGTTCTGAAATGTGGGGAGGATTAACTAGGTACTTGAAATATGATGCCCACCTTTCATTAATCTTGTTTTCATCAGTGATGTTGTTGCCGATGTTGTCACGGTAGAGCGTAGTCTTGGGCTGGTAACAACAAGCTTTTCACTAATTTGTATGCTTGTCATGTGTTGTTGGTCGCTAAACTTACATCTATACTTCTCAATTGGTCGTCATAGTATTTTTTTTTCTTGATTTTAATGATCTCTCTTTTTGTCCGGGTTTTCCTGACTAAATATTGCTGATTTGCCCGATTCTTCTGATTCAACACATCCTGGCACTCATCATCAAACTAATCATGTCATTTTCACCTGGATTGATGTCCGATCGTCTGTTGGACCGCGGTCTTAATCGTCACTTTCACTTCTATCCATAGCTCGTTGCTTGTATTTAACAATGCGCCTGATAAGACAGGATCCAACTTGTTGTCGAAGGCATTCGAGAAATTTTTGGCCATGAATGCCGTTCGGAGCCTTTCGATTTCAAATTTTTTTAGCGGCCTGGCCTTCGCCAAGTATGCCTTTGTCATACGACATTGATAGGTTAATTTGACCAGGTTATGATCTGAGTTACAAATGGTTCCTCGGTATGTACGAACGTCAATTATGCTCGAGGCCCAACATCCTTGGATCAGAGCATGGTCGATCTGGTTTTGTGTGTTGCCATCCGGTGATACCCAGATCATTTTATGTATGCGTCGATGGGAGAGCAAGTCAAATGTATGACTAGATTCCTACTGTATGCAAAGTCAATCTGGCACTGGCCGTTGTCATTTGTTTCATCGTGGAGGCTATATCCTCCAGTCGTTCCCCGATGAGATAGCTCATTGCCAACCTTGAAATCAACTAGAATTATTTTTGTGTCGTTGTAGGCAATGAGTCAACTAGTCTTTCGAGGTGATTGCAGAACATTTCCTCCGTGTGTTTGTCCTTTTCTTCGATCGGGGTATGTACATTTATCATCCTGATTTTGAAAAATTTTGCTTATATACGGATCGCACACAACCGTTCATTGATTGACTTAAAATCAATAACGTGCGATTTGAACACCATATCTACAATAAAGACCACGGTAAATGCTCACTTTCCAGCAGGCTTCTTACTTTTGAATATTGTGTGCAATCACATATCTTGAATATCACTGATCATACGCCAACAGTTTTATTGGGGAGTATCAAGGTGGTTTAAGAGCAGGAGGATCAACGATAGACCAATTGTTTACTGTCAAGCAGGTACTTGAGACATGCTGAGAGTTCAACATAAACAGACGCCAGATTTGCGTCTACTTTAAGCAATCATATGACAGTATTGATCGTAACGTACTGTACCAAATAATGCCCTGCTTTGGTCTCCCCGCCAGACTAGTCCATCTTCCTAAAATTACAAAGACATCGACCCATTGTAATTTGATTGGGCTCTGGAATATGTCATGAGAAAGCTACCTGTCGATACTAGAGGCGCGTTATTAAACAATTCAAACCAAGTGGTAGCCTATGCGGACTTTTCCTGAAACTCAGCAACGAAGCCAAACTAGTAGGGCTACAAATCAATGAGAATAAACAAAGCTCATGGTGCAGTCGAGGAAAAATACTTCAAACACCCAAAATACTCCAATTGGTAAAAGAGAGGAAATGCGCCGAATAAAACAGCTCGGAAATATGAATTTTTATTTAGTTTTGATGATCTTGAAGGCCAACTCTATTCACAGGACAGAGTTTCAAAGTATTCAAATCTGTGATAAGATATATGCTATGCTATGGGTGCGAAATATAGACCTTAACTCAGGAATCCAAAAAATATTGATCGCCTTCCCAAGATGGGTTCTGATGCAGAAAATTGAAACGAAACTAGACGGGGACCAATGGCGAGTTCGGTACAACCATAAGCTGTATGAAATTTTTGACGAGCCGGAGGTTTCAATGACTGTAAGATTGCGGAAGCTGCGCTGAGCTGGTCATGTGCATCGTATCGATGAACAAAGCATATCCGAAATGGTATTCTTGGGGATAACTGAAATGCAGAGACCAGTGGAGAAACCGAGAAAACGCTGCTTTGACTCGGTCGATGAAGACAGCTCATCGCTGCTTGAATTTCGAAATTGGAAGACTTGGTTAATTGACGGATACTGTTTAAGGCGCTTGTAACACTTGGTATAATAACATTCCTGTCTTGGCTGATCATCATTCTAAATAAAACAGAAGCACGACAAGCCCAAGATATCTAGCATATAGTAAAACAGGGTCAGTGGCCATTGATTGGTGTTGCGCTTACATGTATACATGGCAATTAATTGAGAAAGATTGTCAACGGCTCCTTTTGTTGCATAATAAAAAAGGATTATTTGGGGCTGTTTGTCTTTTCGCTCACTTACTTCGTTTTTGCAATGTAAGGAAGATATGGGCACTCCATTATTAAGTATTTTAAGAACAAAGTTCACTGCAGTGGTGTCGTTACTAAGCTCTTTTAGTGGAAAAAACTTTGGAAGCTCAGGGTTATTATGGTTCCAACCATCATAACGTTTCTATTCAAAAGCAAATGCCGTACAGTGTAGAATATCAAAAAATTATCATATGATGGGTTATAACGTCGAAGGTCATGGCTAAAACTAGATACAATCCTATTTTTGTGTTTTAAGAGCTGCGCGCACTTGTTTTCTTGTGCAAACTTGGAGCTTTAGTGCTTAGGAGGTATCGCTATTATAGGGTACCCACACTTTTATAACGTACTTTACTAATTTTTTAAAAATATATTGTTTGAAGTGATAACGCCCATTAAATGCCACTACTTGCCCGCAACTGTAGCGTAATGCTGACTCCTGGATTGAGCAGCTTTGGGAAACATCTATCGATTTCTCTCAGATTTTTGAATAGTAGTAACCTTTCTAGTGCGTATTACTCGATATATCACAGAAAATACTTCTTATGATATTTTTGCGCTAAATATATTCCTCCCAGTCTTCTTATCCCGCAAGCCTTTGGTCGTAGCAACTGCTTGTTACGAAACCCCGGGAAACCCAATAAAAATAATAAGAATCATCCGTTTCCATGCCGGCGCCATTAAAAATTATCAACATGTGCGGGTGTAATAAAATGTATCTTTTCTTGCACAAACTGAAGGGATAAATACCATGCGCTGGTGCAATAAACGACCAAACTACTGCCGGTCCGTGTACACAGGATAAACCCTTCGATGATGGGTTTATTACACATCTGGTCTCCAGCTTTTTCCATATTTTGTAAATAAAAAGTAGACGTAAGTAGATTGTAAGGGTAGTATTGTCGCAACCATCGTCGAAGTGAGACGGCTCAAGAAAATTTAGATAATATTCATTCGCGGTGTTGTCATTTTGAATCGAATGGTTATGTTGTTAATTTGAACTGCTAACGAGCCCATTAACCTCGACGTGATATAAACGAAATTATGAACGAGAATGGTTAACGGCTCGGCAGATGAAAATGCAATCGTTACTGCATTGCAGTCTACGATTTTAAATCAAAGTGGTAGAGTTACATTGTCACCGTTCAACAATGATGACCCAGAACTCGGTTCTCGCAAGTTGAGCTGGCTTTCGAAGGAGCGAATATAACCACCGAGGGACAGAAATACAAATGCGTGGTTCAATTGCTAGATAGGAGAGTTTCCGAAGAAGTACGAGACATTGTAACCTCCACGCCACCTGAGAAGCCATACATGCAGTTGAAAGCAGGGTTAATCAAAAGGCTGTGTGCGTCGCAAGGGCAAAAGATAGGTGATAGGAAACCAAGTCAGTTTCTACAGCATCTGGGAAATTTGGCAGGTTCGTTGATTTCCGACTAAATACTCCATGCTATGTGGTTTAAAAGAATGTCAGAGGATATGAAGCCGGTCCTATTGATTCAAAAAGATATCCAGCTTGCGAGCGTTGCAGAGTTGGCCGATAAAATCATGACGATGTCGTCATTTCAGGGAAATCAGGTAGCAGCTGTGGCGACGCCAGCACCCACCTCAGGTCCACTTACAGCAACAACGATAGCCGAACAGCTAGATAGGCTTGAGTTTAAGCTATCCGCAAAGATGGGAGATAAACTGGTATCGTTTCGCCTAGAGATCAGTGAGCTGCGAGGTCGTTTTCACACCCGAAGCTCCTCACGTAACCGCGCACGTCCCGCGTCCCGGAGTCGTTACACTGCAGAAAGTGTATGCTGGTACAATGCTCTTTTTGGCCTGGAATCAAACAAGTGCAGAAAACCCTGTAGCTTTGGGTCGGGAAACGCAACGGCTCGACGTTAAAAGCGACGGACGACACGCGTCTTAATCAATCACGTCACTTCTTGTTAAAAGGCATCACAAGCAAGAAAACCTTCCTGATAGACACTGGTGCAGATTTAGGCGTGTAACCCCACAAATATTTCACTACACCTTGAGACAGGTGTGATTTTGAACTTTCCGCGGCGAATGGGACTAACGACACTACAACCGTGATGTTTAACTTTGGCTTATGACGCGATTTCGTTTGGTTCTTCGTAATTGTAGATGTAGAAAAGCCAGATTGGTAGATCCGAGGAATCGAAAGCTGTGGGATAACACAACCCAGCTGGAAGTGAAAGGCCGTTCCATTGTTGGAAAAGTCTTCAGCATACAATTGGTAACAGGATCAACAATATTTCTTGAGCTACTATCCGGGAATTCTGAAGCTAGATGGAGTGGCAAAAGTTAAACACAATACGGTTCACCATATAAGGACTACTGCAGGACCGCCAGTTGCTAGTAAACGCAGACGGCTAGCATCAGATAAACTGAAAATAGCTAAAACGGAATTCAACAACATGCTAAAACTAGGCATTGCTAGACCACCACAAAGCTGCTGGTTTTCACACCTTCATATGCAGCAAAAGACAAACAATGAATGGAGACCCTGTGGGGACTACTCGTATCTTGGACTCAACGCTAGGACTATCCCAGATCGCTATCCCATTCGACACATCCATGACTTTTCGCACACTCTTTCGGGGAAAAAGGTTTTTTCCACCATTGACTTAGCGAAAGCGTTTCACCAAATCCCGGTGGCCGAAGAAGATACCTGCAAGACAGCAATTACAACACTATTTGGGCTGTTTGAATTCCTGTTCATGACGTTCGGACTTCGAAACGCAGCGCGAAATTTCCAGCGTTTCATAGATGAAGTACCGCGTGGCATAGATTTTTTCTATGCGTATATCAAAGTTGCCTCATCATCAGCAGAAGAACACATTAACCACCTTAACATCCTCTTTCATCGCCTGCAAATGTTCGTAGTTATTAGTTCCGCTAAGTGCATCTTTGGACTATTCAGTCAGTGAAAATGGCACTCGACAGCTACCGCAAAAAGTTGAAATCATTAGACGGTACCCACAGCCAAAAACACCAAAAGAGTTACGTCAGTTCTTAAGTATGTTAAACTTTTATCGGAGATTCATGCCGAAAGCCGTAAAGACTCAAGCGCCATTATGTAGTTTACCGGCTGATATTATTAAGGGAAAATCAACCATACTTTGGACCACGGAAGCAGAAGCAGCGTTCCATGAACCAAAAGAAAGCCAAGCACATTTTGTGATGCTTCTGACCTCAGGATTGATGCAGCACTGCAACAACTTTCCAATGGCCACTGGCAACCATTGGCTTTTTTCTCAAGAAAACTGAAGTTAGCGGAGAGTAAATACGCCGCCTATGACCGAGAACCCTTAGCAATCTACGACGCCGATAAATATTTCAGCCATTTAATTGAGGGATGAGAATCCGTTATCAACACTGACCACAAACCAATATTCTTTGCATTCAGGAAAGAAAATACACAATGCTCTCCGAGACAGGTTAAATACCTCGACCTTATTAGCCAATTCTCTATAGATACCTGATATACACCAGGTGATGAGAAAACAGTTGCAAATGCTCCCTCGAGGATGGCAGAAATCGAAGCAAAAGTCGATTTTGCAGCCTTAGCAGCAGCTCAAAAGCACCATAATGATCTAAAAAGACTACAAAACGATAAATCAGCACTACAACTGAAGTTGATCAAGCTACCAGGATCAGAAGAGTCCCTACTATGCGATATTTCCAGAGCAACGGCACGCCCAGTCGTGCCAAAGAAGTTTTTAAGAACTGTGCTTAACAGTGTACACAGACTGTCTCACCCGGGTATCAAAGCCACCCTTATACTCATCTCACAGCAATATGTTTGGTCATCAATGAATAAAGTATGTCGCGAACGAGCAAAAGGCCCGTTAGCACTATGCCTCGCACATTCTAACCACCTACTGGTAGATTTGAGCATGTCCACATTGACATCGTCGTCACCCCTACCTCAGAAGGATTCAGGCACATTTTAACATACAAAGATCGTTTTACATGCTGGCCGGAAGCCGTTTCCATGGAAGACTAAGAAGCAGAGACCGTTGCAAATGCATTTTCTTCCCAATGGATTTGAAGATTTAAGACAACAGACCAAGCACGCCAATTTGAGTCATGCTTGTTTAGGGAATTAAACAACCTAACTGGAACCACTAATTTTAGGACAGCACCATATCACCCAGCAACAAATGGCATGGTCAAACGATTCCACAGGCAACTCAAAGCAGCAATCAAATGTCACAAGAGCAATCAATGGACACAAGTCTTACCCTCAGTACATCTAGGAATACGTTGCGCTAAGAAGGAAAACCTCCAATCAACCATTGCAGAGCTAGTTTATGGCGAACCATTAAGAACACCAACTGTATTCGTCGTAGAATCAAACAAGGACCAAATACTGCAGAGCGATTTTGTACAAGTCCTTCCAGAGCATATCTAGGGTATAAGACTTACAAGCCTAATTCGACATGGTGAAAAGAAAACGTTCATATTCAAAGATCTCGCCACAATGCAACATGTTTTTGTTCGCACTTTCTCTGTAAAAAATCAGCTTCAAATGGCGTATAGCGGTCCTTTCAAAGTCGTATCTAGACCCGGTAAAACATTCGTGGTAAGCGTTCGAGGCAAAATTGTTACCATTTCAATTGATGGTACATTACGCAGGAAATCATAAGCGATGATGACGATACTGAGCAACAAGAATATACGTGGCACCTAGCCTCAATGCCATGGCAAGCGAGAGAAAAGTTGGCTACTGAAACTCAAGCACCAAGAGACCATGGAGACGAATCCTCATCAAGGCATACACGCTCAGGAAGACAAGTTCGATTCCCAGATCGCTAGCAAGTTGGAATTGCTTGATTCAAATCACCGGTAAGGGGGTACTGTGGCAGTAATCGTTGCAACTGCCTGTAACAAAACCCTGGGAAACCCAATAAAAATACAAATAAGAATTATCCGTTTCCATGTCGGCACCATAAAAATTATTAACAGGCGCGGGTGTAATAAAACGTATCCTTTCTTGCCCAAACTTGAGGGATAAATACCAGGCGCTGGTGCAATAAACGACCAAACTACTGCCGATCCGTGCACACAGGATGAACCCTTTGATGATGGGTTTATTACACATCTGGTCTCCAGATTTTTCCATATTTAGTAAATATAAAAGTAGACGTAAGTAGATTGTAAGTGTAGTATTGCCGCAAGCATCGTTGAAGTCAGACGACTCAATAAATTCATTCGTTGTGCTGTCATTTTGAATCGAATGGTTGTGTTGTTGTTTGAATTGATAGCGAGCCCATTAACCACACCAGCAAGTAGCAAGAGAGATTCGAAAAGAGAACAGTCTATGTTTCTCATTTTATTTATTTTTTTCTAAATCGTGATGAAACCTCGTTGAAATGACGACACGATGTCATTTATGTGACTAATTGCACACATCGTAATACTTCGCGATTGGTTTCTTACACAGTGGCCACGTAACTGCGGTTTTCTATTTTTCGTCCTTTGAAGAGAATCTACACATATTTGTATGTATCCGCCTGTTTAGTAGAAACAATTTCATTTATTTTTCTGCACCTAACTATGTACAAACTTCAGTTGAAAATGTAATAAAATCAGCGTCGGGTCATATATAGATCCGAAAGTCATAGACAAAATGAAAGCTCTCAGCGTATCAAGAAAATTAACAGAATAGTACATAGAGAAAAAAGTTGTTACAAACAAATGACGAAAAAACAAAAAGGTTTTTTTGGGTCAAAAAGACCCGAACAGTATAGCAGAGTTAAATTTAAAGTTCTGAGGATCTTACAGCAAAACACCTAGTAAAAAAATATCTTAGATTATAATTGGCTTTTAAACTTATTTCATCTTCATTCTCTTTCACATCCTTTGACACGTCCTCTTTGCCTACTCGAATGACTTGTTGCGTAAATAAAATTCTATAATTATCCAGTGTTGAATTACCTTAAAAGTCACCGGTTGTTGGATCTTGTTGATTGTCTACTTCCAAAGAAAGAAATGTCATTCCATCTGAAGCTATTTCTAAATTACTTCGTACTTCTCTATATTTGCCGCTTCTAGGAAATAGTGAATTACAAAAGAAACTCTCCATCTCTATTTACTATTAATTAAGGTTAATAAAAGAAGACTTTTGTCCGTAGTCCCGACAATTGAAGTATAATTAGGTGTGACGATAGCAAGAAAGTAGTCTTTACGTAATTGGCTCCGGTTTCCTCTTGCTCTCTTTCTACACTCAGAATTTTATTTCAAAGCATGTACAGTATATACAAACGTGAATTAGTATATCCAGCTCAGGGATATTATTTGCTTTTTTCAAACAGATGCAAATGCAAACTGAAAGCTTTTCTACTTTGATAAAAAGACGGAATGATATCGAATATGAGAAAGTGCATTCTACCTCATATGAATATGCGATGTTAATATCTATATCCTTGAAGCTTGCATTGGTGGGTTGTACTTTAAATAATTTCTTGGATATATACGAGTATTTCAACATAAGCCTGAATCAAAATCGCATTACCACAGCATTCACGCCTACTTGTCTACAAATGTTATCCCTCACATATTGCACGATCCACTTATCCAATTATTCCACTCACTTAGCCGGCATTAACGAAATCTAATCAACTTAAAAAGTATCAAATTCGAATTCACACCAAATGCCACACATGGAAAAATCAGTTCATGACAGAAAGCTATTAAATTGCTTGCAAACAGATTTCACATTTTCATAATGAACGATAAAACCAACACCTCTTTAGATAACTGCCGATTAGAGTGTTTTTCGGTTATTTGGAGAACGGATAATGTTGTTGTTTTTTTTCGACCCGTCCCTCTGACAACGGGCGTGTGTGAAATCAACCACCGCAACTTGTTCATTCTTGGATATTTCAAAGGGTATGAAAAGTCACGGATGCATTATTAGATTATGAAAATCGAATTGGAGCTAAAACTGTGGTTGCACTGAGACTAATCATCTGAACTCCCAGTCACATATGGTTGGCACATGTTCCCCATTATGCTAATTATCTTAAGCTCATTTGGAAAAAGGTTACCCGGCTATAATGAACCTTTTGAAATTTTATATGCATGCTGGTTCATAAAGTTTTATATGTTCACTCAGGAATTTCATTTCAAGTGATAATTGTTCGTAGAAAACGTTTATGGGATATTTTGCAAAGTAAATTCAGATTCTGGTTGAAGAATTTTAAAGTGTCATTGAGTTAATCTTATTTATTTATACTTGATTTGAACTTTTTTGTGTCAAGGAATTTGAAAAGTGTTATGGGAAATTTTCGAAAATGGTGGGTCTAGAAAATTTTATAGCGATCATTTGTGAATCTGACAATAATCACATTAAGTTAAGGTTCGACTAAGCAGCGTTGAAATCTAGGTGGCGATTTTGAGAAGGCCTATATTCTGATCAGGCATAAACTATTAGCGCATCGACTAATGCTACCAATGGAAAGGTAAGAGAATACTGTCTCTTGCAGATTCGATAATTTCCAATAAAACCTGATGCGTTGCACGAAAAAAATGCCTTAGACTCAACGAACACTCTTACAAAATATTTAGTATTTCAATAATACACAGAACAATAGATTTGTCTCGCTGTTTAACCTCAAATAAAGATCTTGTAGGCTCTATACTCTACAACAAAGCACATCGACTATTTAAATTAATATTATTTTATTCCTTTAGTCGAACTGACAAATGACACTAATTAATTGATGTTGCTTTGACATCCAGGGAGAGAGTACATAAACGAACATCGTAATCTAGTTCGATGGCAGCGGTTGCGTCTCGTCTCTACAGTGCTCTCCTCCCAGTAATTTTAAATTACCATGACGTCTCGCTGATGGGTATGTACGGGCTGACTGTTGACAGCACTTGTGTCCCACTTGACTCGACGATCAATGGGCTTTTTCAGACGCAGCGTTAAAAGTGAGTGTTAAACAGGTTTTACGGGCAAGAAGAGTGAGAGGCATTGAGGGGACCTGATGGTAAAAACAAGCCAAAAATTTTTAGGGTGACCGAGCGTAACGCACATACACAAACGCATTTCGTTGATCATTTGGTGGGGGAAATTTTATACAAACGCCGATAATCATTCCGAATTGAACATTCGGTGAAGAAGGTAGTCGTCATGAAACGGTTGATTTTCTTTAATTTACGTGCAAAAATGGATGCGTGGACGCAAGAAGCTACGTGTTATTTATAAAAGCGGAGGCCATGTTCAATTTCAGGAAACAACACGACGAATATCACGATTTCAATAAAGATAAATTGCCTATTGTAAATCTATACAAAATTAACAGTACGAATAATCTTCATAAAATCGCATTATAATAAGCAAGTTTACAACACATCCAGAAAAATATGCGACTAAAAAAGATATTCAAATTTGGAATATACTTTTCAGAAAGCGGAAAAACACGGAGGATTTAAATAAATCCAATAGAAGTTTGAATCGACAAACTTTAACAATCATAAAATACATTTTTCATTCCAGTTTTTATTACCTCGTGCACAATTCAAAGCTAAAACATCAATTCTCAATCGCTTATCACTCTGTCTTCGCTCTCGTGTTGTCCGCACGACGTTTAACGATCAAATGATCCTTTTGATACATACACTCACAAGATGTATCGTATACAAAAATAGGTTGGCTGAACTATGCAACGTGTAAACATAAGGGCGTAAGCGCGAAACCTGTTTGGATATGGGTTTTTACCATTCCCGTGTGAAAAAGCTCAATGGGTTTAGACGAATATGGTACGTGATGAGTTTGAACCTCGATGGAATCCCTTACGGCCATTGTTGTCGGCGTTTATGAGCGCGGCGGCATGACTGTCTCGTAAAATGCGGTTGCAGTTGGAACATCAGATGTGTGGGGATACTCGGTCATTGTGGTCGCAGATTGTTGTTGATGTGCTCGTAATTGTACATCTTGGCATGGACCGTCAGTGAGCGGATCCTGGTTGGCTAAGAATGCAGGCTTGAGTCATTCGCTTGAAGTGCCTACCGTTCAAGTCGATAGTGAAAAGCACATCAGATAACTCATTGATGACACGATGTGGCCCTGTATATGGCTGGCGTAGTGCCCGTCCTTCTACATTGATCGTGAAGAATACGCGTGTGTACGTCCTCAGTGCCATGTAAATGTATATGTACTCGTACTATATGTGAAAAGAATAAATCAGTTGCAATCAGAACTCGGACTTGTTTGGTCGTGTCACGCTTAACATAACATCTGGCGACGAGAATGGGATGGGATAGTTACGGATTTCACAAGACAGTGCAATGTGTTGGAAGTGAAATAAACGGTTTACGACAAACCCAGAACAATTTAATACACGTCTAGTCGACGAGATGACAGCACTCCGGAAATCAATCCAGCATACGAATTGCAGAGCATCTTGAGTGGTTTTAAGTGCGGAAAATTCGACACCCACATACAAGCCGCCACGTTTATAGACTATTTTGAGGCACAATGTCGAATGTGGGGCCTCAATAATTCAACAAATAGTGCCTACGTTACCGCAAAACGTGAATTATTTTTGTCGTGTCTTAGGCCAGAAACTTTTCACGAGCTGAAGGTTGCCTTTGCCGACGCTAGTGCAGAATTTGAGAAGCAGACATATAACGCCATTAAAGAAAAATTTTAACGTCTATTCCAAATACGTACAACACGATTTAAGGCGTTGACGAATTTCTGGAACAGCATTCGACGCTTCGATCAGAATTTTGAGTCGTATGCAAATCAGCTTATAGAATTAAGGCGAGATTGCGGCTGCAACTACAGCTGTGCGATTGCTTTGCAACGGGATTGAATCATAAACGGCTCGAAATAAAATTAAAACTAAGTTGGCCGGAGATGAAATCAAAAAACAGTGAAGGTTTAGTTGTGGGACTAACATTTGCAGAAGTGTTCGCTGTGGCTCAACCGCGAGAGGCAACAGAAAAAGACTACAACACTAGTGGTTGTGAATCGGTGATATGCATTTAAGACTCGGCAAAACGTAAAATAGTTAGAAAACTTCAAAGTAACCAGTGTCGACGATGCGGTAAGCCAAAAATGCATAAACATTGGCGCGCAGAAAATAACATTTGCGAAGAGTGCGTTATCCGAGGATATTTTGGATCGTGCTGCATTAATTGTGGTCGAGCTCAATTAAGTTACACAAGTACACACACATATGCCAATGCAAACGAAAGCGAGAACAATACAACCACAAAAAGCAACAAAAAGTATATGCGAAACCGAAACAGCTTCCAGAAGAGAAACATTTTTAAAATGAATGAGACACCCGAGCCGACGACGGAACGGAGTCCGACTCGATACTCCACGTTAATAAGGGAAAAAGAATAAACGTCAAGATCAACAACATTAAATGCAAGATGGGTTGGGATCCAGGGGCAGCACACTGGATTATAAGCACAGCTTTGTGGAGGAGAATCAGATCATCATCACTATCAAAGGGCCCTATTTTGAAAGCATACGGAAACTTCAAATTGAGAACTATGGGTAAAACGTTTGCGACCGTGAAACTGCAAAATACGACAGCTACTCTCCCGGTAATTGTATTGGACAACGCAGAACCTTTGCTATTTAGTTTACCGTGAAGTGAAGCGTTCGGCATGCAATATCCGTCTGCGGTGTACTCGTTGAAGAAATCCAAGCATCAAAAGAAATACAACAACTATAACCTTGATCGCGAATTACCCAAAATAATTCAGGAAAATAAAATCCTTTTTGAGAGCTCACTCGGTAAGATTAAAAATTATCAAATTAAAATTCATTTAAAACCTAACACGAAGCCTATACATGTACCGGCACGTCCAATAAAATTTTACAAAAAATGTAGAAGCTGAACTCGAAAGACTTATAGAAAAAGGGGATGATTTCACACATGGATCCTAACAATGCACCGCTAGAGTGGGCAACACCCACAGTAAATGTCAAAAAGAAAGATTGTACAATTAGAATTTGCGGTGACTTTTAAACAACACTTAATCCCGCGCTAGTAATAGAACGGCATCCAGTCCCACTTTTTGATCAGCTGACATACAAATTATCTCGTGGAGAAACGTATACAACAATTGATTTAAGGGATGCATATCTGCAATTTGAAATACACCCCGACTCAAGGAAATTCGTAGTTGCCTCGACTCACAGAGGTTATTACCAGTACAACCGCCTTCCTTTTGGCATCGCAAATGCCCTGGCTAGTTTTCAAAGGTATTTGGAAAACTTATTAGAAGGGATACCCAACGTTGCGGTATATTTTGACGATATTGCCATCACGGGTAAGGACAATCACACGCATTTGGTAAATACAAAAGAGGTTTTGCGACGACTACTAGCAGCAGGCTTTCGAGTAAAACTGAGCAAGTGCGCATTTATGCAACCCCCAATCGACTTTTTGGGACATACAATCAGTAAAGAAGGCGTACGACCGTCACAATCCAAATTAGCAGCAATTGCAAATGCTTCAACACCAACCAAAGTAAAGTAGCTCAGATCTTTTTTAGGTTTACTAAATTTTTATGTACGATTTATGCCTAACCTGCACGGTACGCGTGCAAATCTTCACTCATTAACAGAAACACGACAGCAATGGAGGTGGGGTCCTGCAGAGTTAGAGACATTCGAGCACATAAAGCAAAAGGTGGTTAAAGCTAATATTATTGTGCCGTACGACCTTTTTTTTTTGTGGTAGGGAGGTGAAGGCATTTACGTCCGCCGAGTCTGGCAGTGTGGGACTCCCATGAAGTATACCTTGGACTACCCACTAAACACCTCCCCTGTCAATCTGAGAACCTAGCCTGGAACCGTTTGACACATTACTTCGGGCCAGGTCTCGTTTTGTTACGCCGTGCGGCGCCTTCAAGCTGGGGAGTCTCTTTCCTAGCGGGAGGAGAGAGGGACGTACGACCTTAACCGCCAACTATACGTAGCATGTGACGCATCTGAAAAAGGACTAGGAGCTGTCTTATTTCATAAAATTGGTGTGCAAAGCGAGGAGCCTATTACCTTTGCTTCTCGCAAACTTACTAACGCCAAGCAAAAATATTCTGTATTGGATCGCGAAGCCTTACCAATATTGTTTGCAGTAAGAAAATTTCACCAGCTTTTACCAGGTACTACGTTCACGCTAATCACAGACCATAAGCCGTTACAAAATTTGTTTGGCGAAAATCGGAATCTGCCGAAATCGGTCAATAGCCGACTGACTCGGTGGGCGCTCTACGTCGGATCGTATAACTACAACATAGAATGTATAAGAGGAGCTAACAATGTTATTGCAGATTGCTTATCACGACTTCTGAAAAATGACGAACGGGCAGGCAGAGAATAGCAGCGAAATAACAAGATATCTGAGGAATTACTAAGTAGTGAATACGACGATATACAACTATCACGAAAAGTATTATAGCTAGTACGATCATGTTGGAGTAGCAAAGAAGTAACGAACGAGCTTAAACCGTACTACGACGAAAAAGACGAAATCGCTACAACCGACAACATTCTAACCTGGCAGGGTAGACTGATCATTCCTAACAAACTTTGCCAACCCGTGCTAAGACGTCTACACATCGGACATCCGAGAATATTTGCTATGCATGCAATAGCCCGTTTTTATGTCTGGTGGCCACTTATAAATGCCGACATCGACACATTTGTTAAAAAATGCATCCCATGCCAGGAACAAACGCCGCAATGCACTGAATTTCCAGTGTTTTTGTGGACTATACCGGAACGACCATGGCAACAAATCCATGTGGTCTTTGCTGGACCATACGAGGATCAGCAGTGGCTTGTTATAGTTTATGCCCTTTAAAAATGGGTCGATATCCGACCTTTCAAACAAACAAGAGCCGAACATCTATGTGATACGCTAGATGATATTTTTACCACTTTTGGATTACCTCAAATCAATGTATGGGATAACAGGCCACAATTTATGACCGAAAAGTTTCAACATTTTTGTAAATATTGAGGAATAAACCACATGAGATCGTCACCATACCATCCCAGGACCGATGGACTCACTGAGCGTTTTGTTCAGACTTTTAAAACTAGAACGAGAGCCAGTAAAAATGAAAACAAGACAACGTGGTCTTCGTGAGTTGCTGCAACAGGTAAAACTCTAGCTGAGATGATGAAGACCCAACAAGAGACAAGAACTGCAGTTCAAGAGCCTAAGACCAGAGATTGAGTCAGGTAAGAAGATACGCGGATTCCAACCAGGACAACAAGTCTATTACAAAACAAAACTTGAAAAAAAATGGCAGCCAGCAAAAGTTAAAGAGAGAACATATCGGCACTCCTATCGTATACTAACTCCCGATGATGTGGAGAGAAGACGACACTTTGACCACATTGCGCGAACGTAATGAAGACGAAGACGTAGATAAAAACGACATTCTTCCAGACTTGCAGATCTCACCAAATATACCAATAATTGTGGAAAAGACATAGCCTATTACGACCAGTACTCCGACAACTCAAGTCGGATCTCAAGAGATTGTGATGGAAAATATGGAACTACCCTCAGAACGGAGATGAAACAACCGTATTTGCACAGAGCTAGAACGTTTCAGAAGCAATTTGTTACATACTTAATGTTGTTCTTAATATAAATAATTGAATTCATTCAGCTTGCATATTTAGTACTTTCAAAATTTTTTGAATTACATTTGATTTCTTATTTCGCTATTTGCTTGAAATGAATATTGATAATTGAACATAATTGAATATGTATCGCCTTATGATACGGCGGGAGGAATGTCATGTAAATGGATATGTCCTCGTACTATATTTGAAGAGAATAAATCAGTTGCAATCCGACTTGTTTGGTCGTGCCATGGTTAACATAACACTCAGGTGTTTGTGGAAGAAAATGTCGCGGCTGCAATTTTGTGCTAAAGGTTTGGGCCTGATTTTTCGCATCTTGAATCTGAAGCTTTCGCCGAATAGATGCAGGTCACTATATCTGACGTCTTCAATTACAAATTCTCCAGTAAGCCTTAACGTTGTTCCTAGGACGCCGTTAGCTTCCAAGTCTTCTTTGTAACAGTTTGGCAGTAGATCAGGCCAGTTTTCATTTCATTATAGCGGTTTTTAGCGTCCGATGCCACCTTTCCACTAGCCCGTCCAAAGCAGGATGATACGATGAAGTCCTATCTCTCTTATTCAATAATATTGGTAAGGGATTTGAATAGGGCCGACTCAAATTCAGTACCTTAGTCAGTTATAACAATTTTCGGTGCTCCAAGCGGGATATCCAGATGGCATAAAATCGCTACTGAATCTGCTGATTGTTGCTTGAATAGTACAGCCTCTGGCCACCTGGAGAAACGGTCGATTATCATTAATCCACACCAAAAGCGGTTAACTTGCGTGAGAGGTCCTACTATGTCGAAGTGTACTACTTGGAAGCATTTATCTGACACCGGAAATGGTTGCAATACGTTTCTTGTACGTCTGCTGACTTCAGATCTTTGGCAGGGCACGCAGCAACGACACCATAGATGGACGTGTTTTCGCATGCTAGGCCAGACAAACTTTCTTGCCATTGCACGTAGCGTCACGCGCGCACTTTGGTAGGAGCAGCGATGAAAAGTGTCGAAGATCTGTTTACAGAGAACCATTCGAACAAAAGGTCTGACGAGGCCTATCGAGAAGTTGTTGCCAATCCCGGCGTATCGACATTCACCCATTGGCAACTACAAATTGCCGCCGTAACAGTTCCAGTTTCTTTTGGGCACATATACCTTTTCCTCAGTATATTCATTTATTTTTATTAACATTTAACAATTTCGCTATAATTTTTACTTCCCCATCATCTCTATTTCACCCTCTTACCCTATCTTTAATTTTTCTACTTCATAGCCCTACAGCCCCTTTCGGGCCTTCGCTTAGAGATAATTAGAGTATCTCATTGTCATGATCTAATGTATCGGCACTCCACAAGGTGATATGATCATTATCACGCTTTGGCCGTGTGTCCATCCATCCACCGAGCGACGATACGTTCTGATTTTAAACCAGCACGTATCATAACTGAACAGGCTTATAGTCTGTCTGAAGAGCCACTCGAACTAAATCTCGTTGTCGCCAACGAAACTTCAACCAGGGACCTCCGGCTTACGGGTTTAGTGCTCTAACCACTAAGTTACGCGGACTACCCTATCTTTCATTACGAAGAATAATAATATAATAATAATCTTCACTTTCCCACAAACAACAATCCATTCATTACTTCCCATTAACAAAATTTCATTCGTTACCTTTTCCCTAACGAAGCCTAAGTCCTTCCGTCCTACTAACTAATTTTATTCATTAGCTCCCACTAACAAAATTTTACTTTTTATACTTACAAAAATTCAACCACGCGTCCCTACAAAAAAATTTCATTTCCATGCCCATTAAGAAGGGTTCACGATTGAAGTTGATGATGAATGGGAGATCAATGAAAGGTGGCTCCGGTGGTAGCGTCGTAGATTCTCGGCCAGGGGGTCTGCTGGGACCCTGGGTTTAAGTTCTCCTGAGCGCAGGAAAACCCTCTTTTTGGGATATCGGCCAAAGCAATTATTTCCGTATATATGACGATTTGCATTTAACCAAACGATATCATGGTAATGCAAATCACGATACATGCAAAATGGAAATTGTTGCATTTGTCGATATGGAAAATATGTGTGGCTAACGGAATTGAAGTGTATTGAACTTCGATGACGTTGCCCAGGTGCGGTAGCGGTAATTGGGAATGAAAGGATGGCGGAATTGAGTGAGTAAAATTCTTGATTTGGGGGGCAGTCAGTATTTGACTTTAAAATATGCGGTGTCAGTAAAAGCGCGTTCGTTTTTAGTTCAGGGAGTCAATTTTGGATTTTGAAGGCGGAAAGGAAGTTTGAGATCGCGGAGAAGTTTTCATAGTTTTACATCAATCTTTTTAATTTGACGGAGTTAAAAGCCCTGATTGAAACGTTCAAATAAAGAGCTCATTGTCTGAGTAATATTACTAACGGAATGAGTGGCTAGTGATTGTTCCCGTCAAAGAAAAAAATAATTCTAACCCCCCCAGAAGACAATTTATAGAGTGGTGGTCCAGATTGTTGTTCTTAGCAAAAAAAAAAAAACATTTCATAGACATTCCAGAAAGTGAATTTTATTGAATTTATGCAAAACGTGAAATCCACTATATTTGGATTTAACCCAAAAATGAGCAAGCAAAAATTTGAAAAATCGGGTGATTACGCTTAGACATTTCAGATGTTATTGCTGATTGAATTGAGACTGATGCCAAGTGAACGTTTGTTTTTGGAAGTTATTTGAAGTTATGGAAAACGTTAAATTCAATTAACTTGTTGCTGCTGTTGATACTCGATCAGCTGAAGACTCAGCGACCGTTTAGTTTTTCTTGCGAGCATTTAACATAAAGTTGAAAATATTAAATTCTCAGTGCACCAATTGCAAGCTGCAATTAAGCTGCGTCGACTGTCGTCGTGATGCCTTTTCAAAAATTTGTCGAAATGCAAAAATTAGAGGTTTATGTTCCGTTTTAATGACTAAGTCTGATCCTTCCAGGCAGTGTCGAAAGTGGCGAATACTGCTGTAAACCGCAAGTACCTGCATATAGCTCTTCATCATAGGCACTATAACGTGACTCTGTTGTCATGGGTTTACGTTGAAAAAATGCAATCGGTATCCATTATTTGTCTTAAAGTTGCTCGAGTACTCCTTCGATAGCAGTGTCTGAGGCGTCAGTGGGTATACCAAGAAAGTGGCATCTGCGAGGCAATTTTTACGGCGGAGTATTTCACTGAACCTAGCTTTAGGTAAATTCTAATTGTTTTCACTCGACTCTTCGGGGGAGAGTTCCTTCTGCGGAGATGACATGGCCTAGGTATTCGACGCATTTAACCTCAAAAATTTATTTTGGTGAGTTAATAACGATTTCATAGTCATTTAATCTTTTGAAGACCATGTCGAGAAGCATCGTGTGCTGCTCGGGTGTTTCCGATGCTATTATTCGTAAGATGTCGTCAAGGTAGTATGTACAAAATTCATTCCTTAAATCTCTGGACGGTTGTGCGGCATTTCTCAGGCCAAACGTCGTTACGGTGAACTAAAAGAGGCCAAAAGAGGTTACTACTGCTGTCTTTGGAATGTCCTGCTCCGCGATGGGAATTTGGTGGAATGCTCTGAGGAGATCTATTTCAGAAAATATTTTCTTGCAAGACAAGCTTGACACTATGTCCTGAATGTGCCGCATTGGGTAGCGATCTGCGACGGTGATTGCATTCAGGCGACGATAATCTCTGCATGGGCGCCATTTACCTTTCTTCTTCGGGAAGAGGGGTAAGGGTGCTGCCCATGGACTGCTGGATGTTCTGCAGTACCCCGGTTGTGTCAAATGATCGAATTTCGCTCGAGCTATTGCAAATTTTTCTGGCGTAAGTCTTCGTGAATGCTCTACGACGGGCGGACCATTGGTGACGATATAGTGTCTAACGGCGTTCTTGTTTGTCTCGGTAATTAGTGATGTGCGGGTTTTTACTCAGACCGTTAAAATGTATTGATTTTCTAATAGCAGTACGCACTGTAGAATGATACCTTGTGCTAACAACGCAGTTTGTTGTCACTTTAGTTTCCGAGTCATAAGCACAGCAATTTTTGATGTCCACGAGGATACCAAAATGTCGAAGGAAATCTGCGCCCAGTATCAGGCGAGTAACGTTTGCTAGGATAAAATGTCAGCGAAAATTTCTTTTGAGTCCGAGAGAAATATTAAGTTTTTTTGTGCAGTGAGTCCACATTTCACTTCCGGTAGCTGCAAAGAGTTTATAACTATTTTCGAGTTGTTTGGACTGGGAGCGGGGGCAGGATGACAGAAATATCCGCTCCTGTGTCAACCAGGAAACTCAATCCAGTAATATCGTCGAGGACATGGAGGCATGATTGCTTGGTTGCATCATCTGTGCTTGCTACAAGCGACACGTTTTCTAGTTTTTTGCACTCGCACTTTCTCACCGCTGCACTATATCTACGATAGTAATAACAGATACCAGTATTCTGACGATTAGGAAAACTAGAGGAGCGAGTGGAACTGAAACGTGAGTTGCGATTAGGATGGGGGTTTTCGGCAATACGTAGTCTGTCGAGGCGGGAATGAAGCAAGTTCACTTTTAATATCTTCACTACCGTCAGTTTTACTTGTCTCAAATTCAGAGATGAATTCTGTGGGGTGCTCTTGATTCTTCATAATTTTGTCCGCTATTTCCGTCAATTAATCAACATTGGCCGTTAATGCGGTCAAAATATCATGGACTCGCGATGGGAGTCGTTTCAACCATAGCGATTTCAAAAACTCGTCGGTTACGTCTTTACCGCCGGTAATTTTCATGGAGCGAAGGAGCTGTGACGGTTTATTATCTGCTAGTTCAAGGCCTGTCAATAACTGATGACATCTAACTAACTCGGACACAGTATAAACAGAGGTGTGCGGCATTTGAGCATTTCGTAATTTTTGCTTTGTGGTGGTCTGCATAAGGACATCAGGTCCCAATTGACTAATTACGTGGTCGAAAATTTGTTCGTCTGCCTTTACTATAGCGCTTTAAATTGCGCTTCAACGCGAGAAAACCAAAGGGCCGGTCGTTGTTTCCAAAATGAGGGAAATTTGACTAGTGAGATTAGTCGTTTGAAAATACGTCTTGGGGACCACTTAAAAGCTCTATACTCTACGAAAAAACACATTAATTATTTAAATTAATATATTATTTCTTAAGTCAAATTGGCAAATGACTAATTAATTGGTGTTGCTTCGGTGATATCCAGAGAGAGAGAGAGAGAGAGTACATGAACGAACATCGTCGTCTAGTTCGATGGTTGGAGTTGCTCGATGCCGTTTCGCAGGTAGCTAAGTTCGTGGCTGCGTTTGGTCCCTACAATCTCTTCCATATCATTCCGTATTTGCGTAGGTTCACTTTAACTTGGAAGAAAAAAGCTCCACTTAGACCAATTTTTTGTGAAGAACGTTGGAATTCTACTTTGAAAATTGAATATTTATTACTCAGATTTCCCCTTTGCATGGAAACAACTACTGGCTTCTTTTCGGGGTTTTGTACCAAAAAACAAAACCCTACCAAAATCATAGCCAAGTTAAGTACTTCCTTCAGTCCGTTCGTATGTCAGAGTAGTTTTTCTACGAAACTAGAGCCACTACATCTACCAAACTTTGCTGAAAAGTCAAAAGTAATGACTTCCTGAAAGTTTAAGGGGTGAAAAAATTTTCAGAGAGTTTAAAGTATGTAGTATGTACTGATTTTCTCTTTAATCATCCAACCTCTCATCGGTAAATTGACCTGAAGTCTCGATACGTTCCAACAAACTGTACCATAAAGGTCAACTGGCCCGGCAACCTTAGTCTACTCCAAGGTGGCTCTGCGTGCAAGCCAGCTAGGTTTGCAGAGGAATTTCGTTTGCAGGTTTTACACGAATAGTTGAGTTCGGATACGTATATCAACCACGGATCAAATGCCCGTTTAAAACGCATTCAACAATTTTCCGAAAAAAACTCTGCCATTACCTCACCGCAGCCCTTGGGAGGCTTCGAACAACTTAATCGAATTTGCACGTTCCCGATATAACTATTGACGCGGTACTATACATAAGCTTCACTAATTCTAACCGAAATATTATACGCTAGTCCAAACCACAAGCTAAGGCACCGCGTAACCGAACCGAAAGCCGAACCAACTATTCACGGATCACCATTAACCCCGTCCACTTTAAGCCATACTTACTTTTTGGATTTTATTGAATTCAAATAAATACTGAACTAATAATCGCTTTTCAATGGAATAGAAATCTATGTTAGATGGGACATGGCTTCTGGGAACTTGATTTGAACCGATCAAATGTATTCGGTGAAATGCTAATATGACTGAGATCCTGCTTTTTTAACGTTGCTATTCATCCTTAGTACCGTTCTTGTCAGATTCAGTTGCAGCGGTTTCCCTTACTGAATTTGGAGAACTCTTTCATGTAAACTCTCTACCTTTGGTGGTGGAGGAGGTTTGATTGTAAGGATATCGTCCAAGGTAAGCGTGGAAATTACAATAGCCTTTTGGAAGCGGATAACGACGCTTGAAGTCTCTCGAAATATATCCATGCTCGTCCCCACGTTCGCCATGCTTCCCTTCAACCCCCATCTAATCGTCCATTGTATTTAACGTGAGTTCACTTGGCTGGAATTGTTGGACGTCCATGCTAACCTGGAATCCATCCTTTCCCACAGTTGAAACTGGACTTTCGTTCCGTTAGTCATTTTTATGATGGTTGGTAAAATTATGCAAATTGTATATATTGATCGTTTCCTGTCACCAATTTCTATTTTTTACGTTTGTTTTATAAACATGCATGTAACTATAGAATCGTTAGAAATTTTATGTAACCTAATTTATCTGGCGTTTCTTTATATTTTTCTATTTACTCGTAAATGAATGTTCCAGGGATTTAAATATAAAAATAAAAAATTATATAAAATTAAATAGCTTCAGTTTGAAGTACATTCAGCATATGAACTGAAAATCCATGTTAGAAAGCACAACTTTAAATAGTTTATTACTTTAATAAAATTAACGTCAAATAACCGGATGTAAGAATTTTTCTATATACGGCACAAAGCCGGCTAAAAATTGTGAAACGGGTTTTATTAATCTTATAGCGAACCCCGGCCGTTCCGACCTTCTCCCACGCACAACTTTAACTGCCTAATCAACATCTCCACTGGGACCCTGGGTTCGAGTGCCCCCAAGCGCAAAAACACTCTTTTTGATATCGGCAAAAGCAATTGTTTCCATGTGTACGACGATTTGCATATAATTAAACGCTATCATGGTTGTGCAAATTGCCATTGAGCGCAATACACGAGTATTCATGGAAGTGAGAAATTTTCACGTAAAATATATCACTGGCTTTTCTAGCCTTTGTAATGTAACCTCCGCCTTCAGGCATTTAGTTCAAATCAAGTCGGGTAGACAGACCTACGTTTGTGTCAAAAGGGTTTTTTACTCAAAATATGATATGCAGTCATCAATTATGAACAAACTCAAGAAATGCTTCATTGACATTCACATCAAATATTTGGTTGAAAGCAAAAACTAACATTAATTTCCTTTAAAAGACCGCCATTTTGTCGCGATACTACTTACACTATTTTATCTCAAATATATTGATGTAACTGATCTTTTTTGAAAATTTCGATCAGATTCAATGAAAACTGTAGTGGGTGGGTCGATGGAGAGCCCATGTGGTCGAAACATCCAGTGTAATTGTTGTTGTACTTGGAGAAAATTCAAATGACTACAACTTCTGTAAATATATATTTTTTTACGAATCTTACAGAAGGATATAGGATACAGGATATTCTATAGAACTATTTTAATACTATGTTTCATTGAATTTAAAAGTACCTTGCAATTTTATTGAGCAAAAAGTAAAATTTATATATAATATTATTATTCACAAAGTTGAGTGAATTTTGACTTGTTAGGCACTTTGTTGTACTCATAAAGGTATAGCTTCATGATTTTTTTATCAGATTTTTCAGATCGAAGGTATCCAAACGCGAAGGGGGACATTCATTTTTCGTACATTCTCCTCTCCCTGCACCCCATGAAGCTGGTAACACTGTTTTAAGACCCGCTTTGGAAAGCTCTTTTCAAGACGTATCATATGACACCCCGGACTCCTACCTTCGGTTAAAAAAAAATTTTAAGGGCCCTCTTCCGATATGGGGGGACCCTTCCTTAAGAACGCTGCGAAATTTATTTAATACCTGAACTTTTGAGAAACTGTAACTCGTGGTATGCGTACCGAGTTTGAAGTCTGTAGCTGCCATAGTTTTGGAGAAATCTGCTATGACGCACTGATGGACAGACGGGGAGTACCGATTTTAATAGGGTACTCAATAGTGTTCTCAGATTTGATTGTTACAAATGCGATAGATAGTGAAATTTAGAAACATGAACAATTATCGATGAATCTTCTTTGAGAAGGAAATGTCCACCATACGAATGCTAATGAGTGCTACAAAGAAATCTACCTTTTCGACTAGTGGTGCCAACGGGGAATTTTTTAGAAATTGGAATAGTGCACAGTTTAAGACAAGAGAATAAGTAGGTATACATTAGGCTATGATGGGACGAGCGATTTCCGCGTAATTTATTGTCTATTTCTAATTGAGAGGGTTCAAAAACAAAAAACTTGACGTTATTTATCATTTTATCATCTTTGACAAAATGATTCAGTTTCGTCATTGAAATCCTACAAGATTCGCAAAATAATAGGTGAACTTCATACGAAAGTGCATTAAAATTCTATTTTACAATTTCGATCTAATGTGTAGAACGGTTAATATCTGCAGATTCCAACAAAGGGTTACACTTCTGTGGTGGGACATTTCAGTCCTATATGATGTTTCCTGTTTGAAACTTCAATAATCGAAATCCTCAAATGCGTACAATTATGTCGAAAAAATCGGGCAAAAATAGGAAATTTTCTTGTTTCAACGATAATATCCTTAGCTGTTATTTGATTTCCATGTCCTTTGAATGGGGCCTAATAAAAAGGAAGGCTTATACTTTGGAGAAAATAGGACTCTTACACCGACCTTCGGTCTAGAGTTAAGCCCGGCCATTCATAAAAGAGCAACAACCAAATCAGTGGATTAAAAATAACGGACTACTAACTTCTTGACGACACTAAAGCTCGCTGTAGTGAAAATAAGTATAAATGTGTCCGTTCAGGACTGCAGCGATATTCTGCTGCCTGGGCGAAAGAGAATGGTAGGCTTCGCCGAGATTGGCCTTGTCTGAGGACGCGTGAATGCGCTGGCAGGCTAGGACCCACTACAAAAGAATTTAGCATTCACGAATTCTTGGTGCTTCCAATTCGAGCAGGATTGGCTGTTGCAGAAAAATCTAGGTCAGATACACGTTGCGAATATTCTTCTTCTTTGTAGCACTACAGCCCCTCTCGGGCCTTCGCTTAGAAATAGTTAGAGTTTCTCATTTTCATGACCATACTGATTTTTTCGGAAGCTGGTTTAGTCAGTACCATGCTCCCGTGTGCCTGCTCACCTATGATATGATCTGATTTGTGCCTGCTCAGCTATGATATGCGTTGCGAATATAGTACGCTCAATTATTAAGTTGCCGGTTTCATTTCCAGCTTGGCGGAATATAGCCATAAGCAATTTTGTTCAAGCTCACTCTCAGCTCTCGGTTGGAAGCTATCCATATATAAGTTTGTTTGCGCTGGAATGAGACGTCGAATGCAATTATTTATGGTAAGTCAAGTGGAGACATCATCAAGTTGTTTGGTGGGGCAATTCAAGGTTCTTCTTTTCGCAGCAATTTTATTTCCATGATCGCATTAAACAATTTCGAGTACTAAATACTTTTGAACAGCCAAGAACGCGACGAATATGCCCACCCGCTACTAAAACCAAGGACGACTTCTGTACTGGATCACGCACTCATGATTGGGAGGTGAATGACGACTCCTGAAAATCGCATGTCGTGTTGACTTCTGGGCTCCGATGGCGATTTGCAACTAATTGAATGGGTTTGGTTTTAGCGCAGCCGCCGAGTTTGCGCGACTCTTCACTTCTTTACCCGGCGTCGATTTTTCGATCGGATCACGTTTCACGGACTGTACACAAATGGTGGGTCGTCGCGGATTTGCGTATTGGACGACGAGATTAACGCAATCACAAAGAGCACAATCATCGGTAGCCCTGCGCTGGCTTTTCACGTTTTCCGAGCAGCGGAATGCTAACGGGCGATCGTTGGGTTGGAGATACCCTCGAGCTCGAATAATGCAAAATCGGTAGTTTTCGATCTTGCACTTCGCGATCCTCCCGACGTTAATTTCGTCACGAATCAGTCACTCTCGGGGTGATATTTATTTTTCACGCTGTTAACGAAAGACCAAAACTATCATTCGTGAAACTAATGGCTCACAATCCGTCTGCCGTGCTTGCGGTTTTTTCAGATCTCCCATCAAATCCTTCTTTTCTCGCCGCGTCTCACGATCTCAAGCAGACTCCCCACATTTGGAACAGGTCATTCCTGTTGCATTTGTTGTTGCTGCTGCAATTGATGTTGCTGCAACTGTTGGACATTCGTTTGAAGTGTTATCTTTCGTGGCAAAAATTCTTGTGGTGCTTTCAGGTGCACTTCCTGCAAGTTCTCATTCTCAAATGTTTGCTGCGCTACTTGATGACTAATTTGTGGGGCTGGTTTGAATGCGGTTTGTTGCTTGGCTTATGTGTGATTGTGTTGTGGGCTGGGCGATTTGTGGATTAGGTATATTAATTTAACGTTGTATAAAAAGTTCCTGAAATTTCATTAAATTTTGCTAAAAATACAAGCTAATTAATTTTACTCTCAAGTTGTCCTCAAATACCGTACGCAATTTGGGTAAATTCTTAAATGTGTAGTATTATTTTTTTAATCAATTTTTGAACAAAATTCTTTGGAACTATGGGTTTTCTGCTGGGTTATTAGTTACACAAAATGATTGAAAAAAATGAATTGCTGGGGCGCGATGGTTAAATCGATTATTATGCTTTTTTTTCTACTCTTCTTTGTTTTAATGACTAGCCAATATCGCTTGTGATTGCAGTCGTTGTGTGTTCTTGTGCTGTTGTCGGGACATTTGAGACTGATGAGTTGATTACTTGTTGCTGTGGCTGCTGCTGCCACTACAATTTTGGGTACGAGATAGGAAGGTTTTCGAGCAGTTTGCTTGTATGACTGCTCGATTCCTACATCGCCAAAGTTACTAAATAAAATTAGAAAAAAAAAATCGGTTGACAAATAGAAAAGAATAAGTTGCAGTAGCCGCAGAGTGCTCCTACTGGTAGGGTTTTGTAAACAAATAAGTGAATCAAACAATTTATCTAAACACCAAAAGCGCCATTTTCTTTTGAGCCTTACCGACATCGTTGTCTTTTTACTAACTAATACAGACATATGTGATGCACGATTTCTGAATGTTTTTCGAAAATTGGAACAAATCTGTATTGTGTGAGTCATTTAAAAACGTGTATCTAATATTCATCACATGTGGCTATTGTTCCAATTGTTTAATTTTCAATTGACCATAACTTGGTTATTTATTACACAATTGCCGTAAAATTTTCAGGGTATTTGAACTTATACATAAGATAATAACAATCATAAATAATAATAATTATTAGACATTTTAAAGGTCTCGTGCTATTACTAACAAAGTTAATCGAACTAGACTTCTCAGGAATTTGTTGCCCATGAACTCATTAAGGCCTACTTTCATGACTTTTGTTAGATATTTCGGCTCGAAAATATCCAATTTCGAAGGGAGGACACAAATTTTACCTATTTTGACCTTCCCCAAACTCCTCTATGGTGCCATCTTACTTTTTTTACCTGATTGAAAAAGCTATCACAAAGCCTTTTCTTTTGATACCAATATCGGAGGTATTTTACGAAAAAAAATTTTATGGGTCACCCCTGTGGATGGGATACCTCCCCTAAAAACCTTATAAAATGTGTTTTATTCTTGAGCTTTGTAGAGGTTATCACTTCTGAACTGTTCACAAAATCACAAGATTGTGTAGTTTTTGAGAAAACTTGCTGTGACGCACGGGCAGACAGACGGACAATATTAAAATATACCGATAATAGCCTTCGTATTGGTATCGTATCGTACCGTGAAGGCCTAGTGGGATTGGTTGAGTTGGAGTCTGAATTTGGAGGGCAGATTGGATTGATTTTGGATGGTGACGGTTGAGATGCGGGAGTCTGGTTTTCAGTTCGGTAGGGAGTTGAGTAACGATGCCTAGATTGAAAGGCAAAAATGAAAGAGGATATAAGAATTGTGAAATACACGAATTGTTCAATTGTGAAAAAGACGAATTTTTCAGTTGTGAAATATATGAATTTTTCCGTGAACAAAAGTTTAAGGCGAGAAAAAAACGCGAAGAAGTTTTGGTGGGGAAAGGTAATCGCTGTGACTGTGCGGACAGTTTTCGAAAGTGGATGTCGTAATATCTAATCTATTTACGTGAAACGAAAAAACGGGTATCGCACTTGTCGGCGATAATTCATGGTGTTCGGTCGCACAGTGAAGACGGCCTTTGCGATTCCGTCGTGCGAAAGTTTCTAGTCCTTGGCCAAGAGCCAAGACGTGAGTAATTTCAGTGGCTGCTTGTAACAGTTGGTAATCATCTACCTTGGGAAGTGCAACTTAAACTTGCGCATTGACTTAAACCGCGCTAAAGATTTGTTCCAGGACTCTTTGGACAGAAGTGATGGGATTATAAATTAGTGGTTATTCGCTAGAAATTAGATTGGCGATCTTACTTGATATATGTATATTGAATAGTTAATTGTAGATTGAAATAGTGATTTTTAATAGGCCTAGATAATATTGAATTTGAATTTTGAGGTGCTGCCAATCCGTGAAGGTGTAATCAGTGTACTTCCCACATAAAACATAAGGGGTAAAGTAATATACTTAAAACTTTAAATAGCATAAATGGCCGATATTTTCCTTATTTTAGTTGAATTTCCCTACCATTTCATAATGAGAAAACTTGTAACCGTAATTTTTCAGTGTTCCTCCAGTTGCAAAGCGCTCAGCATCATTGGAAGGATTAAGTAACTTTTATTTTTATTATTCTTTATATTATACATTAAAATAAATATTTTTTTTATCAATTTTTTTTCGGTAACACAAAAGAAATTTTTTTTTGTGATTGTTTGAAATATTTTCTTTTCCTTCACTTAAAAGGGGGTCAAATTCGCTTGCATATTGAATTGTTTTGTTTTTTTTTTTTTAATTCTATAAAATGGCCCAGATAAATTAAAACACAATTTGTTTTCATTTCTCATAATGATCCCTTCCTTTCTTATGTATCAAGCTTTTTATGTGGAGTGGCCAAGCATGAGCAGATGATTTCCCGGAAAGACCCACGACACGACTGAGCGCTAGCTGGCCTTAGAATGCCACCCCAGGTTAATGGATCCTCTACCAAAACGAAATGTGTGCAACTGCGGTGACCTCCGTGGTTGCAAGAATGTGTTACTTACAACGGTTCATTTGTCTTTAGCTGCTTTTCTTTACTTTAATCACATCTCACTAATCACGTTACAATAAAAAAAAATATTTTCTTCTGTTTTTTAATTAATTTGTAGTTGCAACAAAGGTAAGTTCGGAATGGTAAAATTTTCCTGCTTCGCATGATTGATTGAAGATCTCAACGATGTAGTATTTGTATTAGTTTTATGGCGGATCGATTGCACAACTGGAACGCGTCACATAGCATACTTTTTTTTTTTTAATACCTCCATTCCCTTCCACTCTCTCCATCACACTTTCTTCGTCGCACAACGCTCGTGCGACCTGCACTTCACATTTCGTCGTTTCTTCAGGTGTGCCACACAGACAATGATTAGACCATCGGTATAAGGGGGCACACAAATTATGTGAATTTATCCTATTAATCTCATCTTGTCCATTTCGTGATCAGCTCTCAGAGATAAAAAAAACTTTGTAATACGCCGTGGGAAAAAAAACTCTGAGTTATGAAGTTAGCTGTCATTTCAAGCATCTCGACGATAGGGTTTAAAGTGCCCTTAGATGCTATGTTGAAATTTATTGGACTGAGATTCTCCATAATAATATCTTTCTGCTATACAATCTCGACGATAGGGTCAAGAAAGGTCCTAAGATGCGATGTAGAAATTTATTGCACTGAGATTCAATCGTTGTTAAATGAATATTCTTTAAGCCTTTTTTTAAAAACTATAAGTGAGTTTGCATCCTTAACTGAATCTGGGAGATTGTTGTATATACGCAAGGCATCATTCGTAGTATCATTCTTTAGACGATACGTTCTTGCAAAAGGTATTATGAATTGATTTGCGTTCCTAGCATTGTAGTGATTTTTCTGCGATACTTTCATAAATTGAATATGTGATGACGAATTTGAATTTAAGCATTTAAAAATAAACTTGGCTTTCTCTGCTTCAACGATTTGAGTAAATGTTAATGCTTTCGCTGATTGGTACACAAATCTGGTTGGTGAACGTATTGGTAGATTCAACATGTTTTTATAAGCTTTGCTAAGCAACCTGGAGATGATACTAAGGTGTTGCTTTGATGACTGGCTCCAGATTACTACTCCGTAATGTAGTTTCGACAGAACGAATGCATTTAGCACCATCTGCTTGATATTGCTTGGAAATCCTTCATATCTTCTCAGTAATCCAATAACAGGATCTAATTGTCTTCTTAAGTTGTTTATATGCGACAGCCATGTTAATCGTTTGTCGATGATGAGTCCAAGATATTTGAATTCCGCTGTTCTCTCCAGTTTTTCGCTATTAATTCTTATATCAATGTTAATGTCTTCCTTTTTCTTCTGTTTGAAAATAATATATTTGATCTTAGAAGTATTTAGCGATAGCTTATTATTACTTAAGTACGAATGATATGTACTAAGATCCTCATTAATGGTATTCTCTGAGTAATCTTTTTTGCATCCCGAGTAAAGTAGAACTGTGTCATCAGCATATAGTGCATAGTGTCCGTTTAGTCCACATGTATTTAAATTGTTAGTGTACAGCAAGAATAAGGTAGGGCCAAGTATGGAGCCTTGGGGAATACCTGACTTCATAGGTGCCAAGTCGCTCAATACATTATTGACTACTGTTTTCTGCGATCTTCCTTTTAAGTTATTCATAAAAAGTTGATTTGGTTTCCCGTGAATGCCATATTATTCGAGTTTACGAAGTGAATGCTCATGATCCACCGTATGAAACGCCTTTTTCTGATCCATAAAAATGGCAGCAACATAGTCACCCTTGTCAAGTACGTATTTATGAAACGCGTGACTGAGAAAAGAGCACCAAAAGTTCCTTTATTTTTCTGGAAACCAAACTGTTGAAAATTTAAAATTGAATTTTCCTTAATGAATAATGATAGACGGATGTTTATTAATTTTTCGAATATTTTACTAGATCCTGTTAAAAGCTCGATCGGGCGGTAATTATTTGGATCCATACGGTCTCCTCCCTTGAAGATTGGGACTATTTTTGCTAGTTTTCCTTCCTTAGGAAACGTTCACTTCCTAATATGTTTGTTTAGACAATTTACAACACATTCTGCTATCTCTTCCTTTATAAGTTTTATTTCATCTGGTGATATTGTCTAAACCTGGTGCTGTATTTTGCTTCAATTCATCAATAATTTTTATTACTTCAACTTTGTTAGTTAGATGCATGTGAAAAGAAGATTTGGGCGACGTAATTGTAGAAGTAAAATTGCTTATTGGCGCTGGCTGGATTCCATTGGCAATTTTTTCACCTATAGTTGAAAAAAAGATATTGAGGTTACTTGCAGCTTCAAATCCATTTGCTGAAGATGAGTTCTCTATGGTGAAATCCTGGGTCGTAGAGTTACGCGGTGAGTTTCTTTTAACTTCATTTGTTATATCCCATATTTCATGCGCATTGTCGGCCGCTGCATCTAGTCTTTTGGAGTAATACAAAAGTTTTGCTTCTTTCACAGCACATTTAGATGTTTTATTGGCTTCGATGTATATAAACCTGAGCGATTGATCATTCATGTTCCGTTTGTAGTTCATATAAGCCATCCGCTTGTTCTTACTTGCCTCAATAACTTTTTTGGTTATCCATGAATGTTGACGACATCTTATTTTTTTCTCCGCAGTCGAGGTGTCCTCAGCTTCCATTATGATGTTTGTGGGCTCCACTAAGTTTGAAGGTTTTTGTTTAATAAATAAACACTTAAGGTTTGATCTAAAGAGGTCCTTATTTAAGTATTTGAAAACTTTGTAAGCAGGCTTTTGCTTTTTATTAATTTTAATGCCTTTTATAACAACTTTCAAAACACGATGATCAAGTTTAGGCCAGTCCTCTAGAGTATAAGCAATTTTCCCAGCAATTTGATTATCATTTGTGACTATGTGATCCAGGCAGGTATTAGATGCTAGTCGGGTAGGTTGAAGTGGATTCACAATAGTGGCACCATTCGTTTCTAGTACGTCGTTGTACATCGTTAGCTCATTGGATTCAACCATAAGATCTTTATTCGTATCGGCAACTGCGATCAAATTATTTTCCATAGAATATAGTTCATCTAATGTCAAGCACAGGTCTTGCGCGTTAAGTCGGGTGGGGTTGTAAAATGTGCCAATTTTTATTTTCTTTCCAGGGCATACTAGTTCGATGACTAATTCTGAATTCTTAGCGGTCTTTTTGCATTTACCACATTCGTTGCATTCCACCGTCGGCATTTTCCTTATTTATTATTTTAGGAATTCTTACCGATAATAGTTGAAAAGGATTCAATCACTACTATTTTAATCTTATGATAATAATTATTATTTTATAAATTGTCTGGAATATCAATTTATTATGCGTAGGGGAAATAATATTGATACACCTTATAAAATTAATTTGAAAATTATCAATAATAATTAGTTGGAAAAATTGTTATTAAGTTTATTCTAAATTCTATAAATTTTCTAAATTTATTATAAATTTTCCAAATTATCTTCGTACTACACGAGAATCCCTCTCCTCGTACAAAGAATACTTGGAAAATCTAGCGGTTTAATGCAGAATTTTTAAATGTAGATATTGTAATTTCAAGTTTAACGCAGGAAATAAATTAGACAAAATTGTAAGACAACGATTTATGCTTATACTAAAAGAAATGCTCGCTTTTATGGAGTTCTATTTTATTGAATATTGATCACTTGAATGTTCTGATTGGACTAACTGTGCTACCGCTTGAATGTGTGTATGAGAGTGACATTTAGGTTTTTGACAGTGAATTTCGCAATAACAGTGCTGCCACACTTTGTGACAATGTTAATATTTCAACACTTCCACTCATTGTTACAAAAACTCTACGCTAATTAGTATTTGATTCAAAGCTTAAATCCATTAATTTGCACAAATATTTATGACGATTTTTGTTCAATGCTTTGGTCAGTACATCCGCAACTTGCTCTGTTGTGCCAATATGAATCAATTCGAAATATCCCTCTTCGTATTTCTCTCGGATATAATGATATTGAACATCGATATGCTTCGTCCGCTTGTGGAATACTGGATTCTTTACCAATTTGATCGCGCCCAAGTTATCGACGTAGAATTTTGCTTTAAAATCATCAATCATCGTGAGCTCAGACAAGATTCCCCTCAGCCAAACGAGTTCCTTGATTGCTTGACATGCAGCCATGTATTCAGATTCCGTTGAAGACAATGCTGTTGCGTCTTGTCTCATTGATGCCCAACTGATGACGCCCGAACCAATGTGAAAAACGTAGCCACTGGTTGACTTTCTCGTTTCACTGTCTCCGGCATAATCCGCATCACTATAGCCAACGAAATAAAAAGTAACATTACTTTTATAAAGGATACCTGTATTTAGTGTGCCCTTTATGTATTTCATGATGCGCTTTACTGCCTCAACATGTGCCGCACTCGGTCGATCTAAATAACGACTTACGGCACTAACAGCGTAGCTTATGTCCGGTCTCGTTCCGACATTCAGATACATTAAACTTCCGACGGCCTGTCGATATGGATATGTGTCGCAGTGCTCATAGTTCACAAAATCGCCAAGGTTTTGATTAGAGTCCATTGGTGCTGACATGGGATTGCAATCCATCATGTTGAAACGATCCAATACTTTCTTTGCATATGCCTCTTGATGTATACGAATTGACCCGTCAGGTGATCGTTCAATTTGAAGACCGAGAAAATAATTTGCCTCAGAAACTTTTATTTCGAAATGATTTTGCAAGTATGATGTGATTTTATCGATTTTATTCGCATCATTTGTCGCTATTAAGCCATCGTCAACGTGAATCGCAATAACTGTCATCGTGTTTTCACTTCGACGAATGAAAACGCATGGATCGTATGTACTTTGTTTGAAATCAAACTTACGCATGAATGATGTGAACTTCTGGTTCCAACATCGCGATGCCTGCTTGAGACCGTACAAACTTTTCTTCAATTTGCACACGCGTTCAGTACCGTCTTCATATCCAATTGGTTGCTTCATGTAAACATTTTCCTTCAGCTCACCATGTAAAAAAGCTGTTTTTACGTCAAACTATTTCAATTTTATTCCGTTCATCGCTACCAATGACAAAAGTAGACGAATTGATGTGTATCTGGCCACTGGACTAAACGTTTCTTCATAATCTACACCATATTGTTGTGTAAATCCACGAACTACTAAACGCGCCCTGTATCACTCGATTGCGCCATTTGGGTTTTGTTTTACCCTAAATACCCAACGATAATCAATTACCTTCTGATTGATCGGTGCCTCAACCAATTCCCATGATTCATTTTTGATGAGTGCATCGTATTCATCGTTCATTGCTTGCTTCCACTGTTGTTTTTGCTCTGAACGAATTGCCTCTTCATATGTTGTTGGTTCATACATTACTGCTGAATGACCATAATACATTAAACGATCTGGTGCATTGACTTTTTCTCGCAAACCGTATCGATTATTTTGTCGTTTATCTGGTGTTTGATATGACGCATCTTCAAACGACGAATCACTTTCATTTTCATTCCCTACTGTTTCTTCAACCACCTGCTTGACGGCTTTGTCATTTGGTTGCTCTACCAAAGTACGTTCACTGCTTTCATCACTTGTTTTGCTGCTTTCATCATCGTCTGAATGCTCAATGATTTCCTCACCATCCGATTCGTCTCGAATCACATATTTATCCGGTTGTTCATTGAATTTAACATCGCAGCTCATGAAAACTTTACCCTTTTCTGGATCATACAGACGAAAATTCTTTGTTGTGGGCTCGAATCCAACCAAATGTACTTTCCTTGCTTTTGGATCCCACTTCTTTCGACCAGTTTGCTTTGGGATTTGAACGAAACATTCCGTTCCAAAAATTTTGATGTGTCCCAACTACGGTTTTTTATCGAACCATAACTCATACGGCGTAGCGCCAACGCATTTACTGTTTGTTGTGCGATTCAATAAGTACGTCGCAGTACGTACTGCTTCTGGCCATAGTGACTTCGGTAAACCACTCGCTATGAGCATAGTTCTCGCACTCTCCTGAACAGTACGGTTGTCACGCTCGATTCGACCATTTTGCTCAGGTGTATATGGTGAAATACCCTCAAATTGTATGCCCTTGTTTTGCAGTACATCAAATAACCCTCGTTGGTTAAAAAATTCTCGTCCGTTGTCAAATCTAAAATATTTGATTTGAGCGCCATTCATGTTTTTGACCAGTGGAATCAATGCCTTCAAGTGTGCGTACGCTTCATCTTTTGACTTTAATAAATACGTGAAACGAAAGCTGGTTGCTTCATCTTTAACTAGCATAAAATAACGCATACCACCGATTCCATTGATTTCGCTTGGACCGCATAAATCTATATGCATGAATTCTCCTCTTGATGATTCTCGCTTATTGGATCGCTTGTGTGTTGCTCTGGTCATTTTTCCGTATTGACAATCTTCACAAAAAAAAACTTTTCGCTGCCAGCCAATTCGACGCCCGCGACCAGATCATTCTTGCACATTTTCTTGATAGAATCGACATTGACATGTCCAAGCCTCCAATGCCAATGTTGTAGAGAAACAGCAGCCATTGCGTATTCACCAATGCGCAAACGAAAATCCAATTTGAGTCGTTTCTTTGAGTCACGCTTTCCAACTCCAACAACTTTATTTGCTTCATCGATGAATTTGCAGCCTCCCTTTTCGATCAAAACTTTGATGCCTTTATCCGTTAATACACCCGTTGAAAACAAATTTTCGCTGATTTCAGGAACATACAACACATTTTCCAAACGGGTTGGCTTCCACTGATTGTCAACACTTGCTTCAATAAGAATTGTGCCAATTCCCTCGATTGGTAAAAGACATTTGTTTGCCACTTCAACTTTACATGGGCCAGTGTATTTATGTAGCTCTGTAAACCATTCTCGATGAAATGTCATGTGTTTTGTTGCGGCTGAATCGGCATACCAGCTTTCCGATTCTTCACACTTTGGCTCAGCTGTCACGACCGTTTCATTTTTGTTGCTTTTACTTTTATCGCTTTTAATTGACGATTCGTTGTGCTTTGGACAAACTTTATCTTTTGCCCAATGGCCTTTCTGACCACATGTATTGCACTTCGTTTTCCTCTTTAAATCATCGATTTTCGACTTTGGCTTTGAGTCTTTGGCTTTGGAATTTTTCTTTGTTTTCGCTGAAAACGCAGCACTAAAATTGGAGACTTCTTCTTTATTCAGTCGTTCAAGATTGTCTTCCTCCAATTGTAAAGACGACAACAATTCGGTGAGCGTACGATTCGATGTAGTATTGTACCATACCGTTTTGTAATTGTTGAATCTCGATGTCAACCCAGAAATGACGCGTGCCATTTTCAAATTTTCGGGTAACTTTTCCTTCTCTTTTTGCTGTTCAATTTCAGATGACAATTGATTCACACGAGAAATATACGCTGCTACCCCCTCATCGTCACGCATTTTTGCTGTGAAATACTCTTCATACAAAATCATTATGCGAATTTCGGTATTCTTTTCATAAACGCTGCCAAGTTGATCCATCATTTCTTTCGCTGATTTACAATCCAAAACAAGATTCGCGTTTGTGGCATCAACCGATTGAATAATTGCATTCATGGCCCTTCCCTCATTTCGATTGAGTTTCGACTTATCTTCTTCTTTCGCTGTATCGTCGGGTTTCTTACCCTCAATATTATCAGTCAAATCACGAGATTTCATGTATGCAGTGATTTGAAATTTCCATAATTTGTAACTCGATTGATCTTTCAATTTGTGGCCGATAAAATTGTGATCGTCTTTGTCGTTCATGGTGAAATACTTTCAGCCAAAATCGCACAAAAAAAAACTGTATGTAAACACCGACGAAGAGTAGCCACGGCTTATTTAATCTGTTCTTTTGAATTCAATGACGACGTTCGACTGCTGTGCACGCGCACTTTACTGTAAACACAAAACGGCAACGCTTGCACACTATTGTGGAATTCAAATATTTCATGCAACGATGAAGTCAATTGATTTGGCTTTGCACTACAAACATTGGGCGATGCTTGTCTATTTTAACTATGAATATTTATGGGATTTGTCCAACTTTTTATTCACTTTTATAGAGTCCAGAAACCGTTTTTAATATTTTCCATTACGCTATGACAAGACGACTGTTGGAATTAAACACTTTACACATTCGACGATGTGACTCACTATTTTTCAATTGTCTAACTATTTTAGGCTCACTGGGCCCATAACCTATTGTAATTTCAAGTTTAACGCAGGAAATAAATTAGACAAAATTGAAAGACAACGATTTATGCTTATACTAAAAGAAATGCTCGCTTTTATGGAGTTCTATTTTATTGAATATTGATCGCTTAAATGTTCTGATTGGACTAACTGTGCTACTGCTTGAATGTGTGTATGAGAGTGACATTTAGGTTTTTGACAGTGAATTTCGCAATAACAGTGCTGCCACACTTTGTGACAATGTTAATATTTCAACAGTAGAATTTCCTCTAAGATAATGTACTTATCCTTGATTTTCACTCTTGAAAATACCGAAATTCTAACACCAAATTCACCAAATCAAGGAACAGCTGATTTCACTTTCAAATTCCACTTTTGAAAGTTTTTTTCTATAGAGCTGATAAATTTCACGTCACCACCTGACAGTTGTCACTGTTGGGTTGTCTATTATCCATTTTGTGAAGGTTCCCCGAGCAGTTTGCTTAGGCGGACTACTTGATTACAACAACATGCAATGCAAGATTGTTGCATAACTTTTAAGCTAACTAATTATCTAAGGAGACTTCTCCATCTTCAGCATGGAAATTATCTTCAATTTTCATCCAATAGTTATGAAAAATTTGTATAATTGAAAGTTAGTTCTTAAATATTATATTGTAGTTAATTCTAAATTAATGCATAGTTGCGTAGCAACAAACAGAATTATACTTTCTCTATTATAATGATTTGGACAAAGGTTGATGATTTCGTTGATTGGTAAACCAATGTTATTTTAATGGGCATTGGAAGATCTAGAATTCTTTTATAAGCTGTAGTTAGCAGCCAGGATATAACATGCAGATGTTGTTTTGCCGTTGACTCCAAAGATCTATTTCATTATGCTCATGTATCAGCATAAATACGTTCAAAATTTTGACAAGCTTTAACCCGATTAACGTAGATAACTTTATTTGTTAAAAGTAAATGAAACGTAATTGTCAACTGAATCGTTCGATCCAAAAAAATTCACTTTCCATGCTTGTTCTTCTTCAACTGATATCACTTGCCAAACGATCAATACTCTGCACTCGAAAAGATGATCCATCATTATACATCACTCATGTATTCAAGTTGTGAAAAATCTCAAATTCAAATTCACTCCCTTTCCTATTTGTGCATTCATTACGTATAAAAATTCAAGACCATCTACTTGTCGCCAAGATGAAAATTGCAAATCACCAGCCACATTAAGTGGCCATCGATGATTGGATGCTGCATTAAGCGAAAAGTTTCCGTTGCATCATAGCCGCTTAACAAGAAGTAAAGTCATCATTCATGCTGAAGTACTTCCAAACCACCAAACGATTTGTGTCGATCGAAAGTGAAAACACTCGTCAATGTGTTCCGTAAATTCTCAGCAAAAAGCATAAAGTTCCAAGCCGGCAGTATTTGCTTGGTTTGTTGCGGAAGCCGCAAAAATGTACTTTCTAGGGCATTAAGCCCATCCACCAGCACTTTGGGGTCGGCCGACTCAAACCTAAAGATTTTGTAATAGATGATTAGATTGTTTAAGATCCTTGGCTCGAGCGATAAAAATATCGGTTGCGGTTAAAACTAGACGAAGATTGCGAAAGTTTTTTGTGTGTTTCAAATGTAACGAGATCGAGCGCAATAAAGCTGCAATTGTGGTTTTCGTCGAGATATTGATCTCTGATGCCTCCGCGACCGCAGCATTGTGCAGCATAAAACACGATAAAATATTGTTTAATGAGGGCCGCGAGCTATTTGCAGCACCACAAAATAGATGCAACTAACATCTTGCTCCTCCTTGTGACCCACTCAACGGCTTCATTTTTCATTTCTTATGGGAGTCAGACCCACAATAACCCCAGTAGCTCTCTTTGACCACGCCATCAACAAGCAGCATCAATCAATTTCGCGTGCCAACCACCTAAGATTTGCTTTCCACGCTTTTTCTCAGATTTTACTCATTTACACGGAAATCAAATCGAAATTAAGCCGAACATCTTAACAATCTCCAGTTTATTGAGATTCGTGTTGATTTGATTGACGTGAAATTTCTCCGATGCGTTACCTTAGCACAGTTGCCTAGTCAAAATAGTACTTTCATTTTTTACAAGATTTCATCTCATCGCTTTGACCACTTGGGAAATAGACAAAGAGGTGTAATCATAGATTTTCAATTATTAAACACTTTTCTTATGCAACGTGAGTTAATTTGTTTTACTAGTCGCGTTGAATTGCATATATCGCTCATCTTCTTGGATTTAACATTTGCGCGGCCGAAAAAGAGGATTACTCGTATTGATTGGATATTGGATTAGTGGCAAGCCAAAACACTTAACAGTTGGTGCAAATCCTCTTCAGCTTTTGCGGTGTTGCACGGTAAACATGAACTTCTTACAAATATAACAGTAATCAACAGATTATTCGGAAGATGTTTGATGGTTTTTCTAGGAGAACTTATGTAATGTGGCCTTCGAATGCGGTCCAAGTAATTAAGTCTTATTTTAAACATCAGTCGATTGTAGGTTAGTAGAGAATGACCGAGCAAATTTTGGTTAGTGAATATTTTGTTGCAGAAAATCATTTGATTGCTTTATTAGTACGACTTTGAATCTCGTGTTACTATTTTTTTAACTCGATGTACATTGTATGCCTGTTGGCTTATTGTTATTTTACAAAAATTGGCGTTTCGCCGTTCGATAATTCTTAATTGCTTCATTTATGTTGACAGCATGTAGCAATGTAATTATCGAGTGTATTGTCCCGGGATGCTGAGTGGGTTGAAGGCGCGCAGTTTTTTATTTATATGATTTAATAAAGGAAAGTGAAAGGGAGGAAATTACCCTGTGATAATTTGTAATTTTGTTTGCGTTGTCATCATTAACTTGTATGGAGCTCAAATAGAAGCAGTAGCTTCAGTTCATGCTTAACATTTTATTTTTAAGATTCTGTGGACAAATAAGTTGAATAGACAGGAGAGTGCGGCCACCAGAAGGGGTTTTTAACCATCTTAAGTTTTAAATAAAATTTTTTCGATAACATATCGATGATTAAAAAGAAAATCGTTCAAACATATCACCAAAATAGAGGGGCCCTTTCATTACAAGACCTGTACAATTTTGTTACATTTTAGAAAACTTTTGAGCCACTCGAATATACTAATATCAAACACTGTTCCTGAAATCTTCATCAGAATTTGAAGAAAATTGCAGTGTCTCAGTTAATTTGAAATATATTTCAACCATCAACACGTGATGTTGCTATTGTAGTTCCAATAAATTAAAATTTCTAAAGCTCGCTTGATTCTGATCCGATTTCTATGAAACTTTGTGAGCACGAGCATCTGATGTCAGAGCGTATAACTGATTCAATGAAGTTCGATTACCATTTCGGTTTGATGGCGTATCACGGCTGATCACAAAACGACTGTTAAATTGCATAATCTAAGGGTTTTAATTAAGGGCTTCCATTTGATTTCCCACTCGGGTTCCTTTAATGAAAAAAATTTTTAAGACTTAGTTCATTATGTGAGTGGACCCTCCTTAAAATTTTTCGGTTAGACCTAAGCTTTTCAGAACCATTCACTTCTGACCTTCTTACAAAGCTTGACAATTGTGGCAATCTACGCAATTGGAGTCGATAACGATGGAGAGAGAGAGAGAGAGAGAGATATTAGAACACGATCAGCTGATTTCTAGCGGCCGCGTAGAGTAGTCACTGAGCAAGCCACCCGATAATTAAAAAATAATAAAGATTCCTGAATAATGTTCGTTTTAATTGAAAGAATGTTTACCACTCGGGCATTTGTAACTTTTCTCTAGTATTTGACATTTCAGAAGGGGGATATTCCCCCATTATGTGAGCCGTTTCACCGAATCTACGGGTTACAGATTGTGAAAATGTCAATAGCAATGATCGACGAATTGTCCGCGAAACAATCGCGCGTAAAGTTTAAAAAGTAGAACTGCTCAATTTCGGGCACTGGGACTGATGTCATCGCGTAAATCAAGGAGAAGTTGGAATTTGTCGAATTGGACGACCAGGGCGACGAGGAAGCCGAATGGTAAAGGTTTTGTAGTAATCGAGTAGTCCGCTTAGGCAAACTGCTCAAACTCACGAAAAGGATAAAACGAGTAGAGACGAAAAGAAAAGTGGCAAAATTGTGATGGTTTTGAAGCCGTCTGGTGATTCAAGTGAAAATAAGTTAAAGAACCGAGGAAATAGCACCAATAAAAAAAGTTTCAAAACGACGCGAAAGCAAACAGGTACAGTACCAAAAGCATCAGCATCAGGGTCATGATTCGTGACGTCACATTCTGCACCTCCGAAGACATCGAGCTCAAAGAAAAATCCACATTCGAGATCATCAGGCTCGTTGAAAAAAAAATAATGAAAGTATCGCTCCAACAAAAAGAATGTTAAACGAATTCAATTAGGTGCTATTTATTTTCGGGGGCTAAATCATCCAACAAATGCATACAAAATTATCCTAATTTCGGTGATAATTAGCCTAAATACCACCACCCAATTTTCAATAGTTACATAAGTCCATTCACACACAATTTAATACCAGTCAATATCTCCAAGCAGCAAAAATATGGTAATTAAATGTGTAACAAAACTCTGCCGTAGACGGTCCCAAGCCCGTTTGAAACAGGAGGAGGAGGGATTCCTCAGCCCAAATCCCCCAAATTACGAATGAAGAGAAATGTTCCAAATGCACTGGAAATCACTAGTCTCTTACATGTAAACAAACAGAAAACTTTTAGTGCATCAACTGCGTCCGAATGAAGTCACGTGGTATTAATCCTCAAATAGACCACAGGGCAGGTTCCATGAAATATCATATGCATCGAAAAAATTGGAGGAAAGTCACAGCAGGACTAGCTACGATGTAATATGAAGAAAACAACCAATAAATCTTTAAACGATTTAAAAATGATGTATAGTATTTGAACATACGTAGTCTGAGATACAAATTTGATGAATACAGTAGAAATCATTGGTTTAACTGAAACTTGGTTTTCCTCGTTTGAAGCTTTAGCTGCAATCCTGAATAGTTACCAAGCTGCATAAAACTGTCATATTCATATTCGGCAAGCCCACTACCAAAATTTTACATCGAAAGGCTCCAAACGGCGTCTGTGGCCAAACATTTCACGGAGACCCTCGACAACGAGCTGGCGCCCATTTTATCAGACGCATCGTTAAAGGCAAGCAGCGAGCGATTATCAAGACCGTGGCAGAACAGACAATGGGACATCAAATCCGATGATGAATACCAGAGTGCGTTAGAAAAAAAATAATTAGGCGGACAGTACGAAGGTAGGAACAACAACCAGGAACAAGCGAGAACACTATGCAAATCTCAGAAGATTAGCAAATAAGATAATTAGAATTAAGAAAAGAAAATACTATGACGACCAATTAAGAAGTGTAGACGTTAGTTTAGCGAGCAACAACACAAGACAAGCATGTAAAGTAGTGAAAAGCCTGAACCGTGGTTATCAGCCCAAAATAACGCTTTGTCGTGATGACATCGGCAATATCATCGCTGTTGAAACCAAGATTCAGGAAAGGTGGGCATCATATTTCAAGAACCTTCTTTATTCTCCACACAGCTCCAAAACATCGGAGCCTATAGATGATCTCGGAGCGCTTCCATTGGCTCCACTAACTCTGGATGAAGTTTGTTCCATCATTAAAGCACTGAAGAATAATAAAGCCAGTAGAGCTCATCAAATATGGTGGGAGCAGCGTTCATCAAGCTATTCACAAAGGTCTCCAGCACATTTGGCAACAAGAATATATGTCGAAAAAGTGGAGCCAAACAATTATATTCCCTATCCACAAAAAAGGTGGCAAGTTACAGTACGAAAATTAAAGAAGCATATCACCACTTTGTAAGGCGTACAAAATATTTTCAAAAATCTTGGAAAATAAAATCGGATCATACGCCAACAGTATTATTGGGGAGTATTATGGTGGTTTTAGAGCAGGTAGATCGACAATGGACCAATTGTTCACAGTCAAAAAGGTTCTTGAAAAATGCTGAGAGTCCAACATAGACGTGCACAAAATTTTCATTGACTTTAAGCAAGCATACGACAATATTGATCGTTACGTACTGTACCAAGTAATGCTTTGCTTTGTCAAAGTTTATTAGCCCGTCTTAACAAAATGACAATGACGTCGACGACGTCCTACGTCCGCATGAATAACCAGCCTAGCGATGCCTTTGACACAAATATCAAACTAAAACAGAGAGTTGGGCTGGCCCATTTGCTATTCAATTTGGCCTTGCAGCACGTCATAAGGAGGCTACCTGTCGATACACGAGGTAGATGACTATAAAAGTTGAGCCAAGTAGTTGCCTATGCAG